>JAROOI010000053.1:792500-1154556 GCA_030578255.1 Tiaroga cobitis | reverse complement strand
CAGTAGAGGTAGAGTACAGTAGAGCACAGTAGAGGTAGAATACAGTGGAGTAGAGTAGAGATAGAGTGCAGTGGAGCACAGTAGAGGTAGAGTACAGCTGAGCACAGTAGAGGTAGAGTAGAGTGGAGAACAGTAGAGATAGAGTACAGTGGAGTACAGTAGAGGTAGAGTACAGTGGAGCACAGTAGAGGTAGAGTACAGTGGAGTACAGTAGAGGTAGAGTAGAGTGGAGCACATTAGAGGTGGAGTAGAGTAGAGTACAGTAGAGGTAGAGTACAGTGGAGCACAGTAGAGATAGAGTACAGTAGAGCACAGTAGAGGTAGAGTACAGTGGAGAACAGTAGAGATAGAGTACAGTGGAGTACAGTAGAGGTAGAGTACAGTGGAGCACAGTAAAGATAGAGTACAGTGGATTACAGTAGAGGTAGAGTACATTGGAGAACAGTAGAGGTAGAGTACAGTGGAGTACAGTGGAGCACAGTAGAGGTGGAGTACAGTAGAGTACAGTAGAGGTAGAGAACAGTACAGTACAGTGGAGGTAGAGTACAGTGGAGTACAGTAGAGGTAGAGTACAGTGGAGCACAGTAGAGCTAGAGTACAGTGGAGTACAGTGGAGCACAGTAGAGGTGGAGTACAGTAGAGTAGAGTAGAGGTAGAGTACAGTGGAGTACAGTAGAGATAGAGTAGAGTGGAGTAGAGTAGAGATAGAGTACAGTGGATTAGAGTAAAGATAGAGTACAGTGGAGTATAGTTGAGGTAGAGTACAGTGGAGCACAGTAGAGGTAGAGTACAGTGGAGTATAGTTGAGGTAGACTACAGTGGAGTACAGTAGAGGTAGAGTACAGTGGAGCACAGTAGAGATAGGGTAAAGTAGAGCAGAGTAGAGGTAGAGTACAGTGGAGTACAGTAGAGGTAGAGTACAGTGGATCACTGTAGAGGTGGAGTACAGTGGAGTACAGTAGAGGTAGAGTACAGTGGATCACTGTAGAGGTGGAGTACAGTGGAGTACAGTAGAGGTAGAGTACAGTGGAGCACAGTAGAGATAGAGTACAGTAGAGCACAGTAGAGGTAGAGTACAGTGGAGCACAGTAGAGGCAGAGTACAGTGGAGTATAGTTGAGGTAGACTACAGTGGAGTACAGTAGAGGTAGAGTACAGTGGAGCACAGTAGAGATAGAGTACAGTACAGCAGAGTAGAGGTAGAGTACAGTGGTGTACAGTAGAGATAGAGTACAGTAGAGCACAGTAGAGGTAGAGTACAGTGGAGTACAGTAGAGGTAGAGTACAGTGGAGCACAGTAGAGATAGAGTACAGTAGAGCACAGTAGAGGTAGAGTACAGTGGAGCACAGTAGAGGTAGAGTACAGTGGAGTATAGTTGAGGTAGACTACAGTGGAGTAGAGTAGAGGTAGAGTACAGTGGAGCACAGTAGAGATAGAGTACAGTAGAGCAGAGTAGATGTAGAGTAATGTGGAGTACAGTAGAGGTAGAGTACAGTGGAGCACAGTAGAGATAGAGTACAGTAGAGCACAGTAGAGATAGAGTACAGTGGAGTACAGTAGAGGTAGAGTACAGTGGAGCACAGTAGAGGTAGAGTACAGTGGAGTACAGTAGAGGTAGAGTACAGTGGAGCACAGTAGAGATAGAGTACAGTGGAGTACAGTAGAGGTAGAGTACAGTGGAGCACAGTAGAGGTAGATTGCAGTGGAGTACAGTGGAGCACAGTAGAGGTGGAGTACAGTAGAGCACAGTAGAGGTAGAATACAGTGGAGTACAGTAGAAGTAGAGTAGAGTGGAGCACATTAGAGGTGGAGTAGAGTTGAGTACAGTAGAGGTAGAGTACAGTGGAGTACAGTAGAGATAGAGTACAGTAGAGCACAGTAGAGGTAGAGTACAGTGGAGAACAGTAGAGATAGAGTACAGTGGAGTACAGTAGAGGTAGAGTACAGTGGAGCACAGTAGAGATAGAGTACAGTGGATTACAGTAGAGGTAGAGTACAGTGGAGAACAGTAGAGGTAGAGTACAGTGGAGTACAGTGGAGCACAGTAGAGGTGGAGTACAGTAGAGTACAGTAGAGGTAGAGAACAGTACAGTACAGTAGAGGTAGAGTACAGTGGAGTACAGTAGAGGTAGAGTACAGTAGAGCACAGTAGAGGTTGAATACAGTGGAGTACAGTAGAGGTAGAGTACAGTGGAGTACAGTGGAGCACAGTAGAGGTGGAGTACAGTAGAGTACAGTAGAGGTAGAGAACAGTACAGTACAGTAGAGGTAGAGTACAGTGGAGTACAGTAGAGGTAGAGTACAGTAGAGCACAGTAGAGGTAGAATACAGTGGAGTAGAGTAGAGATAGAGTGCAGTGGAGCACAGTAGAGGTAGAGTACAGCTGAGCACAGTAGAGGTAGAGTAGAGTGGAGAACAGTAGAGATAGAGTACAGTGGAGTACAGTAGAGGTAGAGTACAGTGGAGCACAGTAGAGGTAGAGTACAGTGGAGTACAGTAGAGGTAGAGTAGAGTGGAGCACATTAGAGGTGGAGTAGAGTAGAGTACAGTAGAGGTAGAGTACAGTGGAGCACAGTAGAGATAGAGTACAGTAGAGCACAGTAGAGGTAGAGTACAGTGGAGAACAGTAGAGATAGAGTACAGTGGAGTACAGTAGAGGTAGAGTACAGTGGAGCACAGTAAAGATAGAGTACAGTGGATTACAGTAGAGGTAGAGTACATTGGAGAACAGTAGAGGTAGAGTACAGTGGAGTACAGTGGAGCACAGTAGAGGTGGAGTACAGTAGAGTACAGTAGAGGTAGAGAACAGTACAGTACAGTGGAGGTAGAGTACAGTGGAGTACAGTAGAGGTAGAGTACAGTGGAGCACAGTAGAGCTAGAGTACAGTGGAGTACAGTGGAGCACAGTAGAGGTGGAGTACAGTAGAGTAGAGTAGAGGTAGAGTACAGTGGAGTACAGTAGAGATAGAGTAGAGTGGAGTAGAGTAGAGATAGAGTACAGTGGATTAGAGTAAAGATAGTTCTACCAGAAAGACTCGGGAAAATAATATTGGAACAATAAACCATTTATTAGCAGCCCAGCAAGCAATATATGCAATAGAGTTCTTTGGCGTAGGCCCCGTCCGTAACTCGCGATCCGAGGGTACGGATTCTGCATTTCCCGCCTGAAGATGAAGGCAGGGGCGCAGCCGACCCCCCGTGAGGTATAGGAAGGGACCATCCTGGTGGTGGTGGGGAGGATGGATGGAAGGAACCAACTTGGTGGTGGGGAGGGTGGAGGTGAATGTAAGCGTCAGCATCTGCGAACTCAGACATGTGTAAGTACCCATCTTTTATACCACAATGTTAGACGCAATTGGATAGATGAGAAGGTAATGAATGACGTAACAATTGAGTCTTCCCGGCAGAACTTGCGCTAAAGCTTTCATAGTACAGTGGAGTATAGTTGAGGTAGAGTACAGTGGAGCACAGTAGAGGTAGAGTACAGTGGAGTATAGTTGAGGTAGACTACAGTGGAGTACAGTAGAGGTAGAGTACAGTGGAGCACAGTAGAGATAGGGTAAAGTAGAGCAGAGTAGAGGTAGAGTACAGTGGAGTACAGTAGAGGTAGAGTACAGTGGATCACTGTAGAGGTGGAGTACAGTGGAGTACAGTAGAGGTAGAGTACAGTGGATCACTGTAGAGGTGGAGTACAGTGGAGTACAGTAGAGGTAGAGTACAGTGGAGCACAGTAGAGATAGAGTACAGTAGAGCACAGTAGAGGTAGAGTACAGTGGAGCACAGTAGAGGCAGAGTACAGTGGAGTATAGTTGAGGTAGACTACAGTGGAGTACAGTAGAGGTAGAGTACAGTGGAGCACAGTAGAGATAGAGTACAGTACAGCAGAGTAGAGGTAGAGTACAGTGGTGTACAGTAGAGATAGAGTACAGTAGAGCACAGTAGAGGTAGAGTACAGTGGAGTACAGTAGAGGTAGAGTACAGTGGAGCACAGTAGAGATAGAGTACAGTAGAGCACAGTAGAGGTAGAGTACAGTGGAGCACAGTAGAGGTAGAGTACAGTGGAGTATAGTTGAGGTAGACTACAGTGGAGTAGAGTAGAGGTAGAGTACAGTGGAGCACAGTAGAGATAGAGTACAGTAGAGCAGAGTAGATGTAGAGTAATGTGGAGTACAGTAGAGGTAGAGTACAGTGGAGCACAGTAGAGATAGAGTACAGTAGAGCACAGTAGAGATAGAGTACAGTGGAGTACAGTAGAGGTAGAGTACAGTGGAGCACAGTAGAGGTAGAGTACAGTGGAGTACAGTAGAGGTAGAGTACAGTGGAGCACAGTAGAGATAGAGTACAGTGGAGTACAGTAGAGGTAGAGTACAGTGGAGCACAGTAGAGGTAGATTGCAGTGGAGTACAGTGGAGCACAGTAGAGGTGGAGTACAGTAGAGCACAGTAGAGGTAGAATACAGTGGAGTACAGTAGAAGTAGAGTAGAGTGGAGCACATTAGAGGTGGAGTAGAGTTGAGTACAGTAGAGGTAGAGTACAGTGGAGTACAGTAGAGATAGAGTACAGTAGAGCACAGTAGAGGTAGAGTACAGTGGAGAACAGTAGAGATAGAGTACAGTGGAGTACAGTAGAGGTAGAGTACAGTGGAGCACAGTAGAGATAGAGTACAGTGGATTACAGTAGAGGTAGAGTACAGTGGAGAACAGTAGAGGTAGAGTACAGTGGAGTACAGTGGAGCACAGTAGAGGTGGAGTACAGTAGAGTACAGTAGAGGTAGAGAACAGTACAGTACAGTAGAGGTAGAGTACAGTGGAGTACAGTAGAGGTAGAGTACAGTAGAGCACAGTAGAGGTTGAATACAGTGGAGTACAGTAGAGGTAGAGTACAGTGGAGTACAGTGGAGCACAGTAGAGGTGGAGTACAGTAGAGTACAGTAGAGGTAGAGAACAGTACAGTACAGTAGAGGTAGAGTACAGTGGAGTACAGTAGAGGTAGAGTACAGTAGAGCACAGTAGAGGTAGAATACAGTGGAGTAGAGTAGAGATAGAGTGCAGTGGAGCACAGTAGAGGTAGAGTACAGCTGAGCACAGTAGAGGTAGAGTAGAGTGGAGAACAGTAGAGATAGAGTACAGTGGAGTACAGTAGAGGTAGAGTACAGTGGAGCACAGTAGAGGTAGAGTACAGTGGAGTACAGTAGAGGTAGAGTACAGTGGAGCACTGTAGAGATAGAGTACAGTGGAGTACAGTAGAGGTAGAGTACAGTGGAGCACAGTAGAGGTAGATTGCAGTGGAGTACAGTGGAGCACAGTAGAGGTGGAGTACAGTAGAGCACAGTAGAGGTAGAATACAGTGGAGTACAGTAGAGGTAGAGTAGAGTGGAGCACATTAGAGGTGGAGTAGAGTAGAGTACAGTAGAGGTAGAGTACAGTGGAGCACAGTAGAGATAGAGTACAGTAGAGCACAGTAGAGGTAGAGTACAGTGGAGCACAGTAGAGGTAGATTGCAGTGGAGTACAGTGGAGCACAGTAGAGGTGGAGTACAGTAGAGCAAAGTAGAGGTAGAATACAGTGGAGTACAGTAGAGGTAGAGTACAGTGGGGTACAGTAGAGGTAGAGTACAGTGGAGCACTGTAGAGGTAGAGTACAGTGGAGTACAGTAGAGGTAGAGTACAGTGGAGTACAGTAGAGGTAGAGTACAGTGGAGCACAGTAGAGATAGAGTACAGTAGAGCACAGTAGAGGTAGAGTACAGTGGAGTATAGTAGAGGTAGAGTACAGTGGAGTACAGTAGAGGTAGAGTACAGTAGAGCAGAGTAGAGGTAGAGTACAGTGGAGTAGAGTAGAGGTAGAGCACAGTGGAGCACTGTAGAGGTAGAGTACAGTGGAGTACAGTAGAGATAATGTGCAGTGGAGCACAGTAGAGGTAGAGTACAGCTGAGCACAGTAGAGGTAGAGTACAGTGGAGCACAGTAGAGGTAGAGTAGAGTGGAGCACAGTAGAGGTAGAGTACAGTGGAGTACAGTGGAGCATAGTAGAGGTGGAATACAGTGGAGTACAGTAGAGGTATAGTACAGTGGAGAACAGTAGAGGTAGAGTACAGTGGAGCACAGTAGAGATAGAGTACAGTAGAGCACAGTAGAGGTAGAGTACAGTGGAGTATAGTAGAGGTAGAGTACAGTGGAGTACAGTAGAGGTAGAGTACAGTAGAGCCGAGTAGAGGTAGAGTACAGTGGAGTAGAGTAGAGGTAGAGCACAGTGGAGCACTGTAGAGGTAGAGTACAGTGGAGTACAGCAGAGATCATGTGCAGTGGAGCACAGTAGAGGTAGAGTACAGCTGAGCACAGTAGAGGTAGAGTAGAGTGGAGCACAGTAGAGGCAGAGTACAGTGGACTACAGTAGAGGTAGTGTACAGTGGAGCACATTAGAGGTAGAGTACAGTGGACCAGAGTAGAGGTAGAGTACAGTGGAGTATAATAGAGGTAGAGTACAGTAGAGCACAGTAGAGATAGAGTACAGTAGAGCAGAGTAGAGGTAGAGTACAGTGGAGTACAGTAGAGGTAGAGTACAGTGGAGCACTGTAGAGGTGGAGTTCAGTGGAGTACAGTAGAGGTAGAGTATAGTGGAATAGAATAGAGATAGAGTACAGTGGAGCACAGCAGAGGTAGAGTACAGTGGATCACAGTAGAGGTAGAGTACAGTGGTGTACAGTGGAGCACAGTAGAGGTAGAGTACAGTGGAGAACAGTAGAGATAGAGTACAGTGGAGTACAGTAGAGGTAGAGTACAGTGGAGTACAGTGGAGCACAGTAGAGGTGGAGTACAGTAGAGTACAGTAGAGGTAGAGAACAGTACAGTACAGTAGAGGTAGAGAACAGTACAGTACAGTAGAGGTAGAGTACAGTGGAGTACAGTAGAGGTAGAGTACAGTAGAGCACAGTAGAGGTAGAATACAGTGGAGTAGAGTAGAGATAGAGTGCAGTGGAGCACAGTAGAGGTAGAGTACAGCTGAGCACAGTAGAGGTAGAGTAGAGTGGAGAACAGTAGAGATAGAGTACAGTGGAGTACAGTAGAGGTAGAGTACAGTGGAGCACAGTAGAGGTAGAGTACAGTGGAGTACAGTAGAGGTAGAGTACAGTGGAGCACAGTAGAGATAGAGTACAGTGGAGTACAGTAGAGGTAGAGTACAGTGGAGCACAGTAGAGGTAGATTGCAGTGGAGTACAGTGGAGCACAGTAGAGGTGGAGTACAGTAGAGCACAGTAGAGGTAGAATACAGTGGAGTACAGTAGAGGTAGAGTAGAGTGGAGCACATTAGAGGTGGAGTAGAGTAGAGTACAGTAGAGGTAGAGTACAGTGGAGCACAGTAGAGATAGAGTACAGTAGAGCACAGTAGAGGTAGAGTACAGTGGAGAACAGTAGAGATAGAGTACAGTGGAGTACAGTAGAGGTAGAGTACAGTGGAGCACAGTAAAGATAGAGTACAGTGGATTACAGTAGAGGTAGAGTACATTGGAGAACAGTAGAGGTAGAGTACAGTGGAGTACAGTGGAGCACAGTAGAGGTGGAGTACAGTAGAGTACAGTAGAGGTAGAGAACAGTACAGTACAGTGGAGGTAGAGTACAGTGGAGTACAGTAGAGGTAGAGTACAGTGGAGCACAGTAGAGCTAGAGTACAGTGGAGTACAGTGGAGCACAGTAGAGGTGGAGTACAGTAGAGTAGAGTAGAGGTAGAGTACAGTGGAGTACAGTAGAGATAGAGTAGAGTGGAGTAGAGTAGAGATAGAGTACAGTGGATTAGAGTAAAGATAGAGTACAGTGGAGTATAGTTGAGGTAGAGTACAGTGGAGCACAGTAGAGGTAGAGTACAGTGGAGTATAGTTGAGGTAGACTACAGTGGAGTACAGTAGAGGTAGAGTACAGTGGAGCACAGTAGAGATAGGGTAAAGTAGAGCAGAGTAGAGGTAGAGTACAGTGGAGTACAGTAGAGGTAGAGTACAGTGGATCACTGTAGAGGTGGAGTACAGTGGAGTACAGTAGAGGTAGAGTACAGTGGATCACTGTAGAGGTGGAGTACAGTGGAGTACAGTAGAGGTAGAGTACAGTGGAGCACAGTAGAGATAGAGTACAGTAGAGCACAGTAGAGGTAGAGTACAGTGGAGCACAGTAGAGGCAGAGTACAGTGGAGTATAGTTGAGGTAGACTACAGTGGAGTACAGTAGAGGTAGAGTACAGTGGAGCACAGTAGAGATAGAGTACAGTACAGCAGAGTAGAGGTAGAGTACAGTGATGTACAGTAGAGATAGAGTACAGTAGAGCACAGTAGAGGTAGAGTACAGTGGAGTACAGTAGAGGTAGAGTACAGTGGAGCACAGTAGAGATAGAGTACAGTAGAGCACAGTAGAGGTAGAGTACAGTGGAGCACAGTAGAGGTAGAGTACAGTGGAGTATAGTTGAGGTAGACTACAGTGGAGTAGAGTAGAGGTAGAGTACAGTGGAGCACAGTAGAGATAGAGTACAGTAGAGCAGAGTAGATGTAGAGTAATGTGGAGTACAGTAGAGGTAGAGTACAGTGGAGCACAGTAGAGATAGAGTACAGTAGAGCACAGTAGAGATAGAGTACAGTGGAGTACAGTAGAGGTAGAGTACAGTGGAGCACAGTAGAGGTAGAGTACAGTGGAGTACAGTAGAGGTAGAGTACAGTGGAGCACAGTAGAGATAGAGTACAGTGGAGTACAGTAGAGGTAGAGTACAGTGGAGCACAGTAGAGGTAGATTGCAGTGGAGTACAGTGGAGCACAGTAGAGGTGGAGTACAGTAGAGCACAGTAGAGGTAGAATACAGTGGAGTACAGTAGAAGTAGAGTAGAGTGGAGCACATTAGAGGTGGAGTAGAGTTGAGTACAGTAGAGGTAGAGTACAGTGGAGTACAGTAGAGATAGAGTACAGTAGAGCACAGTAGAGGTAGAGTACAGTGGAGAACAGTAGAGATAGAGTACAGTGGAGTACAGTAGAGGTAGAGTACAGTGGAGCACAGTAGAGATAGAGTACAGTGGATTACAGTAGAGGTAGAGTACAGTGGAGAACAGTAGAGGTAGAGTACAGTGGAGTACAGTGGAGCACAGTAGAGGTGGAGTACAGTAGAGTACAGTAGAGGTAGAGAACAGTACAGTACAGTAGAGGTAGAGTACAGTGGAGTACAGTAGAGGTAGAGTACAGTAGAGCACAGTAGAGGTTGAATACAGTGGAGTACAGTAGAGGTAGAGTACAGTGGAGTACAGTGGAGCACAGTAGAGGTGGAGTACAGTAGAGTACAGTAGAGGTAGAGAACAGTACAGTACAGTAGAGGTAGAGTACAGTGGAGTACAGTAGAGGTAGAGTACAGTAGAGCACAGTAGAGGTAGAATACAGTGGAGTAGAGTAGAGATAGAGTGCAGTGGAGCACAGTAGAGGTAGAGTACAGCTGAGCACAGTAGAGGTAGAGTAGAGTGGAGAACAGTAGAGATAGAGTACAGTGGAGTACAGTAGAGGTAGAGTACAGTGGAGCACAGTAGAGGTAGAGTACAGTGGAGTACAGTAGAGGTAGAGTACAGTGGAGCACTGTAGAGATAGAGTACAGTGGAGTACAGTAGAGGTAGAGTACAGTGGAGCACAGTAGAGGTAGATTGCAGTGGAGTACAGTGGAGCACAGTAGAGGTGGAGTACAGTAGAGCACAGTAGAGGTAGAATACAGTGGAGTACAGTAGAGGTAGAGTAGAGTGGAGCACATTAGAGGTGGAGTAGAGTAGAGTACAGTAGAGGTAGAGTACAGTGGAGCACAGTAGAGATAGAGTACAGTAGAGCACAGAAGAGGTAGAGTACAGTGGAGCACAGTAGAGGTAGATTGCAGTGGAGTACAGTGGAGCACAGTAGAGATAGAGTACAGTAGAGCAGAGTAGAGGTAGAGTACAGTGGAGTACAGTAGAGGTAGAGTAGAGTGGAGCACATTAGAGGTGGAGTAGAGTAGAGTACAGTAGAGGTAGAGTACAGTGGAGCACAGTAGAGATAGAGTACAGTAGAGCACAGTAGAGGTAGAGTACAGTTGAGCACAGTAGAGGTAGAGTAGAGTGGAGCACAGTAGAGGTAGAGTACAGTGGAGTACAGTAGAGGTAGTGTACAGTGGAGCACAGTAGAGGTAGAGTACAGTGGAGCACAGTAGAGGTAGAGTACAGTGGAGTATAATAGAGGTAGAGTACAGTAGAGCACAGTAGAGATAGAGTACAGTAGAGCAGAGTAGAGGTAGAGTACATTGGAGTACAGTAGAGGTAGAGTACAGTGGAGCACTGTAGAGGTGGAGTACAGTGGAGTACAGTAGAGGTAGAGTACAGCTTGGTACAGTAGAGGTAGAGTACAGTGGAGCACAGTAGAGGAAGAGTACAGTGTAGTACAGAAGAGATAGAGTGCAGTGGATTACAGTAGAGGTAGAGTACAGCTGAGCACAGTAGAGGTAGAGTAGAGTGGAGCACAGTAGAGGTAGAGTACATTGGACTACAGTAGAGGTAGTGTACAGTGGAGCACAGTAGAGGTAGAGTACAGTGGAGCACAGTAGAGGTAGAGTACAGTGGAGTATAATAGAGGTAGAGTACAGTAGAGCACAGTAGAGATAGAGTACAGTAGAGCAGAGTAGAGGTAGAGTACATTGGAGTACAGTAGAGGTAGAGTACAGTGGAGCACTGTAGAGGTGGAGTACAGTGGAGTACAGTAGAGGTAGAGTACAATGGAGCACAGTAGAGATAGAGTACAGTAGAGTACAGTAGAGGTAGAGTACAGTGGAGCACAGTAGAGATAGAGTACAGTGGAGTACAGTAGAGGTAGAGTACAGTGGAGCACAGTCGAGGTAGAGTACAGTGGAGTACAGTGGAGCACAGTAGAGGTGGAGTACAGTAGAGTACAGTAGACTTAGAGAACAGTACAGTACAGTAGAGGTAGAGTACAGTGGAGTACAGTAGAGATAGAGTACAGTAGAGCACAGTAGAGGTAGAGTACAGTGGAGTATAGTAGAGGTAGAGTACAGTGGAGTACAGTAGAGGTAGAGTACAGTGGAGTACAGTAGAGGTAGAGTACAGTGGAGCACAGTAGATGTAGAGTACAGTGGAGCACAGTAGAGCTGGAGTACAGTGGAGTACAGTGGAGCACAGTAGAGATGGAGTACAGTAGAGTAGAGT
Organism: Tiaroga cobitis; assembly: GCA_030578255.1. Taxonomy (NCBI): domain Eukaryota; kingdom Metazoa; phylum Chordata; class Actinopteri; order Cypriniformes; family Leuciscidae; genus Tiaroga; species Tiaroga cobitis. Next base: position 1,143,364 of record JAROOI010000053.1, on the reverse strand, counting down.
AGAGGTAGAGTACAGTGGAGTACTGTAGAGATAGAGCACAGTGGAGTAGAATAGAGATAGAGTACAGTGGATTAGAGTAGAGATAGAGTACAGTGGAGTATAGTTGAGGTAGAGTACAGTGGAGCACAGTGGAGGTAGAGTAGAGTGGAGTATAGTTTAGGTAGACTACAGTGGAGTACAGTAGAGGTAGAGTACAGTGGAGCACAGTAGAGATAGAGTACAGTAGAGCACAGTAGAGGTAGAGTACAGTGGAGCACAGTAGAGGTAGAGTACAGTGGAGTATAGTTGAGGTAGACTACAGTAGAGTACAGTAGAGGTAGAGTACAGTGGAGCACAGTAGAGATAGAGTACAGTAGAGCAGAGTAGAGGTAGAGTACAGTGGAGTACAGTAGAGGTAGAGTAGAGTGGAGCACATTAGAGGTGGAGTAGAGTAGAGTACAGTAGAGGTAGAGTACAGTGGAGCACAGTAGAGATAGAGTACAGTAGAGCACAGTAGAGGTAGAGTACAGTGGAGCACAGTAGAGGTAGAGTAGAGTGGAGCACAGTAGAGGTAGAGTACAGTGGAGTACAGTAGAGGTAGTGTACAGTGGAGCACAGTAGAGGTAGAGTACAGTGGAGCACAGTAGAGGTAGAGTACAGTGGAGTATAGTAGAGGTAGAGTACAGTAGAGCACAGTAGAGATAGAGTACAGTAGAGCACAGTAGAGGTAGAGTACAGTGGAGCACAGTAGAGGAAGAGTACAGTGTAGTACAGAAGAGATAGAGTACAGTGGAGTACAGTAGAGGTAGAGTACAGCTGAGCACAGTAGAGGTAGAGTAGAGTGGAGCACAGTAGAGGTAGAGTACATTGGACTACAGTAGAGGTAGTGTACAGTGGAGCACAGTAGAGGTAGAGTACAGTGGAGCACAGTAGAGGGGTGAGTACAGTGGAGTATAATAGAGGTAGAGTACAGTAGAGCACAGTAGAGATAGAGTACAGTAGAGCAGAGTAGAGGTAGAGTACATTGGAGTACAGTAGAGGTAGAGTACAGTGGAGCACTGTAGAGGTGGAGTACAGTGGAGTACAGTAGAGGTAGAGTACAGTGGAGCACAGTAGAGATAGAGTACAGTAGAGCACAGTAGAGGTAGAGTACAGTGGAGCACAGTAGAGCTAGAGTACAGTGGAGTACAGTGGAGCACAGTAGAGGTGGAGTACAGTAGAGTAGAGTAGAGGTAGAGTACAGTGGAGTACAGTAGAGAAAGAGTAGAGTGGAGTAGAGTAGAGATAGAGTACAGTGGATTAGAGTAGAGATAGAGTACAGTGGAGTATAGTTGAGGTAGAGTACAGTGGAGCACAGTGGAGGTAGAGTAGAGTGGAGTATAGTTTAGGTAGACTACAGTGGAGTACAGTAGAGGTAGAGTACAGTGGAGCACAGTAGAGATAGAGTACAGTAGAGCACAGTAGAGGTAGAGTACAGTGGAGCACAGTAGAGGTAGAGTACAGTGGAGTATAGTTGAGGTAGACTACAGTAGAGTACAGTAGAGGTAGAGTACAGTGGAGCACAGTAGAGATAGAGTACAGTAGAGCAGAGTAGAGGTAGAGTACAGTGGAGTACAGTAGAGGTAGAGTAGAGTGGAGCACATTAGAGGTGGAGTAGAGTAGAGTACAGTAGAGGTAGAGTACAGTGGAGCACAGTAGAGATAGAGTACAGTAGAGCACAGTAGAGGTAGAGTACAGTGGAGCACAGTAGAGGTAGAGTAGAGTGGAGCACAGTAGAGGTAGAGTACAGTGGAGTACAGTAGAGGTAGTGTACATTGGAGCACAGTAGAGGTAGAGTACAGTGGAGCAAAGTAGAGGTAGAGTACAGTGGAGTACAGTAGAGATAGAGCACAGTGGAGTAGAGTAGAGATAGAGTACAGTGGATTAGAGTAGAGATAGAGTACAGTGGAGTATAGTTGCGGTAGAGTACAGTGGAGCACAGTAGAGGTAGAGTACAGTGGAGTATAGTTGAGGTAGACTACAGTGGAGTACAGTAGAGGTAGAGTACAGTGGAGCACAGTAGAGATAGAGTACAGTAGAGCAGAGTAGAGGTAGAGTACAGTGGAGTACAGTAGAGGTAGAGTACAATAGAACACTGTAGAGGTGGAGTAGAGTGGAGTACAGTAGAGGTAGAGTACAATGGAGCACAGTAGATGTAGAGTACAGTGGAGCACAGTAGAGCTGGAGTACAGTGGAGTACAGTGGAGCACAGTATAGGTGGAGTACAGTAGAGTAGAGTAGAGTAGAGGTAGAGTACAGTGGAGTACAGTAGAGATAGAGTAGAGTGGAGTAGAGTAGAGATAGAGTACAGTGGATTAGAGTAGAGGTAGAGTACAGTGGAGTACAGTAGAGATAGAGTACAGTAGAGCACAGTAGAGGTAGAATACAGTGGAGTACAGTAGAGGTAGAGTACAGTGGAGTACAGTAGAGGTAGAGTACAGTGGAGTACAGTAGAGGTAGAGTACAGTGGAGCACAGTAGATGTAGAGTACAGTGGAGCACAGTAGAGCTGGAGTACAGTGGAGTACAGTGGAGCACAGTAGAGGTGGAGTACAGTAGAGTAGAGTAGAGGTAGAGTACAGTGGAGTACAGTAGAGATAGAGTAGAGTGGAGTAGAGTAGAGATAGAGTACAGTGGATTAGAGTAGAGATAGAGTACAGTGGAGTATAGTTGAGGTAGAGTACAGTGGAGCACAGTGGAGGTAGAGTAGAGTGGAGTATAGTTTAGGTAGACTACAGTGGAGTACAGTAGAGGTAGAGTACAGTGGAGCACAGTAGAGGTAGAGTACAGTGGAGTATAGTTGAGGTAGACTACAGTAGAGTACAGTAGAGGTAGAGTACAGTGGAGCACAGTAGAGATAGAGTACAGTATAGCAGAGTAGAGGTAGAGTACAGTGGAGTACAGTAGAGGTAGAGTAGAGTGGAGCACATTAGAGGTGGAGTAGAGTAGAGTACAGTAGAGGTAGAGTACAGTGGAGCACAGTAGAGATAGAGTACAGTAGAGCACAGTAGAGGTAGAGTACAGTGGAGCACAGTAGAGGTAGAGTAGAGTGGAGCACAGTAGAGGTAGAGTACAGTGGAGTACAGTAGAGGTAGTGTGCAGTGGAGCAGAGTAGAGGTAGAGTAGAGTGGAGTACAGTAGAGGTAGAGTACAGTGGAGTATAGTAGAGGTAGAGTACAGTAGAGCACAGTAGAGATAGAGTACAGTAGAGCACAGTAGAGGTAGAGTACAGTGGAGCACAGTAGAGGAAGAGTACAGTGTAGTACAGAAGAGATAGAGTACAGTGGAGTACAGTAGAGGTAGAGTACAGCTGAGCACAGTAGAGGTAGAGTAGAGTGGAGCACAGTAGAGGTAGAGTACAGTGGACTACAGTAGAGGTAGAGTACAGTGGAGCACAGTAGAGCTAGAGTACAGTGAAGTACAGTGGAGCACAGTAGAGGTGGAGTACAGTAGAGTAGAGTAGAGGTAGAGTACAGTGGAGTACAGTAGAGATAGAGTAGAGTGGAGTAGAGTAGAGATAGAGTACAGTGGATTAGAGTAGAGATAGAGTACAGTGGAGCAGAGTAGAGGTAGAGTAGAGTGGAGCAAAGTAGAGGTAGAGTACAGTGGACTACAATAGAGGTATTGTACAGTGGAGCACAGTAGAGGTAGAGTACAGTGGAGCACAGTAGAGGTAGAGTACATTGGAGTACAGTAGAGGTAGAGTACAGTGGAGCACTGTAGAGGTAGAGTACAGTGGAGTATAGTAGAGGTAGAGTACAGTGCAGTAGAGTAGAGGTAGAGTACAGTGGAGCACAGTAGATGTAGAGTACAGTGGAGCACAGTAGAGGTAGAGTACAGGGGAGTATAGTTGAGGTAGACTACAGTGGAGTACAGTAGAGATAGCGTACAGTGGAGTACAGTAGAGATTGAGTAGAGTAGAGCGGAGTAGAGGTAGAGTACAGTGGAGTACAGTAGAGGTAGAGCACAGTGGAGCACTGTAGAGGTAGTGTACAGTGGAGTACAGTAGAGATAGAGTACAGTGGAGCACAGTAGAGGTAGAGTACAGTGGAGCACAGTAAAGATAGAGTACAGTAGAGCAGAGTAGAGGTAGAGTACAGTGGAGTACAGTAGAGGTAGAGTACAGTAGAACACTGTAGAGATAAGTGCAGTGGAGAATAGTAGAGGTAGAGTACAGTGGAGTACAGTAGAGGTAGAGCACAGTGGAGCACTGTAGAGGTAGTGTACAGTGGAGTACAGTAGAGATAGAGTACAGTGGAGCACAGTAGAGGTAGAGTACAGTGGAGCACAGTAAAGATAGAGTACAGTAGAGCAGAGTAGAGGTAGAGTACAGTGGAGTACAGTAGAGGTAGAGTACAGTAGAACACTGTAGAGATAAGTGCAGTGGAGAATAGTAGAGGTAGAGTACAGTGGAGTACAGTAGAGGTAGAGTACAGTGGAGTACAGTAGAGGTAGAGTAGAGTGGAGCACATTAAAGGTGGAGTAGAGAAGAGTACTTTAGAGGTAGAGTACAGTGGAGTACATTAGAGGTAGAGTACAGTGGAGCACAGTAGAGGTAGAGTAGAGTGGAGTACAGTAGAGGTAGAGTACAGTGGAGAACAGTAGAGGTAGAGTACAGTGGAGTACAGTAGAGATAGAGTACAGTAGAGCACATTAGAGGTAGAGTACAGTGGAGTATAGTAGAGGTAGAGTACAGTGGAGTACAGTAGAGGTAGAGTACAGTGGAGTACAGTAGAGGTAGAGTAGAGTGGAGCACAGTAGAGGTAGAGTACAGTGGAGTACAGTAGAGGTAGTGTACATTGGAGCACAGTAGAGGTAGAGTACAGTGGAGCACAGTAGAGGTAGAGTACAGTGGAGTATAGTAGAGGTAGAGTACAGTAGAGCACAGTAGAGATAGAGTACAGTAGAGCACAGTAGAGGTAGAGTACAGTGGAGCACAGTAGAGGAAGAGTACAGTGTAGTACAGAAGAGATAGAGTGCAGTGGAGTACAGTAGAGGTAGAGTACAGCTGAGCACAGTAGAGGTAGAGTAGAGTGGAGCACAGTAGAGGTAGAGTACATTGGACTACAGTAGAGGTAGTGTACAGTGGAGCACAGTAGAGGTAGAGTACAGTGGAGCACAGTAGAGGTAGAGTACAGTGGAGTATAATAGAGGTAGAGTACATTAGAGCACAGTAGAGATAGAGTACAGTAGAGCAGAGTAGAGGTAGAGTACATTGGAGTACAGTAGAGGTAGAGTACAGTGGAGCACTGAAGAGGTGGAGTACAGTGGAGTACAGTAGAGGTAGAGTACAGTGGAGCACAGTAGAGGTAGAGTACAGTGGAGTACAGTCGAGCACAGTAGAGGTGGAGTACAGTAGAGTACAGTAGACTTAGAGAACAGTACAGTACAGTAGAGGTAGAGTACAGTGGAGTACAGTAGAGATAGAGTACAGTAGAGGTAGAGTACAGTGGAGCACAGTAGAGATAGAGTACAGTGGAGTACAGTAGAGGTAGAGTACAGTGGAGCACAGTAGAGGTAGAGTACAGTGGAGTACAGTCGAGCACAGTAGAGGTGGAGTACAGTAGAGTACAGTAGACTTAGAGAACAGTACAGTACAGTAGAGGTAGAGTACAGTGGAGTACAGTAGAGATAGAGTACAGTAGAGCACAGTAGAGGTAGAGTACAGTGGAGTATAGTAGAGGTAGAGTACAGTGGAGTACAGTAGAGGTAGAGTACAGTGGAGTACAGTAGAGGTAGAGTACAGTGGAGCACAGTAGATGTAGAGTACAGTGGAGCACAGTAGAGCTGGAGTACAGTGGAGTACAGTGGAGCACAGTAGAGGTGGAGTACAGTAGAGTAGAGTAGAGGTAGAGTACAGTGGAGTACAGTAGAGATAGAGCACAGTGGAGTAGAGTAGAGATAGAGTACAGTGGATTAGAGTAGAGATAGAGTACAGTGGAGTATAGTTGAGGTAGAGTACAGTGGAGCACAGTGGAGGTAGAGTAGAGTGGAGTATAGTTTAGGTAGACTACAGTGGAGTACAGTAGAGGTAGAGTACAGTGGAGCACAGTAGAGATAGAGTACAGTAGAGCACAGTAGAGGTAGAGTACAGTGGAGCACAGTAGAGGTAGAGTACAGTGGAGTATAGTTGAGGTAGACTACAGTAGAGTACAGTAGAGGTAGAGTACAGTGGAGCGCAGTAGAGATAGAGTACAGTAGAGCAGAGTAGAGGTAGAGTACAGTGGAGTACAGTAGAGGTAGAGTAGAGTGGAGCACATTAGAGGTGGAGTAGAGTAGAGTACAGTAGAGGTAGAGTACAGTGGAGCACAGTAGAGATAGAGTACAGTAGAGCACAGTAGAGGTAGATTACAGTGGAGCACAGTAGAGGTAGAGTACAGTGGAGCACAGTAGAGGTAGAGTACAGTGGAGTATAGTAGAGGTAGAGTACAGTAGAGCACAGTAGAGATAGAGTACAGTGGAGCACAGTAGAGGAAGAGTACAGTATAGTACAGAAGAGATAGAGTACAGTGGAGTACAGTAGAGGTAGAGTACAGCTGAGCACAGTAGAGGTAGAGTAGAGTGGAGCACAGTAGAGGTAGAGTACATTGGACTACAGTAGAGGTAGTGTACAGTGGAGCACAGTAGAGGCAGAGTACAGTGGAGCACAGTAGAGGTAGAGTACAGTGGAGTATAATAGAGGTAGAGTACAGTAGAGCACAGTAGAGATTGAGTACAGTAGAGCAGAGTAGAGGTAGAGTACATTGGAGTACAGTAGAGGTAGAGTACAGTGGAGCACAGTAGAGGTAAAGTAGAGTGGAGCACAGTAGAGGTAGAGTACAGTGGAGTACAGTAGAGGTAGTGTACAGTGGAGCACAGTAGAGGTAGAGTACAGTGGAGCACAGTAGAGGTAGAGTACAGTGGAGTATAGTAGAGGTAGAGTACAGTAGAGCACAGTAGAGATAGAGTACAGTAGAGCACAGTAGAGGTAGAGTACAGTGGAGCACAGTAGAGGAAGAGTACAGTGTAGTACAGAAGAGATAGAGTACAGTGGAGTACAGTAGAGGTAGAGTACAGCTGAGCACAGTAGAGGTAGAGTAGAGTGGAGCACAGTAGAGGTAGAGTACAGTGGAGCACAGTAGAGGGGTGAGTACAGTGGAGTATAATAGAGGTAGAGTACAGTAGAGCACAGTAGAGATAGAGTACAGTAGAGCAGAGTAGAGGTAGAGTACATTAGAGTACAGTAGAGGTAGAGTACAGTGGAGCACTGTAGAGGTGGAGTACAGTGGAGTACAGTAGAGGTAGAGTACAGTGGAGCACAGTAGAGATAGAGTACAGTAGAGCACAGTAGAGGTAGAGTACAGTGGAGCACAGTAGAGCTAGAGTACAGTGGAGCACAGTAGAGGTGGAGTACAGTAGAGTAGAGTAGAGGTAGAGTACAGTGGAGTACAGTAGAGATAGAGTAGAGTGGAGTAGAGTAGAGATAGAGTACAGTGGATTAGAGTAGAGATAGAGTACAGTGGAGTATAGTTGAGGTAGAGTACAGTGGAGCACAGTGGAGGTAGAGTAGAGTGGAGTATAGTTTAGGTAGACTACAGTGGAGTACAGTAGAGGTAGAGTACAGTGGAGCACAGTAGAGATAGAGTACAGTAGAGCACAGTAGAGGTAGAGTACAGTGGAGCACAGTAGAGGTAGAGTACAGTGGAGTATAGTTGAGGTAGACTACAGTAGAGTACAGTAGAGGTAGAGTACAGTGGAGCACAGTAGAGATAGAGTACAGTAGAGCAGAGTAGAGGTAGAGTACAGTGGAGTAGAGTAGAGGTAGAGTAGAGTGGAGCACATTAGAGGTGGAGTAGAGTAGAGTACAGTAGAGGTAGAGTACAGTGGAGCACAGTAGAGATAGAGTACAGTAGAGCACAGTAGAGGTAGAGTACAGTGGAGCACAGTAGAGGTAGAGTAGAGTAGAGCACAGTAGAGGTAGAGTACAGTGGAGTACAGTAGAGGTAGTGTACATTGGAGCACAGTAGAGGTAGAGTACAGTGGAGCAAAGTAGAGGTAGAGTACAGTGGAGTACAGTAGAGATAGATCACAGTGGAGCATGGGCGTCAGTTTGGTTTGAAATGTGCTGGGGACAGAGACGTATTCGGAAGTGCATTTTCAAAAGTGCTGGGTACAATGAATGACATTATTTTTTTCTCTCTCTTTCGCGCAGATCATGTTTTGAAAGACGATGTAACGTTACTGTCGCTTAATGTAAATACATAAAAATGTATACAAACATGTGATGATGTCTGACTCGTTTTATGTTGAACTTGAAAGCCTTAGGTTTTTAAAAAGCATTAGACATACGAGTAGCCTATGACCCACTATTCTGCTTCATAAGATAAGTAACATTGACAATATGACATGACGTGGTTTAATGTAAACAATGATTACCAAATTTCTCTCTCATATTGCTCCTCATAACAACTGAAAACTGTCCAAAAAAAATCGCCAATTGACAACACAACTTCTGCGTTCTGCACTACAATTTTGCCAAGATTGAAAAAGCAAAAATATGTGTCGCACAGATGAACGATGATCACACCATGATCTGACACTGCATCCATCCAATCGTATCACCATTTTGACCAAAACTTGAAAGCACCCCGCCTCCATCATCATCCTCATCACAACTATTCCAGAATTCAGCAATAGATTCAAGCAATAATTAAACAAGATACTGACTACTCCACGATCATCTCCGACTCCACCAATGCTTGCTGTACGAACGCAAACCGTAACTAAGTTAGCTGAGTAAGTTGGTGGCTAAGGCAAGGCTAACATGATGTATTGCAAGAGAAGAGTTAAAACAGCTGATCCGTTGTGTACAAATGCACAAGACTATAGCCACAATACCAGCAAAACTTAAGTAATAAACATTGTTTTAACTTTCCACTGTTTATAGAAAATGCAAGTAATCGCGTCGGCGCCTCCATGTCCACACTCCGCACAAACACTTGGATATGCGCCTAACAACAATGAACATATATATCTAGGTTTACGTTAGAGAGCGAGCGTTTAGACGGATAAGTCCTTTTCACGTTTAACAAATCAAATCATGCATTGTAATTTGTCTACATACCTGCGAGTAAGCGCTGCTCCAGTTTGAAAAAGGCGAGACGGTAAAAGCATGACGTTAGCCAGCGATCGCGTAGCGAGAGAGGGGGGTCTGGGATGCAGAGATATTTGCTGCGTCTTTATATTAACATTCCTGATTGTTTGAATGATCAGCCCTCGGGAGCCCCCTTAAAATGCGGAACCTTGGCCGGAAATTCTCTGCCTCGGCTCATCCCAGCAGACTATGTAGTTCCCGCTCGTTCACTGTCCATGCTAAGCTGTCAGTGTCAGCTCATTTAAAAAATAAAGGAGTTTAAACAACAAAACACATCCACTTGCATATATTTGACAATCGGAATATCAGATATGTCATGCTATAGCAAACAAATTTGTGAATATTTTGAATAAAAAGGGAAAATGACAAAAGCAGATCATTCATTATTCAGTGCTGTTGTGGCTGCGGTGTCTCACGTGACAAGCGATGACACGTCACCATGGAAACCAGAGTGCAACATTTCTAAATAACGGTCGCCTAGAAATATTCACACTGGGTGGTCAGCCAGAATATTTTAAACTTGTGTGAAAGCCAAGGGTTAAATAAAGAAGCGCGATAGTCAGCGAGAATAAAACCAGCATCCAGCATCATGCCAAAAAAAAGTGGTGGGTACAAAATGACTCATCACGAAATCTGGTGGGTACGCGTCCCCACCGTCCCCACCGAAATCGACGCCCCTGCAGTGGAGTAGAGTAGAGATAGAGTACAGTGGATTAGAGTAGAGATAGAGTACAGTGGAGTATAGTTGCGGTAGAGTACAGTGGAGCACAGTAGAGGTAGAGTACAGTGGAGTATAGTTGAGGTAGACTACAGTGGAGTACAGTAGAGGTAGAGTACAGTGGAGCACAGTAGAGATAGAGTACAGTAGAGCAGAGTAGAGGTAGAGTACAGTGGAGTACAGTAGAGGTAGAGTACAATAGAACACTGTAGAGGTGGAGTAGAGTGGAGTACAGTAGAGGTAGAGTACAATGGAGCACAGTAGATGTAGAGTACAGTGGAGCACAGTAGAGCTGGAGTACAGTGGAGTACAGTGGAGCACAGTAGAGGTGGAGTACAGTAGAGTAGAGTAGAGGTAGAGTACAGTGGAGTACAGTAGAGATAGAGTAGAGTGGAGTAGAGTAGAGATAGAGTACAGTGGATTAGAGTAGAGGTAGAGTACAGTGGAGTACAGTAGAGATAGAGTACAGTAGAGCACAGTAGAGGTAGAATACAGTGGAGTACAGTAGAGGTAGAGTACAGTGGAGTACAGTAGAGGTAGAGTACAGTGGAGTACAGTAGAGGTAGAGTACAGTGGAGCACAGTAGATGTAGAGTACAGTGGAGCACAGTAGAGCTGGAGTACAGTGGAGTACAGTGGAGCACAGTAGAGGTGGAGTACAGTAGAGTAGAGTAGAGGTAGAGTACAGTGGAGTACAGTAGAGATAGAGTAGAGTGGAGTAGAGTAGAGATAGAGTACAGTGGATTAGAGTAGAGATAGAGTACAGTGGAGTATAGTTGAGGTAGAGTACAGTGGAGCACAGTGGAGGTAGAGTAGAGTGGAGTATAGTTTAGGTAGACTACAGTGGAGTACAGTAGAGGTAGAGTACAGTGGAGCACAGTAGAGGTAGAATACAGTGGAGTATAGTTGAGGTAGACTACAGTAGAGTACAGTAGAGGTAGAGTACAGTGGAGCACAGTAGAGATAGAGTACAGTAGAGCAGAGTAGAGGTAGAGTACAGTGGAGTACAGTAGAGGTAGAGTAGAGTGGAGCACATTAGAGGTGGAGTAGAGTAGAGTACAGTAGAGGTAGAGTACAGTGGAGCACAGTAGAGATAGAGTACAGTAGAGCACAGTAGAGGTAGAGTACAGTGGAGCACAGTAGAGGAAGAGTACAGTGGAGCACAGTAGAGGTAGAATACAGTGGAGTATAGTTGAGGTAGACTACAGTAGAGTACAGTAGAGGTAGAGTACAGTGGAGCACAGTAGAGATAGAGTACAGTAGAGCAGAGTAGAGGTAGAGTACAGTGGAGTACAGTAGAGGTAGAGTAGAGTGGAGCACATTAGAGGTGGAGTAGAGTAGAGTACAGTAGAGGTAGAGTACAGTGGAGCACAGTAGAGATAGAGTACAGTAGAGCACAGTAGAGGTAGAGTACAGTGGAGCACAGTAGAGGTAGAGTAGAGTGGAGCACAGTAGAGGTAGAGTACAGTGGAGTACAGTAGAGGTAGAGTACAATAGAACACTGTAGAGGTGGAGTAGAGTGGAGTACAGTAGAGGTAGAGTACAGTGGAGTACAGTAGAGGTAGAGTAGAGTGGAGCACATTAGAGGTGGAGTAGAGTAGAGTACAGTAGAGGTAGAGTACAGTGGAGCACAGTAGAGATAGAGTAGAGTAGAGCACAGTAGAGGTAGAGTACAGTGGAGCACAGTAGAGATAGAGTACAGTAGAGCAGAGTAGAGGTAGAGTACAGTGGAGTACAGTAGAGGTAGAGTACAATAGAACACTGTAGAGGTGGAGTAGAGTGGAGTACAGTAGAGGTAGAGTACAATGGATTACAGTAGATGTAGAGTACAGTGGAGCACAGTAGAGCTGGAGTACAGTGGAGTACAGTGGAGCACAGTAGAGGTGGAGTACAGTAGAGTAGAGTAGAGGTAGAGTACAGTGGAGTACAGTAGAGATAGAGTAGAGTGGAGTAGAGTAGAGATAGAGTACAGTGGATTAGAGTAGAGGTAGAGTACAGTGGAGTACAGTAGAGATAGAGTACAGTAGAGCACAGTAGAGGTAGAATACAGTGGAGTACAGTAGAGGTAGAGTACAGTGGAGTACAGTAGAGGTAGAGTACAGTGGAGTACAGTAGAGGTAGAGTACAGTGGAGCACAGTAGATGTAGAGTACAGTGGAGCACAGTAGAGCTGGAGTACAGTGGAGTACAGTGGAGCACAGTAGAGGTGGAGTACAGTAGAGTAGAGTAGAGGTAGAGTACAGTGGAGTACAGTAGAGATAGAGTAGAGTGGAGTAGAGTAGAGATAGAGTACAGTGGATTAGAGTAGAGATAGAGTACAGTGGAGTATAGTTGAGGTAGAGTACAGTGGAGCACAGTGGAGGTAGAGTAGAGTGGAGTATAGTTTAGGTAGACTACAGTGGAGTACAGTAGAGGTAGAGTACAGTGGAGCACAGTAGAGGTAGAATACAGTGGAGTATAGTTGAGGTAGACTACAGTAGAGTACAGTAGAGGTAGAGTACAGTGGAGCACAGTAGAGATAGAGTACAGTAGAGCAGAGTAGAGGTAGAGTACAGTGGAGTACAGTAGAGGTAGAGTAGAGTGGAGCACATTAGAGGTGGAGTAGAGTAGAGTACAGTAGAGGTAGAGTACAGTGGAGCACAGTAGAGATAGAGTACAGTAGAGCACAGTAGAGGTAGAGTACAGTGGAGCACAGTAGAGGAAGAGTACAGTGGAGCACAGTAGAGGTAGAATACAGTGGAGTATAGTTGAGGTAGACTACAGTAGAGTACAGTAGAGGTAGAGTACAGTGGAGCACAGTAGAGATAGAGTACAGTAGAGCAGAGTAGAGGTAGAGTACAGTGGAGTACAGTAGAGGTAGAGTAGAGTGGAGCACATTAGAGGTGGAGTAGAGTAGAGTACAGTAGAGGTAGAGTACAGTGGAGCACAGTAGAGATAGAGTACAGTAGAGCACAGTAGAGGTAGAGTACAGTGGAGCACAGTAGAGGTAGAGTAGAGTGGAGCACAGTAGAGGTAGAGTACAGTGGAGTACAGTAGAGGTAGTGTACAGTGGAGCACAGTAGAGGTAGAGTAGAGTGGAGTACAATAGAGGTAGAGTACAGTGGAGTATAGTAGAGGTAGAGTACAGTAGAGCACAGTAGAGATAGATTACAGTAGAGCACAGTAGAGGTAGAGTACAGTGGAGCACAGTAGAGGAAGAGTACAGTGTAGTACAGAAGAGATAGAGTACAGTGGAGTACAGTAGAGGTAGAGTACAGCTGAGCACAGTAGAGGTAGAGTAGAGTGGAGCACAGTAGAGGTAGAGTACAGTGGACTACAGTAGAGGTAGAGTACAGTGGAGCACAGTAGAGCTAGAGTACAGTGGAGTACAGTGGAGCACAGTAGAGGTGGAGTACAGTAGAGTAGAGTAGAGGTAGAGTACAGTGGAGTACAGTAGAGATAGAGTAGAGTGGAGTAGAGTAGAGATAGAGTACAGTGGATTAGAGTAGAGATAGAGTACAGTGGAGCACAGTAGAGGTAGAGTAGAGTGGAGCACAGTAGAGGTAGAGTACAGTGGACTACAATAGAGGTATTGTACAGTGGAGCACAGTAGAGGTAGAGTACAGTGGAGCACAGTAGAGGTAGAGTACATTGGAGTACAGTAGAGGTAGAGTACAGTGGAGCACTGTAGAGGTAGAGTACAGTGGAGTATAGTAGAGGTAGAGTACAGTGCAGTAGAGTAGAGGTAGAGTAGAGTGGAGCACAGTAGATGTAGAGTACAGTGGAGCACAGTAGAGGTAGAGTACAGGGGAGTATAGTTGAGGTAGACTACAGTGGAGTACAGTAGAGATAGCGTACAGTGGAGTACAGTAGAGATTGAGTAGAGTAGAGCGGAGTAGAGGTAGAGTACAGTGGAGTACAGTAGAGGTAGAGCACAGTGGAGCACTGTAGAGGTAGTGTACAGTGGAGTACAGTAGAGATAGAGTACAGTGGAGCACAGTAGAGGTAGAGTACAGTGGAGCACAGTAGAGATAGAGTACAGTAGAGCAGAGTAGAGGTAGAGTACAGTGGAGTACAGTAGAGGTAGAGTACAGTAGAACACTGTAGAGATAAGTGCAGTGGAGTATAGTAGAGGTAGAGTACAGTGGAGTACAGTAGAGGTAGAGTACAGTGGAGTACAGTAGAGGTAGAGTAGAGTGGAGCACATTAAAGGTGGAGTAGAGAAGAGTACAGTAGAGGTAGAGTACAGTGGAGTACATTAGAGGTAGAGTACAGTGGAGCACAGTAGAGGTAGAGTAGAGTGGAGTACAGTAGAGGTAGAGTACAGTGGAGAACAGTAGAGGTAGAGTACAGTGGAGTACAGTAGAGATAGAGTACAGTAGAGCACAGTAGAGGTAGAGTACAGTGGAGTATAGTAGAGGTAGAGTACAGTGGAGTACAGTAGAGGTAGAGTACAGTGGAGTACAGTAGAGGTAGAGTACAGTGGAGCACAGTAGATGTAGAGTACAGTGGAGCACAGTAGAGCTTGAGTACAGTGGAGTACAGTGGAACACAGTAGAGGTGGAGTACAGTAGAGTAGAGTAGAGGTAGAGTACAGTGGAGTACAGTAGAGATAGAGCACAGTGGAGTAGAGTAGAGATAGAGTACAGTGGATTAGAGTAGAGATAGAGTACAGTGGAGTATAGTTGAGGTAGAGTACAGTGGAGCACAGTGGAGGTAGAGTAGAGTGGAGTATAGTTTAGGTAGACTACAGTGGAGTACAGTAGATGTAGAGTACAGTGGAGCACAGTAGAGATAGAGTACAGTAGAGCACAGTAGAGGTAGAGTACAGTGGAGCACAGTAGAGGTAGAGTACAGTGGAGTATAGTTGAGGTAGACTACAGTAGAGTACAGTAGAGGTAGAGTACAGTGGAGCACAGTAGAGATAGAGTACAGTAGAGCAGAGTAGAGCTAGAGTACAGTGGAGTACAGTAAAGGTAGAGTAGAGTGGAGCACATTAGAGGTAGAGTACAGTGGAGCACAGTAGAGGTAGAGTACAGTGGAGCACAGTAGAGGTAGAGTACAGTGGAGTATAGTTGAGGTAGACTACAGTGGAGTACAGTAGAGGTAGAGTACAGTGGAGCACAGTAGAGGTAGAGTACAGTGGAGTACAGTAGAGGTAGTGTACAGTGGAGCAGAGTAGAGGTAGAGTACAGTGGAGCACAGTAGAGGTAGAGTACAGTGGGGTACAGTAGAAATAGAGTACAGTGGAGCACAGTAGAGTAGAGTACAGTAGAGCACAGTAAAGGTAGAGTACAGTGGAACACAGTAGAGATAGAGTACAGTAGAGCAGAGTAGAGGTAGAGTACAGTGGAGCACAGTAGAGGTAGAGTAGCTTGGAGTATAGTTGAGGTAGACTACAGTGGAGTACAGTAGAGGTGGAGTACAGTAGAGTATAGTAGAGGTAGAGTACAGTGGACTACAGTAGTGATAGAGTACAGTGGAGCACAGCAGAGATAAGTGCAGTGGAGTATAGTAGAGGTAGAGTACAGTGGAGTACAGTAGAGGTAGAGTACAGCTGAGCACAGTAGAGGTAGAGTAGAGTGGAGCACAGTAGAGGTAGAGTACAGTGGACTACAGTAGATGTAGTGTACAGTGGAGCACAGTAGAGGTAGAGTACAGTGGAGCACAATAGAGGTAGAGTACAGTGGAGTATAATAGAGGTAGAGTACAGTAGAGCACAGTAGAGATAGAGTACAGTAGAGCAGAGTAGAGGTAGAATACAGTGGAGTACAGTAGAGGTAGAGTACAGTGGAGCACTGTAGAGGTGGAGTACAGTGGAGTACAGTAGAGGTAGAGTACAGTGGAGCACAGTAGAGATAGACTACAGTAGAGCACAGTAGAGGTAGAGTACAGTGGAGCACAGTAGAGGTGGAGTACAGTAGAGTAGAGTAGAGGTAGAGTACAGTGGAGTACAGTAGAGATAGAGTAGAGTGGAGTAGAGTAGAGATAGGGTACAGTGGATTAGAGTAGAGATAGAGTACAGTGGAGTATAGTTGAGGTAGAGTACAGTGGAGCACAGTAGAGGTAGAGAACAGTGGAGTATAGTTGAGGTAGACTACAGTGGAGTACAGTAGAGGTAGAGTACAGTGGAGCACAGTAGAGATAGAGTACAGTAGAGCAGAGTAGAGGTAGAGTACAGTGGAGTACAGTAGAGGTAGAGTACAGTAGAACACTGTAGAGGTGGAGTACAGTGGAGTACAGTAGAGGTAGAGTACAGTGGAGCACAGTAGAGATAGAGTAAAATAGAGCAGAGTAGAGGTAGAGTACAGTGGAGTACAGTAGAGGTAGAGTACAGTTGAGCATAGTAGAGATAGAGTACAGTAGAGCACAGTAGAGGTAGAGTACAGTGGAGTATAGTAAAGGTAGAGTACAGTGGAGTACAGTAGAGGTAGATTACAGTGGAGCACAGTAGAGGTAGAGTACAGTGGAGTATAGTTGAGGTAGACTACAGTGGAGTGCAGTAGAGGTAGAGTACAGTGGAGCACAGTAGAGATAGAGTACAGTAGAGCAGAGTAGAGGTAGAGTACAGTGGAGTACAGTAGAGGTAGAGAACAGTAGAGCAGAGTAGAGGTAGAGTACAGTGGAGTACAGTAGAGGTAGAGTACAGTGGAGCATAGTAGAGATAGAGTACAGTAGAGCACAGTAGAGATAGAGTACAGTGGAGTATAGTTGAGGTAGAGTACAGTGGAGCACAGTAGAGGTAGAGTACAGTGGAGTATAGTTGAGGTAGACTACAGTGGAGTACAGTAGAGGTAGAGTACAGTGGAGCACAGTAGAGATAGAGTACAGTAGAGCAGAGTAGAGGTAGAGTACAGTGGAGTACAGTAGAGGTAGAGTACAGTAGAACACTGTAGAGGTGGAGTAGAGTGGAGTACAGTAGAGGTAGAGTACAGTGGAGCACAGTAGAGATAGAGTAAAATAGAGCAGAGTAGAGGTAGAGTACAGTGGAGTACAGTAGAGGTAGAGTACAATGGAGCATAGTAGAGATTTAGTACAGTAGAGCACAGTAGAGGTAGAGTACAGTGGAGTATAGTAGAGGTAGAGTACAGTGGAGTACAGTAGAGGTAGATTACAGTGGAGCACAGTAGAGGTAGAGTACAGTGGAGTATAGTTGAGGTAGACTACAGTGGAGTGCAGTAGAGGTAGAGTACAGTGGAGCACAGTAGAGATAGAGTACATTAGAGCAGAGTAGAGGTAGAGTACAGTGGAGTACAGTAGAGGTAGAGAACAGTAGAGTAGAGTAGAGGTAGAGTACAGTGGAGTACAGTAGAGGTAGAGCACAGTGGAGCACTGTAGAGGTAGAGTACAGTGGAGTACAGTAGAGATAGAGTACAGTGGAGCACAGTAGAGGTAGAGTACAGTGGAGCACAGTAGAGGTAGAGTACAGTGGAGCACAGTAGAGGTAGAGTACAGTGGAGTACAGTAGAGGTAGTGTAGAGTGGAGCACAGTAGAGGTAGAGTACAGTGGAGCACAGTAGAGGTAGAGTACAGTGGGGTACAGTAGAAATAGAGTACAGTGGAGCACAGTAGAGTAGAGTACAGTAGAGCACATTAGAGGTAGAGTACAGTGGAGCACAGTAGAGATAGAGTACAGTGGAGTACAGTAGAGGAAGAGTACAGTGGAGTACAGTGGAGCACAGTAGAGGTGGAGTACAGTAGAGTACAGTAGAGGTAGAGTACAGTGGAGTACAATAGAGATAGAGTACAGTGGAGTAGAGTAGAGATAGAGTAAAGTGGAGCACAGCAGAGGTAGAGTACAGTGGATCACAGTAGAGATAGAGTACAGTGTAGTACAGTAGAGGTAGAGTACAGTGGAGTACAGTGGAGCACAGTAGAGGTGGAGTACAGTAGAGTACAGTAGAGGTAGAGTACAGTGGAGTACAGTGGAGCACAGTAGAGGTGGAGTACAGTAGAGTACAGTAGAGGTAGAGAACCGTACAGTACAGTAGAGGTAGAGTACAGTGGAGTACAGTAGAGGTAGAGTACAGTAGAGCACAGTAGAGGTAGAATACAGTGGAGTACAGTAGAGGTAGGGTACAGTGGAGTACAGTAGAGGTATAGTACAGTGGAGTACAGTAGAGGTAGAGTACAGTGGAGCACAGTAGAGGTAGAGTACAGTGGGGCACAGTAGAGGTAGAGTACAGTGGAGTATAGTTGAGGTGGACTACAGTGGAGTAAAGTAGAGGTAGAGTACAGTGAAGTACAGTATAGGTAGAGCACAGTAGAGCAGAGTAGAGGTAGAGTACAGTGGAGTACAGTAGAGGTAGAGCACAGTGGATCACTGTAAAGGTAGAATACAGTGGAGTACAGTAGAGATAGAGTACAGTGGAGCACAGTAGAGGTAGAGTACAGTGGAGCACAGTAGAGGTAGAGTACAGTGGAGCACAGTAGAGGTAGAGTACAGTGGAGTACAGTAGAGGTAGTGTACAGTGGAGTACAGTAGAGGTAGAGTACAGTGGAGCACAGTAGAGGTAGAGTACAGTGGGGTACAGTAGAAATAGAGTACAGTGGAGCACAATAGAGTAGAGTACAGTAGAGCACAGTAAAGGTAGAGTACAGTGGAGTACAGTAGAGATAGAGTACAGTGGAGCACAGTAGAGGTAGAGTACAGTGGAGCACAGTAGAGGTAGAGTAGAGTGGAGCACAGTAGAGGTAGAGTACAGTGGAGTATAGTAGAGGTAGAGTACAGTAGAGCACAGTAAAGATAGAGTACAGTAGAGCACAGTAGAGATAGAGTACAGTGGAGCACAGTAGAGGAAGAGTACAGTGTAGTACAGTAGAGATAGAGTACAGTGGAGTAAAGTAGAGATAGAGTACAGTCGAACACAGTAGAGATAAGTGCAGTGGAGTATAGTAGAGGTAGAGTACAGTGGAGTACAGTAGAGGTAGAGTACAGTGGAGTACAGTAGAGGTAGAGTAGAGTGGAGCACATTAGAGGTGGAGTAGAGAAGAGTACAGTAGAGGTAGAGTACAGTGGAGCACAGTAGAGATAGAGTACAGTAGAGCAGAGTAGAGGTAGAGTACAGTGGAGTACAGTAGAGGTAGAGTACAGTAGAACACTGTAGAGGTGGAGTACAGTGGAGTACAGTAGAGGTAGAGTACAGTGGAGCACAGTAGAGATAGAGTAAAATAGAGCAGAGTAGAGGTAGAGTACAGTGGAGTACAGTAGAGGTAGAGTACAGTTGAGCATAGTAGAGATAGAGTACAGTAGAGCACAGTAGAGGTAGAGTACAGTGGAGTATAGTAAAGGTAGAGTACAGTGGAGTACAGTAGAGGTAGATTACAGTGGAGCACAGTAGAGGTAGAGTACAGTGGAGTATAGTTGAGGTAGACTACAGTGGAGTGCAGTAGAGGTAGAGTACAGTGGAGCACAGTAGAGATAGAGTACAGTAGAGCAGAGTAGAGGTAGAGTACAGTGGAGTACAGTAGAGGTAGAGAACAGTAGAGCAGAGTAGAGGTAGAGTACAGTGGAGTACAGTAGAGGTAGAGTACAGTGGAGCATAGTAGAGATAGAGTACAGTAGAGCACAGTAGAGATAGAGTACAGTGGAGTATAGTTGAGGTAGAGTACAGTGGAGCACAGTAGAGGTAGAGTACAGTGGAGTATAGTTGAGGTAGACTACAGTGGAGTACAGTAGAGGTAGAGTACAGTGGAGCACAGTAGAGATAGAGTACAGTAGAGCAGAGTAGAGGTAGAGTACAGTGGAGTACAGTAGAGGTAGAGTACAGTAGAACACTGTAGAGGTGGAGTAGAGTGGAGTACAGTAGAGGAAGAGTACAGTGGAGCACAGTAGAGATAGAGTAAAATAGAGCAGAGTAGAGGTAGAGTACAGTGGAGTACAGTAGAGGTAGAGTACAATAGAACACTGTAGAGGTGGAGTAGAGTGGAGTACAGTAGAGGTAGAGTACAATGGAGCACAGTAGATGTAGAGTACAGTGGAGCACAGTAGAGCTGGAGTACAGTGGAGTACAGTGGAGCACAGTATAGGTGGAGTACAGTAGAGTAGAGTAGAGTAGAGGTAGAGTACAGTGGAGTACAGTAGAGATAGAGTAGAGTGGAGTAGAGTAGAGATAGAGTACAGTGGATTAGAGTAGAGGTAGAGTACAGTGGAGTACAGTAGAGATAGAGTACAGTAGAGCACAGTAGAGGTAGAATACAGTGGAGTACAGTAGAGGTAGAGTACAGTGGAGTACAGTAGAGGTAGAGTACAGTGGAGCACAGTAGAGATAGAGTACAGTAGAGCACAGTAGAGGTAGAGTACAGTGGAGCACAGTAGAGGTAGAGTAGAGTGGAGCACAGTAGAGGTAGAGTACAGTGGAGTACAGTAGAGGTAGTGTACAGTGGAGCACAGTAGAGGTAGAGTACAGTGGAGCACAGTAGAGGTAGAGTACAGTGGAGTATAGTAGAGGTAGAGTACAGTAGAGCACAGTAGAGATAGAGTACAGTAGAGCACAGTAGAGGTAGAGTACAGTGGAGCACAGTAGAGGAAGAGTACAGTGTAGTACAGAAGAGATAGAGTACAGTGGAGTACAGTAGAGGTAGAGTACAGCTGAGCACAGTAGAGGTAGAGTAGAGTGGAGCACAGTAGAGGTAGAGTACATTGGACTACAGTAGAGGTAGTGTACAGTGGAGCACAGTAGAGGTAGAGTACAGTGGAGCACAGTAGAGGGGTGAGTACAGTGGAGTATAATAGAGGTAGAGTACAGTAGAGCACAGTAGAGATAGAGTACAGTAGAGCAGAGTAGAGGTAGAGTACATTGGAGTACAGTAGAGGTAGAGTACAGTGGAGCACTGTAGAGGTGGAGTACAGTGGAGTACAGTAGAGGTAGAGTACAGTGGAGCACAGTAGAGATAGAGTACAGTAGAGCACAGTAGAGGTAGAGTACAGTGGAGCACAGTAGAGCTAGAGTACAGTGGAGTACAGTGGAGCACAGTAGAGGTGGAGTACAGTAGAGTAGAGTAGAGGTAGAGTACAGTGGAGTACAGTAGAGATAGAGTAGAGTGGAGTAGAGTAGAGATAGAGTACAGTGGATTAGAGTAGAGATAGAGTACAGTGGAGTATAGTTGAGGTAGAGTACAGTGGAGCACAGTGGAGGTAGAGTAGAGTGGAGTATAGTTTAGGTAGACTACAGTGGAGTACAGTAGAGGTAGAGTACAGTGGAGCACAGTAGAGATAGAGTACAGTAGAGCACAGTAGAGGTAGAGTACAGTGGAGCACAGTAGAGGTAGAGTACAGTGGAGTATAGTTGAGGTAGACTACAGTAGAGTACAGTAGAGGTAGAGTACAGTGGAGCACAGTAGAGATAGAGTACAGTAGAGCAGAGTAGAGGTAGAGTACAGTGGAGTACAGTAGAGGTAGAGTAGAGTGGAGCACATTAGAGGTGGAGTAGAGTAGAGTACAGTAGAGGTAGAGTACAGTGGAGCACAGTAGAGATAGAGTACAGTAGAGCACAGTAGAGGTAGAGTACAGTGGAGCACAGTAGAGGTAGAGTAGAGTGGAGCACAGTAGAGGTAGAGTACAGTGGAGTACAGTAGAGGTAGTGTACATTGGAGCACAGTAGAGGTAGAGTACAGTGGAGCAAAGTAGAGGTAGAGTACAGTGGAGTACAGTAGAGATAGAGCACAGTGGAGTAGAGTAGAGATAGAGTACAGTGGATTAGAGTAGAGATAGAGTACAGTGGAGTATAGTTGCGGTAGAGTACAGTGGAGCACAGTAGAGGTAGAGTACAGTGGAGTATAGTTGAGGTAGACTACAGTGGAGTACAGTAGAGGTAGAGTACAGTGGAGCACAGTAGAGATAGAGTACAGTAGAGCAGAGTAGAGGTAGAGTACAGTGGAGTACAGTAGAGGTAGAGTACAATAGAACACTGTAGAGGTGGAGTAGAGTGGAGTACAGTAGAGGTAGAGTACAATGGAGCACAGTAGATGTAGAGTACAGTGGAGCACAGTAGAGCTGGAGTACAGTGGAGTACAGTGGAGCACAGTATAGGTGGAGTACAGTAGAGTAGAGTAGAGTAGAGGTAGAGTACAGTGGAGTACAGTAGAGATAGAGTAGAGTGGAGTAGAGTAGAGATAGAGTACAGTGGATTAGAGTAGAGGTAGAGTACAGTGGAGTACAGTAGAGATAGAGTACAGTAGAGCACAGTAGAGGTAGAATACAGTGGAGTACAGTAGAGGTAGAGTACAGTGGAGTACAGTAGAGGTAGAGTACAGTGGAGTACAGTAGAGGTAGAGTACAGTGGAGCACAGTAGATGTAGAGTACAGTGGAGCACAGTAGAGCTGGAGTACAGTGGAGTACAGTGGAGCACAGTAGAGGTGGAGTACAGTAGAGTAGAGTAGAGGTAGAGTACAGTGGAGTACAGTAGAGATAGAGTAGAGTGGAGTAGAGTAGAGATAGAGTACAGTGGATTAGAGTAGAGATAGAGTACAGTGGAGTATAGTTGATGTAGAGTACAGTGGAGCACAGTGGAGGTAGAGTAGAGTGGAGTATAGTTTAGGTAGACTACAGTGGAGTACAGTAGAGGTAGAGTACAGTGGAGCACAGTAGAGGTAGAGTACAGTGGAGTATAGTTGAGGTAGACTACAGTAGAGTACAGTAGAGGTAGAGTACAGTGGAGCACAGTAGAGATAGAGTACAGTATAGCAGAGTAGAGGTAGAGTACAGTGGAGTACAGTAGAGGTAGAGTAGAGTGGAGCACATTAGAGGTGGAGTAGAGTAGAGTACAGTAGAGGTAGAGTACAGTGGAGCACAGTAGAGATAGAGTACAGTAGAGCACAGTAGAGGTAGAGTACAGTGGAGCACAGTAGAGGTAGAGTAGAGTGGAGCACAGTAGAGGTAGAGTACAGTGGAGTACAGTAGAGGTAGTGTGCAGTGGAGCAGAGTAGAGGTAGAGTAGAGTGGAGTACAGTAGAGGTAGAGTACAGTGGAGTATAGTAGAGGTAGAGTACAGTAGAGCACAGTAGATATAGAGTACAGTAGAGCACAGTAGAGGTAGAGTACAGTGGAGCACAGTAGAGGAAGAGTACAGTGTAGTACAGAAGAGATAGAGTACAGTGGAGTACAGTAGAGGTAGAGTACAGCTGAGCACAGTAGAGGTAGAGTAGAGTGGAGCACAGTAGAGGTAGAGTACAGTGGACTACAGTAGAGGTAGAGTACAGTGGAGCACAGTAGAGCTAGAGTACAGTGAAGTACAGTGGAGCACAGTAGAGGTGGAGTACAGTAGAGTAGAGTAGAGGTAGAGTACAGTGGAGTACAGTAGAGATAGAGTAGAGTGGAGTAGAGTAGAGATAGAGTACAGTGGATTAGAGTAGAGATAGAGTACAGTGGAGCAGAGTAGAGGTAGAGTAGAGTGGAGCAAAGTAGAGGTAGAGTACAGTGGACTACAATAGAGGTATTGTACAGTGGAGCACAGTAGAGGTAGAGTACAGTGGAGCACAGTAGAGGTAGAGTACATTGGAGTACAGTAGAGGTAGAGTACAGTGGAGCACTGTAGAGGTAGAGTACAGTGGAGTACAGTAGAGGTAGAGTACAGTGCAGTAGAGTAGAGGTAGAGTACAGTGGAGCACAGTAGATGTAGAGTACAGTGGAGCACAGTAGAGGTAGAGTACAGGGGAGTATAGTTGAGGTAGACTACAGTGGAGTACAGTAGAGATAGCGTACAGTGGAGTACAGTAGAGATTGAGTAGAGTAGAGCGGAGTAGAGGTAGAGTACAGTGGAGTACAGTAGAGGTAGAGCACAGTGGAGCACTGTAGAGGTAGTGTACAGTGGAGTACAGTAGAGATAGAGTACAGTGGAGCACAGTAGAGGTAGAGTACAGTGGAGCACAGTAAAGATAGAGTACAGTAGAGCAGAGTAGAGGTAGAGTACAGTGGAGTACAGTAGAGGTAGAGTACAGTAGAACACTGTAGAGATAAGTGCAGTGGAGAATAGTAGAGGTAGAGTACAGTGGAGTACAGTAGAGGTAGAGTACAGTGGAGTACAGTAGAGGTAGAGTAGAGTGGAGCACATTAAAGGTGGAGTAGAGAAGAGTACTTTAGAGGTAGAGTACAGTGGAGTACATTAGAGGTAGAGTACAGTGGAGCACAGTAGAGGTAGAGTAGAGTGGAGTACAGTAGAGGTAGAGTACAGTGGAGAACAGTAGAGGTAGAGTACAGTGGAGTACAGTAGAGATAGAGTACAGTAGAGCACATTAGAGGTAGAGTACAGTGGAGTATAGTAGAGGTAGAGTACAGTGGAGTACAGTAGAGGTAGAGTACAGTGGAGTACAGTAGAGGTAGAGTAGAGTGGAGCACAGTAGAGGTAGAGTACAGTGGAGTACAGTAGAGGTAGTGTACATTGGAGCACAGTAGAGGTAGAGTACAGTGGAGCACAGTAGAGGTAGAGTACAGTGGAGTATAGTAGAGGTAGAGTACAGTAGAGCACAGTAGAGATAGAGTACAGTAGAGCACAGTAGAGGTAGAGTACAGTGGAGCACAGTAGAGGAAGAGTACAGTGTAGTACAGAAGAGATAGAGTGCAGTGGAGTACAGTAGAGGTAGAGTACAGCTGAGCACAGTAGAGGTAGAGTAGAGTGGAGCACAGTAGAGGTAGAGTACATTGGACTACAGTAGAGGTAGTGTACAGTGGAGCACAGTAGAGGTAGAGTACAGTGGAGCACAGTAGAGGTAGAGTACAGTGGAGTATAATAGAGGTAGAGTACATTAGAGCACAGTAGAGATAGAGTACAGTAGAGCAGAGTAGAGGTAGAGTACATTGGAGTACAGTAGAGGTAGAGTACAGTGGAGCACTGAAGAGGTGGAGTACAGTGGAGTACAGTAGAGGTAGAGTACAATGGAGCACAGTAGAGATAGAGTACAGTAGAGGTAGAGTACAGTGGAGCACAGTAGAGATAGAGTACAGTGGAGTACAGTAGAGGTAGAGTACAGTGGAGCACAGTAGAGGTAGAGTACAGTGGAGTACAGTCGAGCACAGTAGAGGTGGAGTACAGTAGAGTACAGTAGACTTAGAGAACAGTACAGTACAGTAGAGGTAGAGTACAGTGGAGTACAGTAGAGATAGAGTACAGTAGAGCACAGTAGAGGTAGAGTACAGTGGAGTATAGTAGAGGTAGAGTACAGTGGAGTACAGTAGAGGTAGAGTACAGTGGAGTACAGTAGAGGTAGAGTACAGTGGAGCACAGTAGATGTAGAGTACAGTGGAGCACAGTAGAGCTGGAGTACAGTGGAGTACAGTGGAGCACAGTAGAGGTGGAGTACAGTAGAGTAGAGTAGAGGTAGAGTACAGTGGAGTACAGTAGAGATAGAGCACAGTGGAGTAGAGTAGAGATAGAGTACAGTGGATTAGAGTAGAGATAGAGTACAGTGGAGTATAGTTGAGGTAGAGTACAGTGGAGCACAGTGGAGGTAGAGTAGAGTGGAGTATAGTTTAGGTAGACTACAGTGGAGTACAGTAGAGGTAGAGTACAGTGGAGCACAGTAGAGATAGAGTACAGTAGAGCACAGTAGAGGTAGAGTACAGTGGAGCACAGTAGAGGTAGAGTACAGTGGAGTATAGTTGAGGTAGACTACAGTAGAGTACAGTAGAGGTAGAGTACAGTGGAGCGCAGTAGAGATAGAGTACAGTAGAGCAGAGTAGAGGTAGAGTACAGTGGAGTACAGTAGAGGTAGAGTAGAGTGGAGCACATTAGAGGTGGAGTAGAGTAGAGTACAGTAGAGGTAGAGTACAGTGGAGCACAGTAGAGATAGAGTACAGTAGAGCACAGTAGAGGTAGAGTACAGTGGAGCACAGTAGAGGTAAAGTAGAGTGGAGCACAGTAGAGGTAGAGTACAGTGGAGTACAGTAGAGGTAGTGTACAGTGGAGCACAGTAGAGGTAGAGTACAGTGGAGCACAGTAGAGGTAGAGTACAGTGGAGTATAGTAGAGGTAGAGTACAGTAGAGCACAGTAGAGATAGAGTACAGTAGAGCACAGTAGAGGTAGAGTACAGTGGAGCACAGTAGAGGAAGAGTACAGTGTAGTACAGAAGAGATAGAGTACAGTGGAGTACAGTAGAGGTAGAGTACAATAGAACACTGTAGAGGTGGAGTAGAGTGGAGTACAGTAGAGGTAGAGTACAGTGGAGTACAGTAGAGGTAGAGTAGAGTGGAGCACATTAGAGGTGGAGTAGAGTAGAGTACAGTAGAGGTAGAGTACAGTGGAGCACAGTAGAGATAGAGTACAGTAGAGCACAGTAGAGGTAGAGTACAGTGGAGCACAGTAGAGATAGAGTACAGTAGAGCAGAGTAGAGGTAGAGTACAGTGGAGTACAGTAGAGGTAGAGTACAATAGAACACTGTAGAGGTGGAGTAGAGTGGAGTACAGTAGAGGTAGAGTACAATGGATTACAGTAGATGTAGAGTACAGTGGAGCACAGTAGAGCTGGAGTACAGTGGAGTACAGTGGAGCACAGTAGAGGTGGAGTACAGTAGAGTAGAGTAGAGGTAGAGTACAGTGGAGTACAGTAGAGATAGAGTAGAGTGGAGTAGAGTAGAGATAGAGTACAGTGGATTAGAGTAGAGGTAGAGTACAGTGGAGTACAGTAGAGATAGAGTACAGTAGAGCACAGTAGAGGTAGAATACAGTGGAGTACAGTAGAGGTAGAGTACAGTGGAGTACAGTAGAGGTAGAGTACAGTGGAGTACAGTAGAGGTAGAGTACAGTGGAGCACAGTAGATGTAGAGTACAGTGGAGCACAGTAGAGCTGGAGTACAGTGGAGTACAGTGGAGCACAGTAGAGGTGGAGTACAGTAGAGTAGAGTAGAGGTAGAGTACAGTGGAGTACAGTAGAGATAGAGTAGAGTGGAGTAGAGTAGAGATAGAGTACAGTGGATTAGAGTAGAGATAGAGTACAGTGGAGTATAGTTGAGGTAGAGTACAGTGGAGCACAGTGGA
Source organism: Tiaroga cobitis (assembly GCA_030578255.1). Lineage (NCBI taxonomy): Eukaryota > Metazoa > Chordata > Actinopteri > Cypriniformes > Leuciscidae > Tiaroga > Tiaroga cobitis. The sequence continues at coordinate 1,116,547 of JAROOI010000053.1, read as the reverse complement.
GGTAGAGTAGAGTGGAGTATAGTTTAGGTAGACTACAGTGGAGTACAGTAGAGGTAGAGTACAGTGGAGCACAGTAGAGGTAGAATACAGTGGAGTATAGTTGAGGTAGACTACAGTAGAGTACAGTAGAGGTAGAGTACAGTGGAGCACAGTAGAGATAGAGTACAGTAGAGCAGAGTAGAGGTAGAGTACAGTGGAGTACAGTAGAGGTAGAGTAGAGTGGAGCACATTAGAGGTGGAGTAGAGTAGAGTACAGTAGAGGTAGAGTACAGTGGAGCACAGTAGAGATAGAGTACAGTAGAGCACAGTAGAGGTAGAGTACAGTGGAGCACAGTAGAGGAAGAGTACAGTGGAGCACAGTAGAGGTAGAATACAGTGGAGTATAGTTGAGGTAGACTACAGTAGAGTACAGTAGAGGTAGAGTACAGTGGAGCACAGTAGAGATAGAGTACAGTAGAGCAGAGTAGAGGTAGAGTACAGTGGAGTACAGTAGAGGTAGAGTAGAGTGGAGCACATTAGAGGTGGAGTAGAGTAGAGTACAGTAGAGGTAGAGTACAGTGGAGCACAGTAGAGATAGAGTACAGTAGAGCACAGTAGAGGTAGAGTACAGTGGAGCACAGTAGAGGTAGAGTAGAGTGGAGCACAGTAGAGGTAGAGTACAGTGGAGTACAGTAGAGGTAGTGTACAGTGGAGCACAGTAGAGGTAGAGTACAGCTGAGCACAGTAGAGGTAGAGTAGAGTGGAGCACAGTAGAGGTAGAGTACAGTGGACTACAGTAGAGGTAGAGTACAGTGGAGCACAGTAGAGCTAGAGTACAGTGGAGTACAGTGGAGCACAGTAGAGGTGGAGTACAGTAGAGTAGAGTAGAGGTAGAGTACAGTGGAGTACAGTAGAGATAGAGTAGAGTGGAGTAGAGTAGAGATAGAGTACAGTGGATTAGAGTAGAGATAGAGTACAGTGGAGCACAGTAGAGGTAGAGTAGAGTGGAGCACAGTAGAGGTAGAGTACAGTGGACTACAATAGAGGTATTGTACAGTGGAGCACAGTAGAGGTAGAGTACAGTGGAGCACAGTAGAGGTAGAGTACATTGGAGTACAGTAGAGGTAGAGTACAGTGGAGCACTGTAGAGGTAGAGTACAGTGGAGTATAGTAGAGGTAGAGTACAGTGCAGTAGAGTAGAGGTAGAGTAGAGTGGAGCACAGTAGATGTAGAGTACAGTGGAGCACAGTAGAGGTAGAGTACAGGGGAGTATAGTTGAGGTAGACTACAGTGGAGTACAGTAGAGATAGCGTACAGTGGAGTACAGTAGAGATTGAGTAGAGTAGAGCGGAGTAGAGGTAGAGTACAGTGGAGTACAGTAGAGGTAGAGCACAGTGGAGCACTGTAGAGGTAGTGTACAGTGGAGTACAGTAGAGATAGAGTACAGTGGAGCACAGTAGAGGTAGAGTAGAGTGGAGCACAGTAGAGATAGAGTACAGTAGAGCAGAGTAGAGGTAGAGTACAGTGGAGTACAGTAGAGGTAGAGTACAGTAGAACACTGTAGAGATAAGTGCAGTGGAGTATAGTAGAGGTAGAGTACAGTGGAGTACAGTAGAGGTAGAGTACAGTGGAGTACAGTAGAGGTAGAGTAGAGTGGAGCACATTAAAGGTGGAGTAGAGAAGAGTACAGTAGAGGTAGAGTACAGTGGAGTACATTAGAGATAGAGTACAGTGGAGCACAGTAGAGGTAGAGTAGAGTGGAGTACAGTAGAGGTAGAGTACAGTGGAGAACAGTAGAGGTAGAGTACAGTGGAGTACAGTAGAGATAGAGTACAGTGGAGTACAGTAGAGGTAGAGTACAGTGGAGCACAGTAGATGTAGAGTACAGTGGAGCACAGTAGAGCTTGAGTACAGTGGAGTACAGTGGAACACAGTAGAGGTGGAGTACAGTAGAGTAGAGTAGAGGTAGAGTACAGTGGAGTACAGTAGAGATAGAGCACAGTGGAGTAGAGTAGAGATAGAGTACAGTGGATTAGAGTAGAGATAGAGTACAGTGGAGTATAGTTGAGGTAGAGTACAGTGGAGCACAGTGGAGGTAGAGTAGAGTGGAGTATAGTTTAGGTAGACTACAGTGGAGTACAGTAGATGTAGAGTACAGTGGAGCACAGTAGAGATAGAGTACAGTAGAGCACAGTAGAGGTAGAGTACAGTGGAGCACAGTAGAGGTAGAGTACAGTGGAGTATAGTTGAGGTAGACTACAGTAGAGTACAGTAGAGGTAGAGTACAGTGGAGCACAGTAGAGATAGAGTACAGTAGAGCAGAGTAGAGCTAGAGTACAGTGGAGTACAGTAAAGGTAGAGTAGAGTGGAGCACATTAGAGGTAGAGTACAGTGGAGCACAGTAGAGGTAGAGTACAGTGGAGCACAGTAGAGGTAGAGTACAGTGGAGTATAGTTGAGGTAGACTACAGTGGAGTACAGTAGAGGTAGAGTACAGTGGAGCACAGTAGAGGTAGAGTACAGTGGAGTACAGTAGAGGTAGTGTACAGTGGAGCAGAGTAGAGGTAGAGTACAGTGGAGCACAGTAGAGGTAGAGTACAGTGGGGTACAGTAGAAATAGAGTACAGTGGAGCACAGTAGAGTAGAGTACAGTAGAGCACAGTAAAGGTAGAGTACAGTGGAACACAGTAGAGATAGAGTACAGTAGAGCAGAGTAGAGGTAGAGTACAGTGGAGCACAGTAGAGGTAGAGTAGAGTGGAGTATAGTTGAGGTAGACTACAGTGGAGTACAGTAGAGGTGGAGTACAGTAGAGTATAGTAGAGGTAGAGTACAGTGGACTACAGTAGTGATAGAGTACAGTGGAGCACAGCAGAGATAAGTGCAGTGGAGTATAGTAGAGGTAGAGTACAGTGGAGTACAGTAGAGGTAGAGTACAGCTGAGCACAGTAGAGGTAGAGTAGAGTGGAGCACAGTAGAGGTAGAGTACAGTGGACTACAGTAGATGTAGTGTACAGTGGAGCACAGTAGAGGTAGAGTACAGTGGAGCACAATAGAGGTAGAGTACAGTGGAGTATAATAGAGGTAGAGTACAGTAGAGCACAGTAGAGATAGAGTACAGTAGAGCAGAGTAGAGGTAGAATACAGTGGAGTACAGTAGAGGTAGAGTACAGTGGAGCACTGTAGAGGTGGAGTACAGTGGAGTACAGTAGAGGTAGAGTACAGTGGAGCACAGTAGAGATAGACTACAGTAGAGCACAGTAGAGGTAGAGTACAGTGGAGCACAGTAGAGGTGGAGTACAGTAGAGTAGAGTAGAGGTAGAGTACAGTGGAGTACAGTAGAGATAGAGTAGAGTGGAGTAGAGTAGAGATAGGGTACAGTGGATTAGAGTAGAGATAGAGTACAGTGGAGTATAGTTGAGGTAGAGTACAGTGGAGCACAGTAGAGGTAGAGAACAGTGGAGTATAGTTGAGGTAGACTACAGTGGAGTACAGTAGAGGTAGAGTACAGTGGAGCACAGTAGAGATAGAGTACAGTAGAGCAGAGTAGAGGTAGAGTACAGTGGAGTACAGTAGAGGTAGAGTACAGTAGAACACTGTAGAGGTGGAGTACAGTGGAGTACAGTAGAGGTAGAGTACAGTGGAGCACAGTAGAGATAGAGTAAAATAGAGCAGAGTAGAGGTAGAGTACAGTGGAGTACAGTAGAGGTAGAGTACAGTTGAGCATAGTAGAGATAGAGTACAGTAGAGCACAGTAGAGGTAGAGTACAGTGGAGTATAGTAAAGGTAGAGTACAGTGGAGTACAGTAGAGGTAGATTACAGTGGAGCACAGTAGAGGTAGAGTACAGTGGAGTATAGTTGAGGTAGACTACAGTGGAGTGCAGTAGAGGTAGAGTACAGTGGAGCACAGTAGAGATAGAGTACAGTAGAGCAGAGTAGAGGTAGAGTACAGTGGAGTACAGTAGAGGTAGAGAACAGTAGAGCAGAGTAGAGGTAGAGTACAGTGGAGTACAGTAGAGGTAGAGTACAGTGGAGCATAGTAGAGATAGAGTACAGTAGAGCACAGTAGAGATAGAGTACAGTGGAGTATAGTTGAGGTAGAGTACAGTGGAGCACAGTAGAGGTAGAGTACAGTGGAGTATAGTTGAGGTAGACTACAGTGGAGTACAGTAGAGGTAGAGTACAGTGGAGCACAGTAGAGATAGAGTACAGTAGAGCAGAGTAGAGGTAGAGTACAGTGGAGTACAGTAGAGGTAGAGTACAGTAGAACACTGTAGAGGTGGAGTAGAGTGGAGTACAGTAGAGGTAGAGTACAGTGGAGCACAGTAGAGATAGAGTAAAATAGAGCAGAGTAGAGGTAGAGTACAGTGGAGTACAGTAGAGGTAGAGTACAATGGAGCATAGTAGAGATTTAGTACAGTAGAGCACAGTAGAGGTAGAGTACAGTGGAGTATAGTAGAGGTAGAGTACAGTGGAGTACAGTAGAGGTAGATTACAGTGGAGCACAGTAGAGGTAGAGTACAGTGGAGTATAGTTGAGGTAGACTACAGTGGAGTGCAGTAGAGGTAGAGTACAGTGGAGCACAGTAGAGATAGAGTACATTAGAGCAGAGTAGAGGTAGAGTACAGTGGAGTACAGTAGAGGTAGAGAACAGTAGAGCAGAGTAGAGGTAGAGTACAGTGGAGTACAGTAGAGGTAGAGCACAGTGGAGCACTGTAGAGGTAGAGTACAGTGGAGTACAGTAGAGATAGAGTACAGTGGAGCACAGTAGAGGTAGAGTACAGTGGAGCACAGTAGAGGTAGAGTACAGTGGAGCACAGTAGAGGTAGAGTACAGTGGAGTACAGTAGAGGTAGTGTAGAGTGGAGCACAGTAGAGGTAGAGTACAGTGGAGCACAGTAGAGGTAGAGTACAGTGGGGTACAGTAGAAATAGAGTACAGTGGAGCACAGTAGAGTAGAGTACAGTAGAGCACATTAGAGGTAGAGTACAGTGGAGCACAGTAGAGATAGAGTACAGTGGAGTACAGTAGAGGAAGAGTACAGTGGAGTACAGTGGAGCACAGTAGAGGTGGAGTACAGTAGAGTACAGTAGAGGTAGAGTACAGTGGAGTACAATAGAGATAGAGTACAGTGGAGTAGAGTAGAGATAGAGTAAAGTGGAGCACAGCAGAGGTAGAGTACAGTGGATCACAGTAGAGATAGAGTACAGTGTAGTACAGTAGAGGTAGAGTACAGTGGAGTACAGTGGAGCACAGTAGAGGTGGAGTACAGTAGAGTACAGTAGAGGTAGAGTACAGTGGAGTACAGTGGAGCACAGTAGAGGTGGAGTACAGTAGAGTACAGTAGAGGTAGAGAACCGTACAGTACAGTAGAGGTAGAGTACAGTGGAGTACAGTAGAGGTAGAGTACAGTAGAGCACAGTAGAGGTAGAATACAGTGGAGTACAGTAGAGGTAGGGTACAGTGGAGTACAGTAGAGGTATAGTACAGTGGAGTACAGTAGAGGTAGAGTACAGTGGAGCACAGTAGAGGTAGAGTACAGTGGGGCACAGTAGAGGTAGAGTACAGTGGAGTATAGTTGAGGTGGACTACAGTGGAGTAAAGTAGAGGTAGAGTACAGTGAAGTACAGTATAGGTAGAGCACAGTAGAGCAGAGTAGAGGTAGAGTACAGTGGAGTACAGTAGAGGTAGAGCACAGTGGATCACTGTAAAGGTAGAATACAGTGGAGTACAGTAGAGATAGAGTACAGTGGAGCACAGTAGAGGTAGAGTACAGTGGAGCACAGTAGAGGTAGAGTACAGTGGAGCACAGTAGAGGTAGAGTACAGTGGAGTACAGTAGAGGTAGTGTACAGTGGAGTACAGTAGAGGTAGAGTACAGTGGAGCACAGTAGAGGTAGAGTACAGTGGGGTACAGTAGAAATAGAGTACAGTGGAGCACAATAGAGTAGAGTACAGTAGAGCACAGTAAAGGTAGAGTACAGTGGAGTACAGTAGAGATAGAGTACAGTGGAGCACAGTAGAGGTAGAGTACAGTGGAGCACAGTAGAGGTAGAGTAGAGTGGAGCACAGTAGAGGTAGAGTACAGTGGAGTATAGTAGAGGTAGAGTACAGTAGAGCACAGTAAAGATAGAGTACAGTAGAGCACAGTAGAGATAGAGTACAGTGGAGCACAGTAGAGGAAGAGTACAGTGTAGTACAGTAGAGATAGAGTACAGTGGAGTAAAGTAGAGATAGAGTACAGTCGAACACAGTAGAGATAAGTGCAGTGGAGTATAGTAGAGGTAGAGTACAGTGGAGTACAGTAGAGGTAGAGTACAGTGGAGTACAGTAGAGGTAGAGTAGAGTGGAGCACATTAGAGGTGGAGTAGAGAAGAGTACAGTAGAGGTAGAGTACAGTGGAGCACAGTAGAGATAGAGTACAGTAGAGCAGAGTAGAGGTAGAGTACAGTGGAGTACAGTAGAGGTAGAGTACAGTAGAACACTGTAGAGGTGGAGTACAGTGGAGTACAGTAGAGGTAGAGTACAGTGGAGCACAGTAGAGATAGAGTAAAATAGAGCAGAGTAGAGGTAGAGTACAGTGGAGTACAGTAGAGGTAGAGTACAGTTGAGCATAGTAGAGATAGAGTACAGTAGAGCACAGTAGAGGTAGAGTACAGTGGAGTATAGTAAAGGTAGAGTACAGTGGAGTACAGTAGAGGTAGATTACAGTGGAGCACAGTAGAGGTAGAGTACAGTGGAGTATAGTTGAGGTAGACTACAGTGGAGTGCAGTAGAGGTAGAGTACAGTGGAGCACAGTAGAGATAGAGTACAGTAGAGCAGAGTAGAGGTAGAGTACAGTGGAGTACAGTAGAGGTAGAGAACAGTAGAGCAGAGTAGAGGTAGAGTACAGTGGAGTACAGTAGAGGTAGAGTACAGTGGAGCATAGTAGAGATAGAGTACAGTAGAGCACAGTAGAGATAGAGTACAGTGGAGTATAGTTGAGGTAGAGTACAGTGGAGCACAGTAGAGGTAGAGTACAGTGGAGTATAGTTGAGGTAGACTACAGTGGAGTACAGTAGAGGTAGAGTACAGTGGAGCACAGTAGAGATAGAGTACAGTAGAGCAGAGTAGAGGTAGAGTACAGTGGAGTACAGTAGAGGTAGAGTACAGTACAACACTGTAGAGGTGGAGTAGAGTGGAGTACAGTAGAGGAAGAGTACAGTGGAGCACAGTAGAGATAGTGTAAAATAGAGCAGAGTAGAGGTAGAGTACAGTGGAGTACAGTAGAGGTAGAGTACAATAGAACACTGTAGAGGTGGAGTAGAGTGGAGTACAGTAGAGGTAGAGTACAATGGAGCACAGTAGATGTAGAGTACAGTGGAGCACAGTAGAGCTGGAGTACAGTGGAGTACAGTGGAGCACAGTATAGTTGGAGTACAGTAGAGTAGAGTAGAGTAGAGGTAGAGTACAGTGGAGTACAGTAGAGATAGAGTAGAGTGGAGTAGAGTAGAGATAGAGTACAGTGGATTAGAGTAGAGGTAGAGTACAGTGGAGTACAGTAGAGATAGAGTACAGTAGAGCACAGTAGAGGTAGAATACAGTGGAGTACAGTAGAGGTAGAGTACAGTGGAGTACAGTAGAGGTAGAGTACAGTGGAGTACAGTAGAGGTAGAGTACAGTGGAGCACAGTAGATGTAGAGTACAGTGGAGCACAGTAGAGCTGGAGTACAGTGGAGTACAGTGGAGCACAGTAGAGGTGGAGTACAGTAGAGTAGAGTAGAGGTAGAGTACAGTGGAGTACAGTAGAGATAGAGTAGAGTGGAGTAGAGTAGAGATAGAGTACAGTGGATTAGAGTAGAGATAGAGTACAGTGGAGTATAGTTGAGGTAGAGTACAGTGGAGCACAGTGGAGGTAGAGTAGAGTGGAGTATAGTTTAGGTAGACTACAGTGGAGTACAGTAGAGGTAGAGTACAGTGGAGCACAGTAGAGGTAGAGTACAGTGGAGTATAGTTGAGGTAGACTACAGTAGAGTACAGTAGAGGTAGAGTACAGTGGAGCACAGTAGAGATAGAGTACAGTAGAGCAGAGTAGAGGTAGAGTACAGTGGAGTACAGTAGAGGTAGAGTAGAGTGGAGCACATTAGAGGTGGAGTAGAGTAGAGTACAGTAGAGGTAGAGTACAGTGGAGCACAGTAGAGATAGAGTACAGTAGAGCACAGTAGAGGTAGAGTACAGTGGAGCACAGTAGAGGTAGAGTAGAGTGGAGCACAGTAGAGGTAGAGTACAGTGGAGTACAGTAGAGGTAGTGTGCAGTGGAGCAGAGTAGAGGTAGAGTAGAGTGGAGTACAGTAGAGGTAGAGTACAGTGGAGTATAGTAGAGGTAGAGTACAGTAGAGCACAGTAGAGATAGAGTACAGTAGAGCACAGTAGAGGTAGAGTACAGTGGAGCACAGTAGAGGAAGAGTACAGTGTAGTACAGAAGAGATAGAGTACAGTGGAGTACAGTAGAGGTAGAGTACAGCTGAGCACAGTAGAGGTAGAGTAGAGTGGAGCACAGTAGAGGTAGAGTACAGTGGACTACAGTAGAGGTAGAGTACAGTGGAGCACAGTAGAGCTAGAGTACAGTGAAGTACAGTGGAGCACAGTAGAGGTGGAGTACAGTAGAGTAGAGTAGAGGTAGAGTACAGTGGAGTACAGTAGAGATAGAGTAGAGTGGAGTAGAGTAGAGATAGAGTACAGTGGATTAGAGTAGAGATAGAGTACAGTGGAGCAGAGTAGAGGTAGAGTAGAGTGGAGCAAAGTAGAGGTAGAGTACAGTGGACTACAATAGAGGTATTGTACAGTGGAGCACAGTAGAGGTAGAGTACAGTGGAGCACAGTAGAGGTAGAGTACATTGGAGTACAGTAGAGGTAGAGTACAGTGGAGCACTGTAGAGGTAGAGTACAGTGGAGTATAGTAGAGGTAGAGTACAGTGCAGTAGAGTAGAGGTAGAGTACAGTGGAGCACAGTAGATGTAGAGTACAGTGGAGCACAGTAGAGGTAGAGTACAGGGGAGTATAGTTGAGGTAGACTACAGTGGAGTACAGTAGAGATAGCGTACAGTGGAGTACAGTAGAGATTGAGTAGAGTAGAGCGGAGTAGAGGTAGAGTACAGTGGAGTACAGTAGAGGTAGAGCACAGTGGAGCACTGTAGAGGTAGTGTACAGTGGAGTACAGTAGAGATAGAGTACAGTGGAGCACAGTAGAGGTAGAGTACAGTGGAGCACAGTAAAGATAGAGTACAGTAGAGCAGAGTAGAGGTAGAGTACAGTGGAGTACAGTAGAGGTAGAGTACAGTAGAACACTGTAGAGATAAGTGCAGTGGAGAATAGTAGAGGTAGAGTACAGTGGAGTACAGTAGAGGTAGAGTACAGTGGAGTACAGTAGAGGTAGAGTAGAGTGGAGCACATTAAAGGTGGAGTAGAGAAGAGTACTTTAGAGGTAGAGTACAGTGGAGTACATTAGAGGTAGAGTACAGTGGAGCACAGTAGAGGTAGAGTAGAGTGGAGTACAGTAGAGGTAGAGTACAGTGGAGAACAGTAGAGGTAGAGTACAGTGGAGTACAGTAGAGATAGAGTACAGTAGAGCACATTAGAGGTAGAGTACAGTGGAGTATAGTAGAGGTAGAGTACAGTGGAGTACAGTAGAGGTAGAGTACAGTGGAGTACAGTAGAGGTAGAGTAGAGTGGAGCACAGTAGAGGTAGAGTACAGTGGAGTACAGTAGAGGTAGTGTACATTGGAGCACAGTAGAGGTAGAGTACAGTGGAGCACAGTAGAGGTAGAGTACAGTGGAGTATAGTAGAGGTAGAGTACAGTAGAGCACAGTAGAGATAGAGTACAGTAGAGCACAGTAGAGGTAGAGTACAGTGGAGCACAGTAGAGGAAGAGTACAGTGTAGTACAGAAGAGATAGAGTGCAGTGGAGTACAGTAGAGGTAGAGTACAGCTGAGCACAGTAGAGGTAGAGTAGAGTGGAGCACAGTAGAGGTAGAGTACATTGGACTACAGTAGAGGTAGTGTACAGTGGAGCACAGTAGAGGTAGAGTACAGTGGAGCACAGTAGAGGTAGAGTACAGTGGAGTATAATAGAGGTAGAGTACATTAGAGCACAGTAGAGATAGAGTACAGTAGAGCAGAGTAGAGGTAGAGTACATTGGAGTACAGTAGAGGTAGAGTACAGTGGAGCACTGAAGAGGTGGAGTACAGTGGAGTACAGTAGAGGTAGAGTACAATGGAGCACAGTAGAGATAGAGTACAGTAGAGGTAGAGTACAGTGGAGCACAGTAGAGATAGAGTACAGTGGAGTACAGTAGAGGTAGAGTACAGTGGAGCACAGTAGAGGTAGAGTACAGTGGAGTACAGTCGAGCACAGTAGAGGTGGAGTACAGTAGAGTACAGTAGACTTAGAGAACAGTACAGTACAGTAGAGGTAGAGTACAGTGGAGTACAGTAGAGATAGAGTACAGTAGAGCACAGTAGAGGTAGAGTACAGTGGAGTATAGTAGAGGTAGAGTACAGTGGAGTACAGTAGAGGTAGAGTACAGTGGAGTACAGTAGAGGTAGAGTACAGTGGAGCACAGTAGATGTAGAGTACAGTGGAGCACAGTAGAGCTGGAGTACAGTGGAGTACAGTGGAGCACAGTAGAGGTGGAGTACAGTAGAGTAGAGTAGAGGTAGAGTACAGTGGAGTACAGTAGAGATAGAGCACAGTGGAGTAGAGTAGAGATAGAGTACAGTGGATTAGAGTAGAGATAGAGTACAGTGGAGTATAGTTGAGGTAGAGTACAGTGGAGCACAGTGGAGGTAGAGTAGAGTGGAGTATAGTTTAGGTAGACTACAGTGGAGTACAGTAGAGGTAGAGTACAGTGGAGCACAGTAGAGATAGAGTACAGTAGAGCACAGTAGAGGTAGAGTACAGTGGAGCACAGTAGAGGTAGAGTACAGTGGAGTATAGTTGAGGTAGACTACAGTAGAGTACAGTAGAGGTAGAGTACAGTGGAGCGCAGTAGAGATAGAGTACAGTAGAGCAGAGTAGAGGTAGAGTACAGTGGAGTACAGTAGAGGTAGAGTAGAGTGGAGCACATTAGAGGTGGAGTAGAGTAGAGTACAGTAGAGGTAGAGTACAGTGGAGCACAGTAGAGATAGAGTACAGTAGAGCACAGTAGAGGTAGAGTACAGTGGAGCACAGTAGAGGTAAAGTAGAGTGGAGCACAGTAGAGGTAGAGTACAGTGGAGTACAGTAGAGGTAGTGTACAGTGGAGCACAGTAGAGGTAGAGTACAGTGGAGCACAGTAGAGGTAGAGTACAGTGGAGTATAGTAGAGGTAGAGTACAGTAGAGCACAGTAGAGATAGAGTACAGTAGAGCACAGTAGAGGTAGAGTACAGTGGAGCACAGTAGAGGAAGAGTACAGTGTAGTACAGAAGAGATAGAGTACAGTGGAGTACAGTAGAGGTAGAGTACAGCTGAGCACAGTAGAGGTAGAGTAGAGTGGAGCACAGTAGAGGTAGAGTACAGTGGAGCACAGTAGAGGGGTGAGTACAGTGGAGTATAATAGAGGTAGAGTACAGTAGAGCACAGTAGAGATAGAGTACAGTAGAGCAGAGTAGAGGTAGAGTACATTAGAGTACAGTAGAGGTAGAGTACAGTGGAGCACTGTAGAGGTGGAGTACAGTGGAGTACAGTAGAGGTAGAGTACAGTGGAGCACAGTAGAGATAGAGTACAGTAGAGCACAGTAGAGGTAGAGTACAGTGGAGCACAGTAGAGCTAGAGTACAGTGGAGCACAGTAGAGGTGGAGTACAGTAGAGTAGAGTAGAGGTAGAGTACAGTGGAGTACAGTAGAGATAGAGTAGAGTGGAGTAGAGTAGAGATAGAGTACAGTGGATTAGAGTAGAGATAGAGTACAGTGGAGTATAGTTGAGGTAGAGTACAGTGGAGCACAGTGGAGGTAGAGTAGAGTGGAGTATAGTTTAGGTAGACTACAGTGGAGTACAGTAGAGGTAGAGTACAGTGGAGCACAGTAGAGATAGAGTACAGTAGAGCACAGTAGAGGTAGAGTACAGTGGAGCACAGTAGAGGTAGAGTACAGTGGAGTATAGTTGAGGTAGACTACAGTAGAGTACAGTAGAGGTAGAGTACAGTGGAGCACAGTAGAGATAGAGTACAGTAGAGCAGAGTAGAGGTAGAGTACAGTGGAGTAGAGTAGAGGTAGAGTAGAGTGGAGCACATTAGAGGTGGAGTAGAGTAGAGTACAGTAGAGGTAGAGTACAGTGGAGCACAGTAGAGATAGAGTACAGTAGAGCACAGTAGAGGTAGAGTACAGTGGAGCACAGTAGAGGTAGAGTAGAGTAGAGCACAGTAGAGGTAGAGTACAGTGGAGTACAGTAGAGGTAGTGTACATTGGAGCACAGTAGAGGTAGAGTACAGTGGTGCAAAGTAGAGGTAGAGTACAGTGGAGTACAGTAGAGATAGATCACAGTGGAGCATGGGCGTCAGTTTGGTTTGAAATGTGCTGGGGACAGAGACGTATTCGGAAGTGCATTTTCAAAAGTGCTGGGTACAATGAATGACATTATTTTTTTCTCTCTCTTTCGCGCAGATCATGTTTTGAAAGACGATGTAACGTTACTGTCGCTTAATGTAAATAAATAAAAATGTATACAAACATGTGATGATGTCTGACTCGTTTTATGTTGAACTTGAAAGCCTTAGGTTTTTAAAAAGCATTAGACATACGAGTAGCCTATGACCCACTATTCTGCTTCATAAGATAAGTAACATTGACAATATGACATGACGTGGTTTAATGTAAACAATGATTACCAAATTTCTCTCTCATATTGCTCCTCATAACAACTGAAAACTGTCCAAAAAAAATCGCCAATTGACAACACAACTTCTGCGTTCTGCACTACAATTTTGCCAAGATTGAAAAAGCAAAAATATGTGTCGCACAGATGAACGATGATCACACCATGATCTGACACTGCATCCATCCAATCGTATCACCATTTTGACCAAAACTTGAAAGCACCCCGCCTCCATCATCATCCTCATCACAACTATTCCAGAATTCAGCAATAGATTCAAGCAATAATTAAACAAGATACTGACTACTCCACGATCATCTCCGACTCCACCAATGCTTGCTGTACGAACGCAAACCGTAACTAAGTTAGCTGAGTAAGTTGGTGGCTAAGGCAAGGCTAACATGATGTATTGCAAGAGAAGAGTTAAAACAGCTGATCCGTTGTGTACAAATGCACAAGACTATAGCCACAATACCAGCAAAACTTAAGTAATAAACATTGTTTTAACTTTCCACTGTTTATAGAAAATGCAAGTAATCGCGTCGGCGCCTCCATGTCCACACTCCGCACAAACACTTGGATATGCGCCTAACAACAATGAACATATATATCTAGGTTTACGTTAGAGAGCGAGCGTTTAGACGGATAAGTCCTTTTCACGTTTAACAAATCAAATCATGCATTGTAATTTGTCTACATACCTGCGAGTAAGCGCTGCTCCAGTTTGAAAAAGGCGAGACGGTAAAAGCATGACGTTAGCCAGCGATCGCGTAGCGAGAGAGGGGGGTCTGGGATGCAGAGATATTTGCTGCGTCTTTATATTAACATTCCTGATTGTTTGAATGATCAGCCCTCGGGAGCCCCCTTAAAATGCGGAACCTTGGCCGGAAATTCTCTGCCTCGGCTCATCCCAGCAGACTATGTAGTTCCCGCTCGTTCACTGTCCATGCTAAGCTGTCAGTGTCAGCTCATTTAAAAAATAAAGGAGTTTAAACAACAAAACACATCCACTTGCATATATTTGACAATCGGAATATCAGATATGTCATGCTATAGCAAACAAATTTGTGAATATTTTGAATAAAAAGGGAAAATGACAAAAGCAGATCATTCATTATTCAGTGCTGTTGTGGCTGCGGTGTCTCACGTGACAAGCGATGACACGTCACCATGGAAACCAGAGTGCAACATTTCTAAATAACGGTCGCCTAGAAATATTCACACTGGGTGGTCAGCCAGAATATTTTAAACTTGTGTGAAAGCCAAGGGTTAAATAAAGAAGCGCGATAGTCAGCGAGAATAAAACCAGCATCCAGCATCATGCCAAAAAAAAGTGGTGGGTACAAAATGACTCATCACGAAATCTGGTGGGTACGCGTCCCCACCGTCCCCACCGAAATCGACGCCCCTGCAGTGGAGTAGAGTAGAGATAGAGTACAGTGGATTAGAGTAGAGATAGAGTACAGTGGAGTATAGTTGCGGTAGAGTACAGTGGAGCACAGTAGAGGTAGAGTACAGTGGAGTATAGTTGAGGTAGACTACAGTGGAGTACAGTAGAGGTAGAGTACAGTGGAGCACAGTAGAGATAGAGTACAGTAGAGCAGAGTAGAGGTAGAGTACAGTGGAGTACAGTAGAGGTAGAGTACAATAGAACACTGTAGAGGTGGAGTAGAGTGGAGTACAGTAGAGGTAGAGTACAATGGAGCACAGTAGATGTAGAGTACAGTGGAGCACAGTAGAGCTGGAGTACAGTGGAGTACAGTGGAGCACAGTAGAGGTGGAGTACAGTAGAGTAGAGTAGAGGTAGAGTACAGTGGAGTACAGTAGAGATAGAGTAGAGTGGAGTAGAGTAGAGATAGAGTACAGTGGATTAGAGTAGAGGTAGAGTACAGTGGAGTACAGTAGAGATAGAGTACAGTAGAGCACAGTAGAGGTAGAATACAGTGGAGTACAGTAGAGGTAGAGTACAGTGGAGTACAGTAGAGGTAGAGTACAGTGGAGTACAGTAGAGGTAGAGTACAGTGGAGCACAGTAGATGTAGAGTACAGTGGAGCACAGTAGAGCTGGAGTACAGTGGAGTACAGTGGAGCACAGTAGAGGTGGAGTACAGTAGAGTAGAGTAGAGGTAGAGTACAGTGGAGTACAGTAGAGATAGAGTAGAGTGGAGTAGAGTAGAGATAGAGTACAGTGGATTAGAGTAGAGATAGAGTACAGTGGAGTATAGTTGAGGTAGAGTACAGTGGAGCACAGTGGAGGTAGAGTAGAGTGGAGTATAGTTTAGGTAGACTACAGTGGAGTACAGTAGAGGTAGAGTACAGTGGAGCACAGTAGAGGTAGAATACAGTGGAGTATAGTTGAGGTAGACTACAGTAGAGTACAGTAGAGGTAGAGTACAGTGGAGCACAGTAGAGGTAGAGTACAGTGGAGCACAGTAGAGGTAGAGTACAGTGGAGTACAGTAGAGGTAGTGTAGAGTGGAGCACAGTAGAGGTAGAGTACAGTGGAGCACAGTAGAGGTAGAGTACAGTGGGGTACAGTAGAAATAGAGTACAGTGGAGCACAGTAGAGTAGAGTACAGTAGAGCACATTAGAGGTAGAGTACAGTGGAGCACAGTAGAGATAGAGTACAGTGGAGTACAGTAGAGGAAGAGTACAGTGGAGTACAGTGGAGCACAGTAGAGGTGGAGTACAGTAGAGTACAGTAGAGGTAGAGTACAGTGGAGTACAATAGAGATAGAGTACAGTGGAGTAGAGTAGAGATAGAGTAAAGTGGAGCACAGCAGAGGTAGAGTACAGTGGATCACAGTAGAGATAGAGTACAGTGTAGTACAGTAGAGGTAGAGTACAGTGGAGTACAGTGGAGCACAGTAGAGGTGGAGTACAGTAGAGTACAGTAGAGGTAGAGTACAGTGGAGTACAGTGGAGCACAGTAGAGGTGGAGTACAGTAGAGTACAGTAGAGGTAGAGAACCGTACAGTACAGTAGAGGTAGAGTACAGTGGAGTACAGTAGAGGTAGAGTACAGTAGAGCACAGTAGAGGTAGAATACAGTGGAGTACAGTAGAGGTAGGGTACAGTGGAGTACAGTAGAGGTATAGTACAGTGGAGTACAGTAGAGGTAGAGTACAGTGGAGCACAGTAGAGGTAGAGTACAGTGGGGCACAGTAGAGGTAGAGTACAGTGGAGTATAGTTGAGGTGGACTACAGTGGAGTAAAGTAGAGGTAGAGTACAGTGAAGTACAGTATAGGTAGAGCACAGTAGAGCAGAGTAGAGGTAGAGTACAGTGGAGTACAGTAGAGGTAGAGCACAGTGGATCACTGTAAAGGTAGAATACAGTGGAGTACAGTAGAGATAGAGTACAGTGGAGCACAGTAGAGGTAGAGTACAGTGGAGCACAGTAGAGGTAGAGTACAGTGGAGCACAGTAGAGGTAGAGTACAGTGGAGTACAGTAGAGGTAGTGTACAGTGGAGTACAGTAGAGGTAGAGTACAGTGGAGCACAGTAGAGGTAGAGTACAGTGGGGTACAGTAGAAATAGAGTACAGTGGAGCACAATAGAGTAGAGTACAGTAGAGCACAGTAAAGGTAGAGTACAGTGGAGTACAGTAGAGATAGAGTACAGTGGAGCACAGTAGAGGTAGAGTACAGTGGAGCACAGTAGAGGTAGAGTAGAGTGGAGCACAGTAGAGGTAGAGTACAGTGGAGTATAGTAGAGGTAGAGTACAGTAGAGCACAGTAAAGATAGAGTACAGTAGAGCACAGTAGAGATAGAGTACAGTGGAGCACAGTAGAGGAAGAGTACAGTGTAGTACAGTAGAGATAGAGTACAGTGGAGTAAAGTAGAGATAGAGTACAGTCGAACACAGTAGAGATAAGTGCAGTGGAGTATAGTAGAGGTAGAGTACAGTGGAGTACAGTAGAGGTAGAGTACAGTGGAGTACAGTAGAGGTAGAGTAGAGTGGAGCACATTAGAGGTGGAGTAGAGAAGAGTACAGTAGAGGTAGAGTACAGTGGAGCACAGTAGAGATAGAGTACAGTAGAGCAGAGTAGAGGTAGAGTACAGTGGAGTACAGTAGAGGTAGAGTACAGTAGAACACTGTAGAGGTGGAGTACAGTGGAGTACAGTAGAGGTAGAGTACAGTGGAGCACAGTAGAGATAGAGTAAAATAGAGCAGAGTAGAGGTAGAGTACAGTGGAGTACAGTAGAGGTAGAGTACAGTTGAGCATAGTAGAGATAGAGTACAGTAGAGCACAGTAGAGGTAGAGTACAGTGGAGTATAGTAAAGGTAGAGTACAGTGGAGTACAGTAGAGGTAGATTACAGTGGAGCACAGTAGAGGTAGAGTACAGTGGAGTATAGTTGAGGTAGACTACAGTGGAGTGCAGTAGAGGTAGAGTACAGTGGAGCACAGTAGAGATAGAGTACAGTAGAGCAGAGTAGAGGTAGAGTACAGTGGAGTACAGTAGAGGTAGAGAACAGTAGAGCAGAGTAGAGGTAGAGTACAGTGGAGTACAGTAGAGGTAGAGTACAGTGGAGCATAGTAGAGATAGAGTACAGTAGAGCACAGTAGAGATAGAGTACAGTGGAGTATAGTTGAGGTAGAGTACAGTGGAGCACAGTAGAGGTAGAGTACAGTGGAGTATAGTTGAGGTAGACTACAGTGGAGTACAGTAGAGGTAGAGTACAGTGGAGCACAGTAGAGATAGAGTACAGTAGAGCAGAGTAGAGGTAGAGTACAGTGGAGTACAGTAGAGGTAGAGTACAGTACAACACTGTAGAGGTGGAGTAGAGTGGAGTACAGTAGAGGAAGAGTACAGTGGAGCACAGTAGAGATAGTGTAAAATAGAGCAGAGTAGAGGTAGAGTACAGTGGAGTACAGTAGAGGTAGAGTACAATAGAACACTGTAGAGGTGGAGTAGAGTGGAGTACAGTAGAGGTAGAGTACAATGGAGCACAGTAGATGTAGAGTACAGTGGAGCACAGTAGAGCTGGAGTACAGTGGAGTACAGTGGAGCACAGTATAGTTGGAGTACAGTAGAGTAGAGTAGAGTAGAGGTAGAGTACAGTGGAGTACAGTAGAGATAGAGTAGAGTGGAGTAGAGTAGAGATAGAGTACAGTGGATTAGAGTAGAGGTAGAGTACAGTGGAGTACAGTAGAGATAGAGTACAGTAGAGCACAGTAGAGGTAGAATACAGTGGAGTACAGTAGAGGTAGAGTACAGTGGAGTACAGTAGAGGTAGAGTACAGTGGAGTACAGTAGAGGTAGAGTACAGTGGAGCACAGTAGATGTAGAGTACAGTGGAGCACAGTAGAGCTGGAGTACAGTGGAGTACAGTGGAGCACAGTAGAGGTGGAGTACAGTAGAGTAGAGTAGAGGTAGAGTACAGTGGAGTACAGTAGAGATAGAGTAGAGTGGAGTAGAGTAGAGATAGAGTACAGTGGATTAGAGTAGAGATAGAGTACAGTGGAGTATAGTTGAGGTAGAGTACAGTGGAGCACAGTGGAGGTAGAGTAGAGTGGAGTATAGTTTAGGTAGACTACAGTGGAGTACAGTAGAGGTAGAGTACAGTGGAGCACAGTAGAGGTAGAGTACAGTGGAGTATAGTTGAGGTAGACTACAGTAGAGTACAGTAGAGGTAGAGTACAGTGGAGCACAGTAGAGATAGAGTACAGTAGAGCAGAGTAGAGGTAGAGTACAGTGGAGTACAGTAGAGGTAGAGTAGAGTGGAGCACATTAGAGGTGGAGTAGAGTAGAGTACAGTAGAGGTAGAGTACAGTGGAGCACAGTAGAGATAGAGTACAGTAGAGCACAGTAGAGGTAGAGTACAGTGGAGCACAGTAGAGGTAGAGTAGAGTGGAGCACAGTAGAGGTAGAGTACAGTGGAGTACAGTAGAGGTAGTGTGCAGTGGAGCAGAGTAGAGGTAGAGTAGAGTGGAGTACAGTAGAGGTAGAGTACAGTGGAGTATAGTAGAGGTAGAGTACAGTAGAGCACAGTAGAGATAGAGTACAGTAGAGCACAGTAGAGGTAGAGTACAGTGGAGCACAGTAGAGGAAGAGTACAGTGTAGTACAGAAGAGATAGAGTACAGTGGAGTACAGTAGAGGTAGAGTACAGCTGAGCACAGTAGAGGTAGAGTAGAGTGGAGCACAGTAGAGGTAGAGTACAGTGGACTACAGTAGAGGTAGAGTACAGTGGAGCACAGTAGAGCTAGAGTACAGTGAAGTACAGTGGAGCACAGTAGAGGTGGAGTACAGTAGAGTAGAGTAGAGGTAGAGTACAGTGGAGTACAGTAGAGATAGAGTAGAGTGGAGTAGAGTAGAGATAGAGTACAGTGGATTAGAGTAGAGATAGAGTACAGTGGAGCAGAGTAGAGGTAGAGTAGAGTGGAGCAAAGTAGAGGTAGAGTACAGTGGACTACAATAGAGGTATTGTACAGTGGAGCACAGTAGAGGTAGAGTACAGTGGAGCACAGTAGAGGTAGAGTACATTGGAGTACAGTAGAGGTAGAGTACAGTGGAGCACTGTAGAGGTAGAGTACAGTGGAGTATAGTAGAGGTAGAGTACAGTGCAGTAGAGTAGAGGTAGAGTACAGTGGAGCACAGTAGATGTAGAGTACAGTGGAGCACAGTAGAGGTAGAGTACAGGGGAGTATAGTTGAGGTAGACTACAGTGGAGTACAGTAGAGATAGCGTACAGTGGAGTACAGTAGAGATTGAGTAGAGTAGAGCGGAGTAGAGGTAGAGTAGAGTGGAGTACAGTAGAGGTAGAGCACAGTGGAGCACTGTAGAGGTAGTGTACAGTGGAGTACAGTAGAGATAGAGTACAGTGGAGCACAGTAGAGGTAGAGTACAGTGGAGCACAGTAAAGATAGAGTACAGTAGAGCAGAGTAGAGGTAGAGTACAGTGGAGTACAGTAGAGGTAGAGTACAGTAGAACACTGTAGAGATAAGTGCAGTGGAGAATAGTAGAGGTAGAGTACAGTGGAGTACAGTAGAGGTAGAGTACAGTGGAGTACAGTAGAGGTAGAGTAGAGTGGAGCACATTAAAGGTGGAGTAGAGAAGAGTACTTTAGAGGTAGAGTACAGTGGAGTACATTAGAGGTAGAGTACAGTGGAGCACAGTAGAGGTAGAGTAGAGTGGAGTACAGTAGAGGTAGAGTACAGTGGAGAACAGTAGAGGTAGAGTACAGTGGAGTACAGTAGAGATAGAGTACAGTAGAGCACATTAGAGGTAGAGTACAGTGGAGTATAGTAGAGGTAGAGTACAGTGGAGTACAGTAGAGGTAGAGTACAGTGGAGTACAGTAGAGGTAGAGTAGAGTGGAGCACAGTAGAGGTAGAGTACAGTGGAGTACAGTAGAGGTAGTGTACATTGGAGCACAGTAGAGGTAGAGTACAGTGGAGCACAGTAGAGGTAGAGTACAGTGGAGTATAGTAGAGGTAGAGTACAGTAGAGCACAGTAGAGATAGAGTACAGTAGAGCACAGTAGAGGTAGAGTACAGTGGAGCACAGTAGAGGAAGAGTACAGTGTAGTACAGAAGAGATAGAGTGCAGTGGAGTACAGTAGAGGTAGAGTACAGCTGAGCACAGTAGAGGTAGAGTAGAGTGGAGCACAGTAGAGGTAGAGTACATTGGACTACAGTAGAGGTAGTGTACAGTGGAGCACAGTAGAGGTAGAGTACAGTGGAGCACAGTAGAGGTAGAGTACAGTGGAGTATAATAGAGGTAGAGTACATTAGAGCACAGTAGAGATAGAGTACAGTAGAGCAGAGTAGAGGTAGAGTACATTGGAGTACAGTAGAGGTAGAGTACAGTGGAGCACTGAAGAGGTGGAGTACAGTGGAGTACAGTAGAGGTAGAGTACAATGGAGCACAGTAGAGATAGAGTACAGTAGAGGTAGAGTACAGTGGAGCACAGTAGAGATAGAGTACAGTGGAGTACAGTAGAGGTAGAGTACAGTGGAGCACAGTAGAGGTAGAGTACAGTGGAGTACAGTCGAGCACAGTAGAGGTGGAGTACAGTAGAGTACAGTAGACTTAGAGAACAGTACAGTACAGTAGAGGTAGAGTACAGTGGAGTACAGTAGAGATAGAGTACAGTAGAGCACAGTAGAGGTAGAGTACAGTGGAGTATAGTAGAGGTAGAGTACAGTGGAGTACAGTAGAGGTAGAGTACAGTGGAGTACAGTAGAGGTAGAGTACAGTGGAGCACAGTAGATGTAGAGTACAGTGGAGCACAGTAGAGCTGGAGTACAGTGGAGTACAGTGGAGCACAGTAGAGGTGGAGTACAGTAGAGTAGAGTAGAGGTAGAGTACAGTGGAGTACAGTAGAGATAGAGCACAGTGGAGTAGAGTAGAGATAGAGTACAGTGGATTAGAGTAGAGATAGAGTACAGTGGAGTATAGTTGAGGTAGAGTACAGTGGAGCACAGTGGAGGTAGAGTAGAGTGGAGTATAGTTTAGGTAGACTACAGTGGAGTACAGTAGAGGTAGAGTACAGTGGAGCACAGTAGAGATAGAGTACAGTAGAGCACAGTAGAGGTAGAGTACAGTGGAGCACAGTAGAGGTAGAGTACAGTGGAGTATAGTTGAGGTAGACTACAGTAGAGTACAGTAGAGGTAGAGTACAGTGGAGCGCAGTAGAGATAGAGTACAGTAGAGCAGAGTAGAGGTAGAGTACAGTGGAGTACAGTAGAGGTAGAGTAGAGTGGAGCACATTAGAGGTGGAGTAGAGTAGAGTACAGTAGAGGTAGAGTACAGTGGAGCACAGTAGAGATAGAGTACAGTAGAGCACAGTAGAGGTAGAGTACAGTGGAGCACAGTAGAGGTAAAGTAGAGTGGAGCACAGTAGAGGTAGAGTACAGTGGAGTACAGTAGAGGTAGTGTACAGTGGAGCACAGTAGAGGTAGAGTACAGTGGAGCACAGTAGAGGTAGAGTACAGTGGAGTATAGTAGAGGTAGAGTACAGTAGAGCACAGTAGAGATAGAGTACAGTAGAGCACAGTAGAGGTAGAGTACAGTGGAGCACAGTAGAGGAAGAGTACAGTGTAGTACAGAAGAGATAGAGTACAGTGGAGTACAGTAGAGGTAGAGTACAGCTGAGCACAGTAGAGGTAGAGTAGAGTGGAGCACAGTAGAGGTAGAGTACAGTGGAGCACAGTAGAGGGGTGAGTACAGTGGAGTATAATAGAGGTAGAGTACAGTAGAGCACAGTAGAGATAGAGTACAGTAGAGCAGAGTAGAGGTAGAGTACATTAGAGTACAGTAGAGGTAGAGTACAGTGGAGCACTGTAGAGGTGGAGTACAGTGGAGTACAGTAGAGGTAGAGTACAGTGGAGCACAGTAGAGATAGAGTACAGTAGAGCACAGTAGAGGTAGAGTACAGTGGAGCACAGTAGAGCTAGAGTACAGTGGAGCACAGTAGAGGTGGAGTACAGTAGAGTAGAGTAGAGGTAGAGTACAGTGGAGTACAGTAGAGATAGAGTAGAGTGGAGTAGAGTAGAGATAGAGTACAGTGGATTAGAGTAGAGATAGAGTACAGTGGAGTATAGTTGAGGTAGAGTACAGTGGAGCACAGTGGAGGTAGAGTAGAGTGGAGTATAGTTTAGGTAGACTACAGTGGAGTACAGTAGAGGTAGAGTACAGTGGAGCACAGTAGAGATAGAGTACAGTAGAGCACAGTAGAGGTAGAGTACAGTGGAGCACAGTAGAGGTAGAGTACAGTGGAGTATAGTTGAGGTAGACTACAGTAGAGTACAGTAGAGGTAGAGTACAGTGGAGCACAGTAGAGATAGAGTACAGTAGAGCAGAGTAGAGGTAGAGTACAGTGGAGTAGAGTAGAGGTAGAGTAGAGTGGAGCACATTAGAGGTGGAGTAGAGTAGAGTACAGTAGAGGTAGAGTACAGTGGAGCACAGTAGAGATAGAGTACAGTAGAGCACAGTAGAGGTAGAGTACAGTGGAGCACAGTAGAGGTAGAGTAGAGTAGAGCACAGTAGAGGTAGAGTACAGTGGAGTACAGTAGAGGTAGTGTACATTGGAGCACAGTAGAGGTAGAGTACAGTGGTGCAAAGTAGAGGTAGAGTACAGTGGAGTACAGTAGAGATAGATCACAGTGGAGCATGGGCGTCAGTTTGGTTTGAAATGTGCTGGGGACAGAGACGTATTCGGAAGTGCATTTTCAAAAGTGCTGGGTACAATGAATGACATTATTTTTTTCTCTCTCTTTCGCGCAGATCATGTTTTGAAAGACGATGTAACGTTACTGTCGCTTAATGTAAATAAATAAAAGTGTATACAAACATGTGATGATGTCTGACTCGTTTTATGTTGAACTTGAAAGCCTTAGGTTTTTAAAAAGCATTAGACATACGAGTAGCCTATGACCCACTATTCTGCTTCATAAGATAAGTAACATTGACAATATGACATGACGTGGTTTAATGTAAACAATGATTACCAAATTTCTCTCTCATATTGCTCCTCATAACAACTGAAAACTGTCCAAAAAAAATCGCCAATTGACAACACAACTTCTGCGTTCTGCACTACAATTTTGCCAAGATTGAAAAAGCAAAAATATGTGTCGCACAGATGAACGATGATCACACCATGATCTGACACTGCATCCATCCAATCGTATCACCATTTTGACCAAAACTTGAAAGCACCCCGCCTCCATCATCATCCTCATCACAACTATTCCAGAATTCAGCAATAGATTCAAGCAATAATTAAACAAGATACTGACTACTCCACGATCATCTCCGACTCCACCAATGCTTGCTGTACGAACGCAAACCGTAACTAAGTTAGCTGAGTAAGTTGGTGGCTAAGGCAAGGCTAACATGATGTATTGCAAGAGAAGAGTTAAAACAGCTGATCCGTTGTGTACAAATGCACAAGACTATAGCCACAATACCAGCAAAACTTAAGTAATAAACATTGTTTTAACTTTCCACTGTTTATAGAAAATGCAAGTAATCGCGTCGGCGCCTCCATGTCCACACTCCGCACAAACACTTGGATATGCGCCTAACAACAATGAACATATATATCTAGGTTTACGTTAGAGAGCGAGCGTTTAGACGGATAAGTCCTTTTCACGTTTAACAAATCAAATCATGCATTGTAATTTGTCTACATACCTGCGAGTAAGCGCTGCTCCAGTTTGAAAAAGGCGAGACGGTAAAAGCATGACGTTAGCCAGCGATCGCGTAGCGAGAGAGGGGGGTCTGGGATGCAGAGATATTTGCTGCGTCTTTATATTAACATTCCTGATTGTTTGAATGATCAGCCCTCGGGAGCCCCCTTAAAATGCGGAACCTTGGCCGGAAATTCTCTGCCTCGGCTCATCCCAGCAGACTATGTAGTTCCCGCTCGTTCACTGTCCATGCTAAGCTGTCAGTGTCAGCTCATTTAAAAAATAAAGGAGTTTAAACAACAAAACACATCCACTTGCATATATTTGACAATCGGAATATCAGATATGTCATGCTATAGCAAACAAATTTGTGAATATTTTGAATAAAAAGGGAAAATGACAAAAGCAGATCATTCATTATTCAGTGCTGTTGTGGCTGCGGTGTCTCACGTGACAAGCGATGACACGTCACCATGGAAACCAGAGTGCAACATTTCTAAATAACGGTCGCCTAGAAATATTCACACTGGGTGGTCAGCCAGAATATTTTAAACTTGTGTGAAAGCCAAGGGTTAAATAAAGAAGCGCGATAGTCAGCGAGAATAAAACCAGCATCCAGCATCATGCCAAAAAAAAGTGGTGGGTACAAAATGACTCATCACGAAATCTGGTGGGTACGCGTCCCCACCGTCCCCACCGAAATCGACGCCCCTGCAGTGGAGTAGAGTAGAGATAGAGTACAGTGGATTAGAGTAGAGATAGAGTACAGTGGAGTATAGTTGCGGTAGAGTACAGTGGAGCACAGTAGAGGTAGAGTACAGTGGAGTATAGTTGAGGTAGACTACAGTGGAGTACAGTAGAGGTAGAGTACAGTGGAGCACAGTAGAGATAGAGTACAGTAGAGCAGAGTAGAGGTAGAGTACAGTGGAGTACAGTAGAGGTAGAGTACAATAGAACACTGTAGAGGTGGAGTAGAGTGGAGTACAGTAGAGGTAGAGTACAATGGAGCACAGTAGATGTAGAGTACAGTGGAGCACAGTAGAGCTGGAGTACAGTGGAGTACAGTGGAGCACAGTAGAGGTGGAGTACAGTAGAGTAGAGTAGAGGTAGAGTACAGTGGAGTACAGTAGAGATAGAGTAGAGTGGAGTAGAGTAGAGATAGAGTACAGTGGATTAGAGTAGAGGTAGAGTACAGTGGAGTACAGTAGAGATAGAGTACAGTAGAGCACAGTAGAGGTAGAATACAGTGGAGTACAGTAGAGGTAGAGTACAGTGGAGTACAGTAGAGGTAGAGTACAGTGGAGTACAGTAGAGGTAGAGTACAGTGGAGCACAGTAGATGTAGAGTACAGTGGAGCACAGTAGAGCTGGAGTACAGTGGAGTACAGTGGAGCACAGTAGAGGTGGAGTACAGTAGAGTAGAGTAGAGGTAGAGTACAGTGGAGTACAGTAGAGATAGAGTAGAGTGGAGTAGAGTAGAGATAGAGTACAGTGGATTAGAGTAGAGATAGAGTACAGTGGAGTATAGTTGAGGTAGAGTACAGTGGAGCACAGTGGAGGTAGAGTAGAGTGGAGTATAGTTTAGGTAGACTACAGTGGAGTACAGTAGAGGTAGAGTACAGTGGAGCACAGTAGAGGTAGAATACAGTGGAGTATAGTTGAGGTAGACTACAGTAGAGTACAGTAGAGGTAGAGTACAGTGGAGCACAGTAGAGATAGAGTACAGTAGAGCAGAGTAGAGGTAGAGTACAGTGGAGTACAGTAGAGGTAGAGTAGAGTGGAGCACATTAGAGGTGGAGTAGAGTAGAGTACAGTAGAGGTAGAGTACAGTGGAGCACAGTAGAGATAGAGTACAGTAGAGCACAGTAGAGGTAGAGTACAGTGGAGCACAGTAGAGGTAGAGTAGAGTGGAGCACAGTAGAGGTAGAGTACAGTGGAGTACAGTAGAGGTAGTGTACAGTGGAGCACAGTAGAGGTAGAGTAGAGTGGAGTACAATAGAGGTAGAGTACAGTGGAGTATAGTAGAGGTAGAGTACAGTAGAGCACAGTAGAGATAGATTACAGTAGAGCACAGTAGAGGTAGAGTACAGTGGAGCACAGTAGAGGAAGAGTACAGTGTAGTACAGAAGAGATAGAGTACAGTGGAGTACAGTAGAGGTAGAGTACAGCTGAGCACAGTAGAGGTAGAGTAGAGTGGAGCACAGTAGAGGTAGAGTACAGTGGACTACAGTAGAGGTAGAGTACAGTGGAGCACAGTAGAGCTAGAGTACAGTGGAGTACAGTGGAGCACAGTAGAGGTGGAGTACAGTAGAGTAGAGTAGAGGTAGAGTACAGTGGAGTACAGTAGAGATAGAGTAGAGTGGAGTAGAGTAGAGATAGAGTACAGTGGATTAGAGTAGAGATAGAGTACAGTGGAGCACAGTAGAGGTAGAGTAGAGTGGAGCACAGTAGAGGTAGAGTACAGTGGACTACAATAGAGGTATTGTACAGTGGAGCACAGTAGAGGTAGAGTACAGTGGAGCACAGTAGAGGTAGAGTACATTGGAGTACAGTAGAGGTAGAGTACAGTGGAGCACTGTAGAGGTAGAGTACAGTGGAGTATAGTAGAGGTAGAGTACAGTGCAGTAGAGTAGAGGTAGAGTAGAGTGGAGCACAGTAGATGTAGAGTACAGTGGAGCACAGTAGAGGTAGAGTACAGGGGAGTATAGTTGAGGTAGACTACAGTGGAGTACAGTAGAGATAGCGTACAGTGGAGTACAGTAGAGATTGAGTAGAGTAGAGCGGAGTAGAGGTAGAGTACAGTGGAGTACAGTAGAGGTAGAGCACAGTGGAGCACTGTAGAGGTAGTGTACAGTGGAGTACAGTAGAGATAGAGTACAGTGGAGCACAGTAGAGGTAGAGTACAGTGGAGCACAGTAGAGATAGAGTACAGTAGAGCAGAGTAGAGGTAGAGTAGAGTGGAGTACAGTAGAGGTAGAGTACAGTAGAACACTGTAGAGATAAGTGCAGTGGAGTATAGTAGAGGTAGAGTACAGTGGAGTACAGTAGAGGTAGAGTACAGTGGAGTACAGTAGAGGTAGAGTAGAGTGGAGCACATTAAAGGTGGAGTAGAGAAGAGTACAGTAGAGGTAGAGTACAGTGGAGTACATTAGAGGTAGAGTACAGTGGAGCACAGTAGAGGTAGAGTAGAGTGGAGTACAGTAGAGGTAGAGTACAGTGGAGAACAGTAGAGGTAGAGTACAGTGGAGTACAGTAGAGATAGAGTACAGTAGAGCACAGTAGAGGTAGAGTACAGTGGAGTATAGTAGAGGTAGAGTACAGTGGAGTACAGTAGAGGTAGAGTACAGTGGAGTACAGTAGAGGTAGAGTACAGTGGAGCACAGTAGATGTAGAGTACAGTGGAGCACAGTAGAGCTTGAGTACAGTGGAGTACAGTGGAACACAGTAGAGGTGGAGTACAGTAGAGTAGAGTAGAGGTAGAGTACAGTGGAGTACAGTAGAGATAGAGCACAGTGGAGTAGAGTAGAGATAGAGTACAGTGGATTAGAGTAGAGATAGAGTACAGTGGAGTATAGTTGAGGTAGAGTACAGTGGAGCACAGTGGAGGTAGAGTAGAGTGGAGTATAGTTTAGGTAGACTACAGTGGAGTACAGTAGATGTAGAGTACAGTGGAGCACAGTAGAGATAGAGTACAGTAGAGCACAGTAGAGGTAGAGTACAGTGGAGCACAGTAGAGGTAGAGTACAGTGGAGTATAGTTGAGGTAGACTACAGTAGAGTACAGTAGAGGTAGAGTACAGTGGAGCACAGTAGAGATAGAGTACAGTAGAGCAGAGTAGAGCTAGAGTACAGTGGAGTACAGTAAAGGTAGAGTAGAGTGGAGCACATTAGAGGTAGAGTACAGTGGAGCACAGTAGAGGTAGAGTACAGTGGAGCACAGTAGAGGTAGAGTACAGTGGAGTATAGTTGAGGTAGACTACAGTGGAGTACAGTAGAGGTAGAGTACAGTGGAGCACAGTAGAGGTAGAGTACAGTGGAGTACAGTAGAGGTAGTGTACAGTGGAGCAGAGTAGAGGTAGAGTACAGTGGAGCACAGTAGAGGTAGAGTACAGTGGGGTACAGTAGAAATAGAGTACAGTGGAGCACAGTAGAGTAGAGTACAGTAGAGCACAGTAAAGGTAGAGTACAGTGGAACACAGTAGAGATAGAGTACAGTAGAGTAGAGTAGAGGTAGAGTACAGTGGAGCACAGTAGAGGTAGAGTAGAGTGGAGTATAGTTGAGGTAGACTACAGTGGAGTACAGTAGAGGTGGAGTACAGTAGAGTATAGTAGAGGTAGAGTACAGTGGACTACAGTAGTGATAGAGTACAGTGGAGCACAGCAGAGATAAGTGCAGTGGAGTATAGTAGAGGTAGAGTACAGTGGAGTACAGTAGAGGTAGAGTACAGCTGAGCACAGTAGAGGTAGAGTAGAGTGGAGCACAATAGAGGTAGAGTACAGTGGACTACAGTAGATGTAGTGTACAGTGGAGCACAGTAGAGGTAGAGTACAGTGGAGCACAATAGAGGTAGAGTACAGTGGAGTATAATAGAGGTAGAGTACAGTAGAGCACAGTAGAGATAGAGTACAGTAGAGCAGAGTAGAGGTAGAATACAGTGGAGTACAGTAGAGGTAGAGTACAGTGGAGCACTGTAGAGGTGGAGTACAGTGGAGTACAGTAGAGGTAGAGTACAGTGGAGCACAGTAGAGATAGACTACAGTAGAGCACAGTAGAGGTAGAGTACAGTGGAGCACAGTAGAGGTGGAGTACAGTAGAGTAGAGTAGAGGTAGAGTACAGTGGAGTACAGTAGAGATAGAGTAGAGTGGAGTAGAGTAGAGATAGGGTACAGTGGATTAGAGTAGAGATAGAGTACAGTGGAGTATAGTTGAGGTAGAGTACAGTGGAGCACAGTAGAGGTAGAGAACAGTGGAGTATAGTTGAGGTAGACTACAGTGGAGTACAGTAGAGGTAGAGTACAGTGGAGCACAGTAGAGATAGAGTACAGTAGAGCAGAGTAGAGGTAGAGTACAGTGGAGTACAGTAGAGGTAGAGTACAGTAGAACACTGTAGAGGTGGAGTACAGTGGAGTACAGTAGAGGTAGAGTACAGTGGAGCACAGTAGAGATAGAGTAAAATAGAGCAGAGTAGAGGTAGAGTACAGTGGAGTACAGTAGAGGTAGAGTACAGTTGAGCATAGTAGAGATAGAGTACAGTAGAGCACAGTAGAGGTAGAGTACAGTGGAGTATAGTAAAGGTAGAGTACAGTGGAGTACAGTAGAGGTAGATTACAGTGGAGCACAGTAGAGGTAGAGTACAGTGGAGTATAGTTGAGGTAGACTACAGTGGAGTGCAGTAGAGGTAGAGTACAGTGGAGCACAGTAGAGATAGAGTACAGTAGAGCAGAGTAGAGGTAGAGTACAGTGGAGTACAGTAGAGGTAGAGAACAGTAGAGCAGAGTAGAGGTAGAGTACAGTGGAGTACAGTAGAGGTAGAGTACAGTGGAGCATAGTAGAGATAGAGTACAGTAGAGCACAGTAGAGATAGAGTACAGTGGAGTATAGTTGAGGTAGAGTACAGTGGAGCACAGTAGAGGTAGAGTACAGTGGAGTATAGTTGAGGTAGACTACAGTGGAGTACAGTAGAGGTAGAGTACAGTGGAGCACAGTAGAGATAGAGTACAGTAGAGCAGAGTAGAGGTAGAGTACAGTGGAGTACAGTAGAGGTAGAGTACAGTAGAACACTGTAGAGGTGGAGTAGAGTGGAGTACAGTAGAGGTAGAGTACAGTGGAGCACAGTAGAGATAGAGTAAAATAGAGCAGAGTAGAGGTAGAGTACAGTGGAGTACAGTAGAGGTAGAGTACAATGGAGCATAGTAGAGATTTAGTACAGTAGAGCACAGTAGAGGTAGAGTACAGTGGAGTATAGTAGAGGTAGAGTACAGTGGAGTACAGTAGAGGTAGATTACAGTGGAGCACAGTAGAGGTAGAGTACAGTGGAGTATAGTTGAGGTAGACTACAGTGGAGTGCAGTAGAGGTAGAGTACAGTGGAGCACAGTAGAGATAGAGTACATTAGAGCAGAGTAGAGGTAGAGTACAGTGGAGTACAGTAGAGGTAGAGAACAGTAGAGTAGAGTAGAGGTAGAGTACAGTGGAGTACAGTAGAGGTAGAGCACAGTGGAGCACTCTAGAGGTAGAGTACAGTGGAGTACAGTAGAGATAGAGTACAGTGGAGCACAGTAGAGGTAGAGTACAGTGGAGCACAGTAGAGGTAGAGTACAGTGGAGCACAGTAGAGGTAGAGTACAGTGGAGTACAGTAGAGGTAGTGTAGAGTGGAGCACAGTAGAGGTAGAGTACAGTGGAGCACAGTAGAGGTAGAGTACAGTGGGGTACAGTAGAAATAGAGTACAGTGGAGCACAGTAGAGTAGAGTACAGTAGAGCACATTAGAGGTAGAGTACAGTGGAGCACAGTAGAGATAGAGTACAGTGGAGTACAGTAGAGGAAGAGTACAGTGGAGTACAGTGGAGCACAGT
Organism: Tiaroga cobitis; assembly: GCA_030578255.1. Lineage (NCBI taxonomy): Eukaryota > Metazoa > Chordata > Actinopteri > Cypriniformes > Leuciscidae > Tiaroga > Tiaroga cobitis. Next base: position 1,086,027 of record JAROOI010000053.1, on the reverse strand, counting down.
AGAGGTGGAGTACAGTAGAGTACAGTAGAGGTAGAGTACAGTGGAGTACAATAGAGATAAAGTACAGTGGAGTAGAGTAGAGATAGAGTAAAGTGGAGCACAGCAGAGGTAGAGTACAGTGGATCACAGTAGAGATAGAGTACAGTGTAGTACAGTGGAGCACAGTAGAGGTAGAGTACAGTGGAGAACAGTAGAGATAGATTACAGTGGAGTACAGTAGAGGTAGAGTACAGTGGAGTACAGTGGAGCACAGTAGAGGTGGAGTACAGTAGAGTACAGTAGAGGTAGAGAACCGTACAGTACAGTAGAGGTAGAGTACAGTGGAGTACAGTAGAGGTAGAGTACAGTAGAGCACAGTAGAGGTAGAATACAGTGGAGTACAGTAGAGGTAGGGTACAGTGGAGTACAGTAGAGGTATAGTACAGTGGAGTACAGTAGAGGTAGAGTACAGTGGAGCACAGTAGAGGTAGAGTACAGTGGGGCACAGTAGAGGTAGAGTACAGTGGAGTATAGTTGAGGTGGACTACAGTGGAGTAAAGTAGAGGTAGAGTACAGTGAAGTACAGTATAGGTAGAGCACAGTAGAGCAGAGTAGAGGTAGAGAACAGTGGAGTACAGTAGAGGTAGAGCACAGTGGATCACTGTAAAGGTAGAATACAGTGGAGTACAGTAGAGATAGAGTACAGTGGAGCACAGTAGAGGTAGAGTACAGTGGAGCACAGTAGAGGTAGAGTACAGTGGAGCACAGTAGAGGTAGAGTACAGTGGAGTACAGTAGAGGTAGTGTACTGTGGAGTACAGTAGAGGTAGAGTACAGTGGAGCACAGTAGAGGTAGAGTACAGTGGGGTACAGTAGAAATAGAGTACAGTGGAGCACAATAGAGTAGAGTACAGTAGAGCACAGTAAAGGTAGAGTACAGTGGAGTACAGTAGAGATAGAGTACAGTGGAGCACAGTAGAGGTAGAGTACAGTGGAGCACAGTAGAGGTAGAGTAGAGTGGAGCACAGTAGAGGTAGAGTACAGTGGAGTATAGTAGAGGTAGAGTACAGTAGAGCACAGTAAAGATAGAGTACAGTAGAGCACAGTAGAGATAGAGTACAGTGGAGCACAGTAGAGGAAGAGTACAGTGTAGTACAGTAGAGATAGAGTACAGTGGAGTAAAGTAGAGATAGAGTACAGTCGAACACAGTAGAGATAAGTGCAGTGGAGTATAGTAGAGGTAGAGTACAGTGGAGTACAGTAGAGGTAGAGTACAGTGGAGTACAGTAGAGGTAGAGTAGAGTGGAGCACATTAGAGGTGGAGTAGAGAAGAGTACAGTAGAGGTAGAGTACAGTGGAGCACAGTAGAGATAGAGTACAGTAGAGCAGAGTAGAGGTAGAGTACAGTGGAGTACAGTAGAGGTAGAGTACAGTAGAACACTGTAGAGGTGGAGTACAGTGGAGTACAGTAGAGGTAGAGTACAGTGGAGCACAGTAGAGATAGAGTAAAATAGAGCAGAGTAGAGGTAGAGTACAGTGGAGTACAGTAGAGGTAGAGTACAGTTGAGCATAGTAGAGATAGAGTACAGTAGAGCACAGTAGAGGTAGAGTACAGTGGAGTATAGTAAAGGTAGAGTACAGTGGAGTACAGTAGAGGTAGATTACAGTGGAGCACAGTAGAGGTAGAGTACAGTGGAGTATAGTTGAGGTAGACTACAGTGGAGTGCAGTAGAGGTAGAGTACAGTGGAGCACAGTAGAGATAGAGTACAGTAGAGCAGAGTAGAGGTAGAGTACAGTGGAGTACAGTAGAGGTAGAGAACAGTAGAGCAGAGTAGAGGTAGAGTACAGTGGAGTACAGTAGAGGTAGAGTACAGTGGAGCATAGTAGAGATAGAGTACAGTAGAGCACAGTAGAGATAGAGTACAGTGGAGTATAGTTGAGGTAGAGTACAGTGGAGCACAGTAGAGGTAGAGTACAGTGGAGTATAGTTGAGGTAGACTACAGTGGAGTACAGTAGAGGTAGAGTACAGTGGAGCACAGTAGAGATAGAGTACAGTAGAGCAGAGTAGAGGTAGAGTACAGTGGAGTACAGTAGAGGTAGAGTACAGTAGAACACTGTAGAGGTGGAGTAGAGTGGAGTACAGTAGAGGAAGAGTACAGTGGAGCACAGTAGAGATAGAGTAAAATAGAGCAGAGTAGAGGTAGAGTACAGTGGAGTACAGTAGAGGTAGAGTACAATGGAGCATAGTAGAGATTTAGTACAGTAGAGCACAGTAGAGGTAGAGTACAGTGGAGTATAGTAGAGGTAGAGTACAGTGGAGTACAGTAGAGGTAGATTACAGTGGAGCACAGTAGAGGTAGAGTACAGTGGAGTATAGTTGAGGTAGACTACAGTGGAGTGCAGTAGAGGTAGAGTACAGTGGAGCACAGTAGAGATAGAGTACATTAGAGCAGAGTAGAGGTAGAGTACAGTGGAGTACAGTAGAGGTAGAGAACAGTAGAGTAGAGTAGAGGTAGAGTACAGTGGAGCACAGTAGAGGTAGAGTACAGTGGAGCACAGTAGAGGTAGAGTACAGTGGAGTACAGTAGAGGTAGTGTACAGTGGAGCACAGTAGAGGTAGAGTACAGTGGAGCACAGTAGAGGTAGAGTACAGTGGAGCACAGTAGAGGTAGAGTACAGTGGAGTACAGTAGAGGTAGTGTACAGTGGAGCACAGTAGAGGTAGAGTACAGTGGAGCACAGTAGAGGTAGAGTACAGTGGGGTACAGTAGAAATAGAGTACAGTGGAGCACAGTAGAGTAGAGTACAGTAGAGCACATTAGAGGTAGAGTACAGTGGAGCACAGTAGAGATAGAGTACAGTGGAGTACAGTAGAGGAAGAGTACAGTGGAGTACAGTGGAGCACAGTAGAGGTGGAGTACAGTAGAGTACAGTAGAGGTAGAGTACAGTGGAGTACAATAGAGATAGAGTACAGTGGAGTAGAGTAGAGATAGAGTAAAGTGGAGCACAGCAGAGGTAGAGTACAGTGGATCACAGTAGAGATAGAGTACAGTGTAGTACAGTGGAGCACAGTAGAGGTAGAGTACAGTGGAGAACAGTAGAGATAGATTACAGTGGAGTACAGTAGAGGTAGAGTACAGTGGAGTACAGTGGAGCACAGTAGAGGTGGAGTACAGTAGAGTACAGTAGAGGTAGAGAACCGTACAGTACAGTAGAGGTAGAGTACAGTGGAGTACAGTAGAGGTAGAGTACAGTAGAGCACAGTAGAGGTAGAATACAGTGGAGTACAGTAGAGGTAGGGTACAGTGGAGTACAGTAGAGGTATAGTACAGTGGAGTACAGTAGAGGTAGAGTACAGTGGAGCACAGTAGAGGTAGAGTACAGTGGGGCACAGTAGAGGTAGAGTACAGTGGAGTATAGTTGAGGTGGACTACAGTGGAGTAAAGTAGAGGTAGAGTACAGTGAAGTACAGTATAGGTAGAGCACAGTAGAGCAGAGTAGAGGTAGAGTACAGTGGAGTACAGTAGAGGTAGAGCACAGTGGATCACTGTAAAGGTAGAATACAGTGGAGTACAGTAGAGATAGAGTACAGTGGAGCACAGTAGAGGTAGAGTACAGTGGAGCACAGTAGAGGTAGAGTACAGTGGAGCACAGTAGAGGTAGAGTACAGTGGAGTACAGTAGAGGTAGTGTACAGTGGAGTACAGTAGAGGTAGAGTACAGTGGAGCACAGTAGAGGTAGAGTACAGTGGGGTACAGTAGAAATAGAGTACAGTGGAGCACAATAGAGTAGAGTACAGTAGAGCACAGTAAAGGTAGAGTACAGTGGAGTACAGTAGAGATAGAGTACAGTGGAGCACAGTAGAGGTAGAGTACAGTGGAGCACAGTAGAGGTAGAGTAGAGTGGAGCACAGTAGAGGTAGAGTACAGTGGAGTATAGTAGAGGTAGAGTACAGTAGAGCACAGTAAAGATAGAGTACAGTAGAGCACAGTAGAGATAGAGTACAGTGGAGCACAGTAGAGGAAGAGTACAGTGTAGTACAGTAGAGATAGAGTACAGTGGAGTAAAGTAGAGATAGAGTACAGTCGAACACAGTAGAGATAAGTGCAGTGGAGTATAGTAGAGGTAGAGTACAGTGGAGTACAGTAGAGGTAGAGTACAGTGGAGTACAGTAGAGGTAGAGTAGAGTGGAGCACATTAGAGGTGGAGTAGAGAAGAGTACAGTAGAGGTAGAGTACATTGGAGTACATTAGAGGTAGAGTACAGTGGAGCAGAGTAGAGGTAGAGTAGAGTGGAGTACATTAGAGGTAGAGTACAGTGGAGCACAGTATAGGTAGAGCACAGTAGAGCAGAGTAGAGGTAGAGTAAAGTGGAGTACAGTAGAGGTAGAGCACAGTGGATCACTGTAGAGGTAGAGTACAGTGGAGTACAGTAGAGATAGAGCACAGTGGAGCACAGTAGAGGTAGAGTACAGTGGAGCACAGTAGAGGTAGAGTACAGTGGAGCACAGTAGAGGTAGAGTACAGTGGAGTACAGTAGAGGTAGTGTACAGTGGAGCACAGTAGAGGTAGAGTACAGTGGAGCACATTATAGGTAGAGTACAGTGGGGTACAGTAGAAATAGAGTACAGTGGAGCACAATAAAGTAGAGTACAGTAGAGCACAGTAGAGGTAGAGTACAGTGGAGCACAGTAGAGATAGAGTACAGTGGAGTACAGTAGAGTAAGAGTACAGTGGAGTACAGTGGAGCACACTAGAGGTGGAGTACAGTAGAGTACAGTAGAGGTAGAGTAAAGTGGAGTACAATAGAGATAGAGTACAGTGGAGTAGAGTAGAGATAGAGTACAGTGGAGCACAGCAGAGGTAGAGTACAGTGGATCACAGTAGAGATAGAGTACAGTGAAGTACAGTGGAGCACAGTAGAGGTAGAGTACAGTGGAGAACAGTAGAGATAGAGTACAGTGGAGTACAGTAGAGGTAGAGTACAGTGGAGCACAGTAGAGATAGAGTAGAGTGGAGTACAGTAGAGGTAGAGTACAGTGGAGCACAGTAGAGGTAGAGTACAGTGGAGTATAGTTGAGGTAGACTACAGAGGAGTACAGTAGAGGTAGAGTACAGTGGAGCACAGTAGAGGTAGTGTACAGTGGAGCAAAGTAGAGGTAGAGTACAGTGGAGCACAGTAGAGGTAGAGTACAGTGGGGTACAGTAGAAATAGAGTACAGTGGAGCACAGTAGAGTAGAGTACAGTAGAGCACAGTAGAGGTAGAGTACAGTGGAGCACAGTAGAGATAGAGTACAGTGGAGTACAGTAGAGGAAGAGTACAGTGGAGTACAGTGGAGCACAGTAGAGGTGGAGTACAGTAGAGTACACTAGAGGTAGAGTACAGTGGAGTAAAATGGAGATAGAGTACAGTGGAGTAGAGTAGAGATAGAGTACAGTGGAGCACAGCAGAGGTAGAGTACAGTGGATCACAGTAGAGATAGAGTACAGTGGAGTACAGTGGAGCACAGTAGAGGTAGAGTACAGTGGAGAACAGTAGAGATAGAGTACAGTGGAGTACAGTAGAGGTAGAGTACAGTGGAGCACAGTAGAGATAGAGTACAGTGGAGTACAGTAGAGGTAGAGTGCAGTGGAGCACAGTAGAGGTAGAGTACAGTGGAGTACAGTGGAGCACAGTAGAGGTGGAGTACAGTAGAGTACAGTAGAGGTAGAGAACAGTACAGTACAGTAGAGGTAGAGTACAGTGGAAAACAGTAGAGGTAGTGTACAGTAGAGCACAGTAGAGGTAGAATACAGTGGAGTACAGTAGAGGTAGAGTACAGTGGAGTACAGTAGAGGTAGAGTACAGTGGAGTACAGTAGAGGTAGAGTACAGTGGAGCACAGTAGATGTAGAGTACAGTGGAGTACAGTAGAGGTAGAGTACAGTGGAGCACAGTAGAGCTAGAGTACAGTGGAGTACAGTAGAGCACAGTAGAGGTGGAGTACAGTAGAGTAGAGTAGAGGTAGAGTACAGTGGAGTACAGTAGAGATAGAGTAGAGTGAAGTAGAGTAGAGATAGAGTACAGTGGATTAGAGTAGAGATAGAGTACAGTGGAGTATAGTTGAGGTAGAGTACAGTGGAGCACAGTGGAGGTAGAGTACAGTGGAGTATAGTTTAGGTAGACTACAGTGGAGTACAGTAGAGGTAGAGTACAGTGGATCACAGTAGAGATAGAGTACAGTAGAGCAGAGTAGAGGTAGAGTAAAATAGAGCAGAGTAGAGGTAGAGTACAGTGGAGTACAGTAGAGGTAGAGTACAATGGAGCATAGTAGAGATTTAGTACAGTAGAGCACAGTAGAGGTAGAGTACAGTGGAGTATAGTAGAGGTAGAGTACAGTGGAGTACAGTAGAGGTAGATTACAGTGGAGCACAGTAGAGGTAGAGTACAGTGGAGTATAGTTGAGGTAGACTACAGTGGAGTGCAGTAGAGGTAGAGTACAGTGGAGCACAGTAGAGATAGAGTACATTAGAGCAGAGTAGAGGTAGAGTACAGTGGAGTACAGTAGAGGTAGAGAACAGTAGAGCAGAGTAGAGGTAGAGTACAGTGGAGTACAGTAGAGGTAGAGCACAGTGGAGCACTGTAGAGGTAGAGTACAGTGGAGTACAGTAGAGATAGAGTACAGTGGAGCACAGTAGAGGTAGAGTACAGTGGAGCACAGTAGAGGTAGAGTACAGTGGAGCACAGTAGAAGTAGAGTACAGTGGAGTACAGTAGAGGTAGTGTACAGTGGAGCACAGTAGAGGTAGAGTACAGTGGAGCACAGTAGAGGTAGAGTACAGTGGGGTACAGTAGAAATAGAGTACAGTGGAGCACAGTAGAGTAGAGTACAGTAGAGCACATTAGAGGTAGAGTACAGTGGAGCACAGTAGAGATAGAGTACAGTGGAGTACAGTAGAGGAAGAGTACAGTGGAGTACAGTGGAACACAGTAGAGGTGGAGTACAGTAGAGTACAGTAGAGGTAGAGTACAGTGGAGTACAATAGAGATAGAGTACAGTGGAGTAGAGTAGAGATAGAGTAAAGTGGAGCACAGCAGAGGTAGAGTACAGTGGATCACAGTAGAGATAGAGTACAGTGTAGTACAGTGGAGCACAGTAGAGGTAGAGTACAGTGGAGAACAGTAGAGATAGATTACAGTGGAGTACAGTAGAGGTAGAGTACAGTGGAGTACAGTGGAGCACAGTAGAGGTGGAGTACAGTAGAGTACAGTAGAGGTAGAGAACCGTACAGTACAGTAGAGGTAGAGTACAGTGGAGTACAGTAGAGGTAGAGTACAGTAGAGCACAGTAGAGGTAGAATACAGTGGAGTACAGTAGAGGTAGGGTACAGTGGAGTACAGTAGAGGTATAGTACAGTGGAGTACAGTAGAGGTAGAGTACAGTGGAGCACAGTAGAGGTAGAGTACAGTGGGGCACAGTAGAGGTAGAGTACAGTGGAGTATAGTTGAGGTGGACTACAGTGGAGTAAAGTAGAGGTAGAGTACAGTGAAGTACAGTATAGGTAGAGCACAGTAGAGCAGAGTAGAGGTAGAGTACAGTGGAGTACAGTAGAGGTAGAGCACAGTGGATCACTGTAAAGGTAGAATACAGTGGAGTACAGTAGAGATAGAGTACAGTGGAGCACAGTAGAGGTAGAGTACAGTGGAGCACAGTAGAGGTAGAGTACAGTGGAGCACAGTAGAGGTAGAGTACAGTGGAGTACAGTAGAGGTAGTGTACAGTGGAGTACAGTAGAGGTAGAGTACAGTGGAGCACAGTAGAGGTAGAGTACAGTGGGGTACAGTAGAAATAGAGTACAGTGGAGCACAATAGAGTAGAGTACAGTAGAGCACAGTAGAGGTAGAGTACAGTGGAGTACAGTAGAGATAGAGTACAGTGGAGCACAGTAGAGGTAGAGTACAGTGGAGCACAGTAGAGGTAGAGTAGAGTGGAGCACAGTAGAGGTAGAGTACAGTGGAGTATAGTAGAGGTAGTGTACAGTGGAGTACAGTAGAGGTAGAGTACAGTGGGGTACAGTAGAAATAGAGTACAGTGGAGCACAATAGAGTAGAGTACAGTAGAGCACAGTAGAGGTAGAGTACAGTGGAGTACAGTAGAGATAGAGTACAGTGGAGCACAGTAGAGGTAGAGTACAGTGGAGCACAGTAGAGGTAGAGTAGAGTGGAGCACAGTAGAGGTAGAGTACAGTGGAGTATAGTAGAGGTAGAGTACAGTAGAGCACAGTAAAGATAGAGTACAGTAGAGCACAGTAGAGATAGAGTACAGTGGAGCACAGTAGAGGAAGAGTACAGTGTAGTACAGTAGAGATAGAGTACAGTGGAGTAAAGTAGAGATAGAGTACAGTCGAACACAGTAGAGATAAGTGCAGTGGAGTATAGTAGAGGTAGAGTACAGTGGAGTACAGTAGAGGTAGAGTACAGTGGAGTACAGTAGAGGTAGAGTAGAGTGGAGCACATTAGAGGTGGAGTAGAGAAGAGTACAGTAGAGGTAGAGTACAGTGGAGTACATTAGAGGTAGAGTACAGTGGAGCAGAGTAGAGGTAGAGTAGAGTGGAGTACATTAGAGGTAGAGTACAGTGGAGTACAGTAGAGGTAGAGTACAGTGGAGTAGAGTAGAGATAGAGTACAGTGGAGCACAGCAGATGTAGAGTACAGTGGATCACAGTAGAGATAGAGTACAGTGGAGTACAGTGGAGCACAGTAGAGGTATAGTACAGTGGAGCACAGTAGAGATAGATTACAGTGGAGTACAGTAGAGATAGAGTACAGTGGAGTACAGTAGAGGTAGAGTACAGTGGAGCACAGTGGAGGTAGAGTACAGTGGAGTATAGTTGAGGTGGACTACAGTGGAGTAAAGTAGAGGTAGAGTACAGTGGAGCACAGTATAGGTAGAGCACAGTAGAGCAGAGTAGAGGTAGAGTAAAGTGGAGTACAGTAGAGGTAGAGCACAGTGGATCACTGTAGAGGTAGAGTACAGTGGAGTACAGTAGAGATAGAGCACAGTGGAGCACAGTAGAGGTAGAGTACAGTGGAGCACAGTAGAGGTAGAGTACAGTGGAGCACAGTAGAGGTAAAGTACAGTGGAGTACAGTAGAGGTAGTGTACAGTGGAGCACAGTAGAGGTAGAGTACAGTGGAGCACAGTATAGGTAGAGTACAGTTGGGTACAGTAGAAATAGAGTACAGTGGAGCACAATAAAGTAGAGTACAGTAGAGCACAGTAGAGGTAGAGTACAGTGGAGCACAGTAGAGGTAGAGTAGAGTGGAGTACATTAGAGGTAGAGTACAGTGGAGTACAGTAGAGGTAGAGTACAGTGGAGTAGAGTAGAGATAGAGTACAGTGGAGCACAGCAGATGTAGAGTACAGTGGATCACAGTAGAGATAGAGTACAGTGGAGTACAGTGGAGCACAGTAGAGGTATAGTACAGTGGAGCACAGTAGAGATAGATTACAGTGGAGTACAGTAGAGATAGAGTACAGTGGAGTACAGTAGAGGTAGAGTACAGTGGAGCACAGTGGAGGTAGAGTACAGTGGAGTATAGTTGAGGTGGACTACAGTGGAGTAAAGTAGAGGTAGAGTACAGTGGAGCACAGTATAGGTAGAGCACAGTAGAGCAGAGTAGAGGTAGAGTAAAGTGGAGTACAGTAGAGGTAGAGCACAGTGGATCACTGTAGAGGTAGAGTACAGTGGAGTACAGTAGAGATAGAGCACAGTGGAGCACAGTAGAGGTAGAGTACAGTGGAGCACAGTAGAGGTAGAGTACAGTGGAGCACAGTAGAGGTAAAGTACAGTGGAGTACAGTAGAGGTAGTGTACAGTGGAGCACAGTAGAGGTAGAGTACAGTGGAGCACAGTATAGGTAGAGTACAGTTGGGTACAGTAGAAATAGAGTACAGTGGAGCACAATAAAGTAGAGTACAGTAGAGCACAGTAGAGGTAGAGTACAGTGGAGCACAGTAGAGGTAGAGTACAGTGGAGCACAGTAGAGGTAGAGTAGAGTGGAGCACAGTAGAGGTAGAGTACAGTGGAGTATAGTAGAGGTAGTGTACAGTGGAGTACAGTAGAGGTAGAGTACAGTGGAGCACAGTAGAGGTAGAGTACAGTGGGGTACAGTAGAAATAGAGTACAGTGGAGCACAGTAGAGGAAGAGTACAGTGTAGTACAGTAGAGATAGAGTACAGTGGAGTAAAGTAGAGATAGAGTACAGTCGAACACAGTAGAGATAAGTGCAGTGGAGTATAGTAGAGGTAGAGTACAGTGGAGTACAGTAGAGGTAGAGTACAGTGGAGTACAGTAGAGGTAGAGTAGAGTGGAGCACATTAGAGGTGGAGTAGAGAAGAGTACAGTAGAGGTAGAGTACAGTGGAGTACATTAGAGGTAGAGTACAGTGGAGCAGAGTAGAGGTAGAGTAGAGTGGAGTACATTAGAGGTAGAGTACAGTGGAGTACAGTAGAGGTAGAGTACAGTGGAGTAGAGTAGAGATAGAGTACAGTGGAGCACAGCAGAGGTAGAGTACAGTGGATCACAGTAGAGATAGAGTACAGTGGAGTACAGTGGAGCACAGTAGAGGTATAGTACAGTGGAGCACAGTAGAGATAGATTACAGTGGAGTACAGTAGAGATAGAGTACAGTGGAGTACAGTAGAGGTAGAGTACAGTGGAGCACAGTGGAGGTAGAGTACAGTGGAGTATAGTTGAGGTGGACTACAGTGGAGTAAAGTAGAGGTAGAGTACAGTGGAGCACAGTATAGGTAGAGCACAGTAGAGCAGAGTAGAGGTAGAGTAAAGTGGAGTACAGTAGAGGTAGAGCACAGTGGATCACTGTAGAGGTAGAGTACAGTGGAGTACAGTAGAGATAGAGCACAGTGGAGCACAGTAGAGGTAGAGTACAGTGGAGCACAGTAGAGGTAGAGTACAGTGGAGCACAGTAGAGGTAGAGTACAGTGGAGTACAGTAGAGGTAGTGTACAGTGGAGCACAGTAGAGGTAGAGTACAGTGGAGCACAGTATAGGTAGAGTACAGTGGGGTACAGTAGAAATAGAGTACAGTGGAGCACAATAAAGTAGAGTACAGTAGAGCACAGTAGAGGTAGAGTACAGTGGAGCACAGTAGAGATAGAGTACAGTGGAGTACAGTAGAGTAAGAGTACAGTGGAGTACAGTGGAGCACACTAGAGGTGGAGTACAGTAGAGTACAGTAGAGGTAGAGTAAAGTGGAGTACAATAGAGATAGAGTACAGTGGAGTAGAGTAGAGATAGAGTACAGTGGAGCACAGCAGAGGTAGAGTACAGTGGATCACAGTAGAGATAGAGTACAGTGAAGTACAGTGGAGCACAGTAGAGGTAGAGTACAGTGGAGAACAGTAGAGATAGAGTACAGTGGAGTACAGTAGAGGTAGAGTACAGTGGAGCACAGTAGAGATAGAGTAGAGTGGAGTACAGTAGAGGTAGAGTACAGTGGAGCACAGTAGAGGTAGAGTACAGTGGAGTATAGTTGAGGTAGACTACAGAGGAGTACAGTAGAGGTAGAGTACAGTGGAGCACAGTAGAGGTAGTGTACAGTGGAGCACAGTAGAGGTAGAGTACAGTGGAGCACAGTAGAGGTAGAGTACAGTGGGGTACAGTAGAAATAGAGTACAGTGGAGCACAGTAGAGTAGAGTACAGTAGAGCACAGTAGAGGTAGAGTACAGTGGAGCACAGTAGAGATAGAGTACAGTGGAGTACAATAGAGGAAGAGTACAGTGGAGTACAGTGGAGCACAGTAGAGGTGTAGTACATTAGAGTACACTAGAGGTAGAGTACAGTGGAGTAAAATAGAGATAGAGTACAGTGGAGTAGAGTAGAGATAGAGTACAGTGGAGCACAGCAGAGGTAGAGTACAGTGGATCACAGTAGAGATAGAGTACAGTGGAGTACAGTGGAGCACAGTAGAGGTAGAGTACAGTGGAGAACAGTAGAGATAGAGTACAGTGGAGTACAGTAGAGGTAGAGTACAGTGGAGCACAGTAGAGATAGAGTACAGTGGAGTACAGTAGAGGTAGAGTGCAGTGGAGCACAGTAGAGGTAGAGTACAGTGGAGTACAGTGGAGCACAGTAGAGGTGGAGTACAGTAGAGTACAGTAGAGGTAGAGAACAGTACAGTACAGTAGAGGTAGAGTACAGTGGAGTACAGTAGAGGTAGGGTACAGTAGAGCACAGTAGAGGTAGAATACAGTGGAGTACAGTAGAGGTAGAGTACAGTGGAGTACAGTAGAGGTAGAGTACAGTGGAGTACAGTAGAGGTAGAGTACAGTGGAGCACAGTAGATGTAGAGTACAGTGGAGTACAGTAGAGGTAGAGTACAGTGGAGCACAGTAGAGCTAGAGTACAGTGGAGTACAGTAGAGCACAGTAGAGGTGGAGTACAGTAGAGTAGAGTAGAGGTAGAGTACAGTGGAGTACAGTAGAGATAGAGTAGAGTGGAGTAGAGTAGAGATAGAGTACAGTGGATTAGAGTAGAGATAGAGTAAAGTGGAGTATAGTTGAGGTAGAGTACAGTGGAGCACAGTGGAGGTAGAGTACAGTGGAGTATAGTTTAGGTAGACTACAGTGGAGTACAGTAGAGGTAGAGTACAGTGGATCACAGTAGAGATAGAGTACAGTAGAGCAGAGTAGAGGTAGGGTACAGTGGAGGACAGTAGAGGTAGAGTACAGTGGAGCACTGTGGAGGTGGAGTACAGTGGAGCACAGTAGAGATAGAGTACAGTAGAGCACAGTAGAGGTAGAGTACAGTGGAGCAGAGTAGAGGTAGAGTACAGTGGGGTACAGTAGAAATAGAGTACAGTGGAGCACAGTAGAGTAGAGTACAGTAGAGCACAGTAAAGGTAGAGTACAGTGGAGCACAGTAGAGATAGAGTACAGTGGAGTACAGTAGAGGTAGAGTACAGTGGATCACAGTAGAGATAGAGTACAGTAGAGTACAGTGGAGCACAGTAGAGGTAGAGTACAGTGGAGAACAGTAGAGATAGAGTACAGTGGAGTACAGTAGAGGTAGAGTACAGTGGAGCACAGTAGAGATAGAGTACAGTGGAGTACAGTAGAGGTGGAGTACAGTGGAGCACAGTAGAGGTAGAGTACAGTGGAGTACAGTGGAGCACAGTAGAGGTGGAGTACAGTAGAGTACAGTAGAGGTAGAGAACAGTACAGTACACTAGAGGTAGATTACAGTGGAGTACAGTAGAGGTAGAGTACAGTAGAGCACAGTAGAGGTAGAATACAGTGGAGTACAGTAGAGGTAGAGTACAGTGGAGTACAGTAGAGGTAGAGTACAGTGGAGTACAGTAGAGGTAGAGTACAGTGGAGCACAGTAGATGCAGAGTACAGTGGAGTACAGTAGAGGTAGAGTACAGTGGAGCACAGTAGAGCTAGAGTACAGTGGAGTACAGTGGAGGTAGAGTATAGTGGAGTAAAGTAGAGATAGAGTACAGTAGAGCAGAGTAGAGGTAGGGTACAGTGGAGGACAGTAGAGGTAGAGTACAGTGGAGCACTGTGGAGGTGGAGTACAGTGGAGTACAGTAGAGGTAGAGTACAGTGGAGCACAGTAGAGATAGAGTACAGTAGAGCACAGTAGAGGTAGAGTACAGTGGAGCAGAGTAGAGGTAGAGTACAGTGGGGTACAGTAGAAATAGAGTACAGTGGAGCACAGTAGAGTAGAGTACAGTAGAGCACAGTAAAGGTAGAGTACAGTGGAGCACAGTAGAGATAGAGTACAGTGGAGTACAGTAGAGGTAGAGTACAGTGGATCACAGTAGAGATAGAGTACAGTAGAGTACAGTGGAGTACAGTAGAGGTAGAGTACAGTGGAGCACAGTAGATGTAGAGTACAGTGGAGTACAGTAGAGGTAGAGTACAGTGGAGCACAGTAGAGCTAGAGTACAGTGGAGTACAGTGGAGCACAGTAGAGGTGGAGTACAGTAGAGTAGAGTAGAGGTAGAGTACAGTGGAGTATAGTTGAGGTAGACTACAGTGGAGTACAGTAGAGGTGGAGTACAGTAGAGTATAGTAGAGGTAGAGTACAGTGGACTACAGTAGAGATAGAGTACAGTGGAGCACAGTAGAGATAAGTGCAGTGGAGTATAGTAGAGGTAGAGTACAGTGGAGTACAGTAGAGGTAGAGTACAGCTGAGCACAGTAGAGGTAGAGTAGAGTGGAGCACAGTAGAGGTAGAGTACAGTGGACTACAGTAGAGGTAGTGTACAGTGGAGCACAGTAGAGGTAGGGTACAGTAGAGCACAGTAGAGGTAGAATACAGTGGAGTACAGTAGAGGTAGAGTACAGTGGAGTACAGTAGAGGTAGAGTACAGTGGAGTACAGTAGAGGTAGAGTACAGTGGAGCACAGTAGATGTAGAGTACAGTGGAGTACAGTAGAGGTAGAGTACAGTGGAGCACAGTAGAGCTAGAGTACAGTGGAGTACAGTGGAGCACAGTAGAGGTGGAGTACAGTAGAGTAGAGTAGAGGTAGAGTACAGTGGAGTACAGTAGAGATAGAGTAGAGTGGAGTAGAGTAGAGATAGAGTACAGTGGATTAGAGTAGAGATAGAGTACAGTGGAGTATAGTTGAGGTAGAGTACAGTGGAGCACAGTGGAGGTAGAGTACAGTGGAGTATAGTTTAGGTAGACTACAGTGGAGTACAGTAGAGGTAGAGTACAGTGGAGCACAGTAGAGATAGAGTACAGTAGAGCAGAGTAGAGGTAGAGTACAGTGGAGGACAGTAGAGGTAGAGTACAGTGGAGCACTGTAGAGGTGGAGTACAGTGGAGTACACTAGAGGTAGAGTACAGTGGAGCACAGTAGAGATAGAGTACAGTAGAGCACAGTAGAGGTAGAGTACAGTGGAGCACAGTAGAGGTAGAGTACAGTGGAGTATAGTTGAGGTAGACTACAGTGGAGTACAGTAGAGGTAGAGTACAGTGGAGCACAGTAGAGATAGAGTAGAGTAGAGCAGAGTAGAGGTAGAGTACAGTGGAGTACAGTAAAGGTAGAGTAGAGTGGCGCATATTAGAGGTAGAGTACAGTGGAGCACAGTAGAGGTAGAGTACAGTGGAGTATAGTAGAGGTAGAGTACAGTGGAGTACAGTAGAGGTAGAGTACAGTAGAGCAGAGTAGAGGTAGAGTACAGTGGAGTAGAGTAGAGGTAGAGCAGAGTGGAGCACTGTAGAGGTAGAGTACAGTGGAGTACAGTAGAGGTAGAGTACAGTGGAGCACAGTAGAGGTAGAGTACAGTGGAGTACAGTAGAGGTAGTGTACAGTGGAGCACAGTAGAGGTAGAGTACAGTGGAGCACAGTAGAGTTGGAGTACAGTGGGGTACAGTAGAAATAGAGTACAGTGGAGCACAGTAGAGTAGAGTACAGTAGAGCAAAGTAAAGGTAGAGTACAGTGGAGCACAGTAGAGATAGAGTACAGTGGAGTACAGTAGAGGAAGAGTACAGTGGAGTACAGTGGAGCACAGTAGAGGTGGAGTACAGTAGAGTACAGTAGAGGTAGAGTACAGTGGAGTACAATAGAGATAGAGTACAGTGGCGTAGAGTAGAGATAGAGTACAGTGGAGCACAGCAGAGGTAGAGTACAGTGAATCACAGTAGAGGTAGAGTACAGTGGAGCACAGTAGAGGTAGAGTACAGTGGAGTACAGTAGAGGTAGTGTACAGTGGAGCACAGTAGAGGTAGAGTACAGTGGAGCACATTATAGGTAGAGTACAGTGGGGTACAGTAGAAATAGAGTACAGTGGAGCACAATAAAGTAGAGTACAGTAGAGCACAGTAGAGGTAGAGTACAGTGGAGCACAGTAGAGATAGAGTACAGTGGAGTACAGTAGAGTAAGAGTACAGTGGAGTACAGTGGAGCACACTAGAGGTGGAGTACAGTAGAGTACAGTAGAGGTAGAGTAAAGTGGAGTACAATAGAGATAGAGTACAGTGGAGTAGAGTAGAGATAGAGTACAGTGGAGCACAGCAGAGGTAGAGTACAGTGGATCACAGTAGAGATAGAGTACAGTGAAGTACAGTGGAGCACAGTAGAGGTAGAGTACAGTGGAGAACAGTAGAGATAGAGTACAGTGGAGTACAGTAGAGGTAGAGTACAGTGGAGCACAGTAGAGATAGAGTAGAGTGGAGTACAGTAGATGTAGAGTACAGTGGAGCACAGTAGAGGTAGAGTACAGTGGAGTATAGTTGAGGTAGACTACAGAGGAGTACAGTAGAGGTAGAGTACAGTGGAGCACAGTAGAGGTAGTGTACAGTGGAGCAAAGTAGAGGTAGAGTACAGTGGAGCACAGTAGAGGTAGAGTACAGTGGGGTACAGTAGAAATAGAGTACAGTGGAGCACAGTAGAGTAGAGTACAGTAGAGCACAGTAGAGGTAGAGTACAGTGGAGCACAGTAGAGATAGAGTACAGTGGAGTACAGTAGAGGAAGAGTACAGTGGAGTACAGTGGAGCACAGTAGAGGTGGAGTACAGTAGAGTACACTAGAGGTAGAGTACAGTGGAGTAAAATGGAGATAGAGTACAGTGGAGTAGAGTAGAGATAGAGTACAGTGGAGCACAGCAGAGGTAGAGTACAGTGGATCACAGTAGAGATAGAGTACAGTGGAGTACAGTGGAGCACAGTAGAGGTAGAGTACAGTGGAGAACAGTAGAGATAGAGTACAGTGGAGTACAGTAGAGGTAGAGTACAGTGGAGCACAGTAGAGATAGAGTACAGTGGAGTACAGTAGAGGTAGAGTGCAGTGGAGCACAGTAGAGGTAGAGTACAGTGGAGTACAGTGGAGCACAGTAGAGGTGGAGTACAGTAGAGTACAGTAGAGGTAGAGAACAGTACAGTACAGTAGAGGTAGAGTACAGTGGAAAACAGTAGAGGTAGTGTACAGTAGAGCACAGTAGAGGTAGAATACAGTGGAGTACAGTAGAGGTAGAGTACAGTGGAGTACAGTAGAGGTAGAGTACAGTGGAGTACAGTAGAGGTAGAGTACAGTGGAGCACAGTAGATGTAGAGTACAGTGGAGTACAGTAGAGGTAGAGTACAGTGGAGCACAGTAGAGCTAGAGTACAGTGGAGTACAGTAGAGCACAGTAGAGGTGGAGTACAGTAGAGTAGAGTAGAGGTAGAGTACAGTGGAGTAAAGTAGAGATAGAGTAGAGTGAAGTAGAGTAGAGATAGAGTACAGTGGATTAGAGTAGAGATAGAGTACAGTGGAGTATAGTTGAGGTAGAGTACAGTGGAGCACAGTGGAGGTAGAGTACAGTGGAGTATAGTTTAGGTAGACTACAGTGGAGTACAGTAGAGGTAGAGTACAGTGGATCACAGTAGAGATAGAGTACAGTAGAGCAGAGTAGAGGTAGAGTAAAATAGAGCAGAGTAGAGGTAGAGTACAGTGGAGTACAGTAGAGGTAGAGTACAATGGAGCATAGTAGAGATTTAGTACAGTAGAGCACAGTAGAGGTAGAGTACAGTGGAGTATAGTAGAGGTAGAGTACAGTGGAGTACAGTAGAGGTAGATTACAGTGGAGCACAGTAGAGGTAGAGTACAGTGGAGTATAGTTGAGGTAGACTACAGTGGAGTGCAGTAGAGGTAGAGTACAGTGGAGCACAGTAGAGATAGAGTACATTAGAGCAGAGTAGAGGTAGAGTACAGTGGAGTACAGTAGAGGTAGAGAACAGTAGAGCAGAGTAGAGGTAGAGTACAGTGGAGTACAGTAGAGGTAGAGCACAGTGGAGCACTGTAGAGGTAGAGTACAGTGGAGTACAGTAGAGATAGAGTACAGTGGAGCACAGTAGAGGTAGAGTACAGTGGAGCACAGTAGAGGTAGAGTACAGTGGAGCACAGTAGAAGTAGAGTACAGTGGAGTACAGTAGAGGTAGTGTACAGTGGAGCACAGTAGAGGTAGAGTACAGTGGAGCACAGTAGAGGTAGAGTACAGTGGGGTACAGTAGAAATAGAGTACAGTGGAGCACAGTAGAGTAGAGTACAGTAGAGCACATTAGAGGTAGAGTACAGTGGAGCACAGTAGAGATAGAGTACAGTGGAGTACAGTAGAGGAAGAGTACAGTGGAGTACAGTGGAACACAGTAGAGGTGGAGTACAGTAGAGTACAGTAGAGGTAGAGTACAGTGGAGTACAATAGAGATAGAGTACAGTGGAGTAGAGTAGAGATAGAGTAAAGTGGAGCACAGCAGAGGTAGAGTACAGTGGATCACAGTAGAGATAGAGTACAGTGTAGTACAGTGGAGCACAGTAGAGGTAGAGTACAGTGGAGAACAGTAGAGATAGATTACAGTGGAGTACAGTAGAGGTAGAGTACAGTGGAGTACAGTGGAGCACAGTAGAGGTGGAGTACAGTAGAGTACAGTAGAGGTAGAGAACCGTACAGTACAGTAGAGGTAGAGTACAGTGGAGTACAGTAGAGGTAGAGTACAGTAGAGCACAGTAGAGGTAGAATACAGTGGAGTACAGTAGAGGTAGGGTACAGTGGAGTACAGTAGAGGTATAGTACAGTGGAGTACAGTAGAGGTAGAGTACAGTGGAGCACAGTAGAGGTAGAGTACAGTGGGGCACAGTAGAGGTAGAGTACAGTGGAGTATAGTTGAGGTGGACTACAGTGGAGTAAAGTAGAGGTAGAGTACAGTGAAGTACAGTATAGGTAGAGCACAGTAGAGCAGAGTAGAGGTAGAGTACAGTGGAGTACAGTAGAGGTAGAGCACAGTGGATCACTGTAAAGGTAGAATACAGTGGAGTACAGTAGAGATAGAGTACAGTGGAGCACAGTAGAGGTAGAGTACAGTGGAGCACAGTAGAGGTAGAGTACAGTGGAGCACAGTAGAGGTAGAGTACAGTGGAGTACAGTAGAGGTAGTGTACAGTGGAGTACAGTAGAGGTAGAGTACAGTGGAGCACAGTAGAGGTAGAGTACAGTGGGGTACAGTAGAAATAGAGTACAGTGGAGCACAATAGAGTAGAGTACAGTAGAGCACAGTAGAGGTAGAGTACAGTGGAGTACAGTAGAGATAGAGTACAGTGGAGCACAGTAGAGGTAGAGTACAGTGGAGCACAGTAGAGGTAGAGTAGAGTGGAGCACAGTAGAGGTAGAGTACAGTGGAGTATAGTAGAGGTAGTGTACAGTGGAGTACAGTAGAGGTAGAGTACAGTGGGGTACAGTAGAAATAGAGTACAGTGGAGCACAATAGAGTAGAGTACAGTAGAGCACAGTAGAGGTAGAGTACAGTGGAGTACAGTAGAGATAGAGTACAGTGGAGCACAGTAGAGGTAGAGTACAGTGGAGCACAGTAGAGGTAGAGTAGAGTGGAGCACAGTAGAGGTAGAGTACAGTGGAGTATAGTAGAGGTAGAGTACAGTAGAGCACAGTAAAGATAGAGTACAGTAGAGCACAGTAGAGATAGAGTACAGTGGAGCACAGTAGAGGAAGAGTACAGTGTAGTACAGTAGAGATAGAGTACAGTGGAGTAAAGTAGAGATAGAGTACAGTCGAACACAGTAGAGATAAGTGCAGTGGAGTATAGTAGAGGTAGAGTACAGTGGAGTACAGTAGAGGTAGAGTACAGTGGAGTACAGTAGAGGTAGAGTAGAGTGGAGCACATTAGAGGTGGAGTAGAGAAGAGTACAGTAGAGGTAGAGTACAGTGGAGTACATTAGAGGTAGAGTACAGTGGAGCAGAGTAGAGGTAGAGTAGAGTGGAGTACATTAGAGGTAGAGTACAGTGGAGTACAGTAGAGGTAGAGTACAGTGGAGTAGAGTAGAGATAGAGTACAGTGGAGCACAGCAGAGGTAGAGTACAGTGGATCACAGTAGAGATAGAGTACAGTGGAGTACAGTGGAGCACAGTAGAGGTATAGTACAGTGGAGCACAGTAGAGATAGATTACAGTGGAGTACAGTAGAGATAGAGTACAGTGGAGTACAGTAGAGGTAGAGTACAGTGGAGCACAGTGGAGGTAGAGTACAGTGGAGTATAGTTGAGGTGGACTACAGTGGAGTAAAGTAGAGGTAGAGTACAGTGGAGCACAGTATAGGTAGAGCACAGTAGAGCAGAGTAGAGGTAGAGTAAATTGGAGTACAGTAGAGGTAGAGCACAGTGGAGCACAGTAGAGGTAGAGTACAGTGGAGTACAGTAGAGGTAGTGTACAGTGGAGTACAGTAGAGGTAGAGTACAGTGGAGCACAGTAGAGGTAGAGTACAGTGGGGTACAGTAGAAATAGAGTACAGTGGAGCACAATAGAGTAGAGTACAGTAGAGCACAGTAGAGGTAGAGTACAGTGGAGTACAGTAGAGATAGAGTACAGTGGAGCACAGTAGAGGTAGAGTACAGTGGAGCACAGTAGAGGTAGAGTAGAGTGGAGCACAGTAGAGGTAGAGTACAGTGGAGTATAGTAGAGGTAGTGTACAGTGGAGTACAGTAGAGGTAGAGTACAGTGGGGTACAGTAGAAATAGAGTACAGTGGAGCACAATAGAGTAGAGTACAGTAGAGCACAGTAGAGGTAGAGTACAGTGGAGTACAGTAGAGATAGAGTACAGTGGAGCACAGTAGAGGTAGAGTACAGTGGAGCACAGTAGAGGTAGAGTAGAGTGGAGCACAGTAGAGGTAGAGTACAGTGGAGTATAGTAGAGGTAGAGTACAGTAGAGCACAGTAAAGATAGAGTACAGTAGAGCACAGTAGAGATAGAGTACAGTGGAGCACAGTAGAGGAAGAGTACAGTGTAGTACAGTAGAGATAGAGTACAGTGGAGTAAAGTAGAGATAGAGTACAGTCGAACACAGTAGAGATAAGTGCAGTGGAGTATAGTAGAGGTAGAGTACAGTGGAGTACAGTAGAGGTAGAGTACAGTGGAGTACAGTAGAGGTAGAGTAGAGTGGAGCACATTAGAGGTGGAGTAGAGAAGAGTACAGTAGAGGTAGAGTACAGTGGAGTACATTAGAGGTAGAGTACAGTGGAGCAGAGTAGAGGTAGAGTAGAGTGGAGTACATTAGAGGTAGAGTACAGTGGAGTACAGTAGAGGTAGAGTACAGTGGAGTAGAGTAGAGATAGAGTACAGTGGAGCACAGCAGATGTAGAGTACAGTGGATCACAGTAGAGATAGAGTACAGTGGAGTACAGTGGAGCACAGTAGAGGTATAGTACAGTGGAGCACAGTAGAGATAGATTACAGTGGAGTACAGTAGAGATAGAGTACAGTGGAGTACAGTAGAGGTAGAGTACAGTGGAGCACAGTGGAGGTAGAGTACAGTGGAGTATAGTTGAGGTGGACTACAGTGGAGTAAAGTAGAGGTAGAGTACAGTGGAGCACAGTATAGGTAGAGCACAGTAGAGCAGAGTAGAGGTAGAGTAAAGTGGAGTACAGTAGAGGTAGAGCACAGTGGATCACTGTAGAGGTAGAGTACAGTGGAGTACAGTAGAGATAGAGCACAGTGGAGCACAGTAGAGGTAGAGTACAGTGGAGCACAGTAGAGGTAGAGTACAGTGGAGCACAGTAGAGGTAAAGTACAGTGGAGTACAGTAGAGGTAGTGTACAGTGGAGCACAGTAGAGGTAGAGTACAGTGGAGCACAGTATAGGTAGAGTACAGTTGGGTACAGTAGAAATAGAGTACAGTGGAGCACAATAAAGTAGAGTACAGTAGAGCACAGTAGAGGTAGAGTACAGTGGAGCACAGTAGAGGTAGAGTAGAGTGGAGTACATTAGAGGTAGAGTACAGTGGAGTACAGTAGAGGTAGAGTACAGTGGAGTAGAGTAGAGATAGAGTACAGTGGAGCACAGCAGATGTAGAGTACAGTGGATCACAGTAGAGATAGAGTACAGTGGAGTACAGTGGAGCACAGTAGAGGTATAGTACAGTGGAGCACAGTAGAGATAGATTACAGTGGAGTACAGTAGAGATAGAGTACAGTGGAGTACAGTAGAGGTAGAGTACAGTGGAGCACAGTGGAGGTAGAGTACAGTGGAGTATAGTTGAGGTGGACTACAGTGGAGTAAAGTAGAGGTAGAGTACAGTGGAGCACAGTATAGGTAGAGCACAGTAGAGCAGAGTAGAGGTAGAGTAAAGTGGAGTACAGTAGAGGTAGAGCACAGTGGATCACTGTAGAGGTAGAGTACAGTGGAGTACAGTAGAGATAGAGCACAGTGGAGCACAGTAGAGGTAGAGTACAGTGGAGCACAGTAGAGGTAGAGTACAGTGGAGCACAGTAGAGGTAAAGTACAGTGGAGTACAGTAGAGGTAGTGTACAGTGGAGCACAGTAGAGGTAGAGTACAGTGGAGCACAGTATAGGTAGAGTACAGTTGGGTACAGTAGAAATAGAGTACAGTGGAGCACAATAAAGTAGAGTACAGTAGAGCACAGTAGAGGTAGAGTACAGTGGAGCACAGTAGAGGTAGAGTACAGTGGAGCACAGTAGAGGTAGAGTAGAGTGGAGCACAGTAGAGGTAGAGTACAGTGGAGTATAGTAGAGGTAGTGTACAGTGGAGTACAGTAGCGGTAGAGTACAGTGGAGCACAGTAGAGGTAGAGTACAGTGGGGTACAGTAGAAATAGAGTACAGTGGAGCACAGTAGAGGAAGAGTACAGTGTAGTACAGTAGAGATAGAGTACAGTGGAGTAAAGTAGAGATAGAGTACAGTCGAACACAGTAGAGATAAGTGCAGTGGAGTATAGTAGAGGTAGAGTACAGTGGAGTACAGTAGAGGTAGAGTACAGTGGAGTACAGTAGAGGTAGAGTAGAGTGGAGCACATTAGAGGTGGAGTAGAGAAGAGTACAGTAGAGGTAGAGTACAGTGGAGTACATTAGAGGTAGAGTACAGTGGAGCAGAGTAGAGGTAGAGTAGAGTGGAGTACATTAGAGGTAGAGTACAGTGGAGTACAGTAGAGGTAGAGTACAGTGGAGTAGAGTAGAGATAGAGTACAGTGGAGCACAGCAGAGGTAGAGTACAGTGGATCACAGTAGAGATAGAGTACAGTGGAGTACAGTGGAGCACAGTAGAGGTATAGTACAGTGGAGCACAGTAGAGATAGATTACAGTGGAGTACAGTAGAGATAGAGTACAGTGGAGTACAGTAGAGGTAGAGTACAGTGGAGCACAGTGGAGGTAGAGTACAGTGGAGTATAGTTGAGGTGGACTACAGTGGAGTAAAGTAGAGGTAGAGTACAGTGGAGCACAGTATAGGTAGAGCACAGTAGAGCAGAGTAGAGGTAGAGTAAAGTGGAGTACAGTAGAGGTAGAGCACAGTGGATCACTGTAGAGGTAGAGTACAGTGGAGTACAGTAGAGATAGAGCACAGTGGAGCACAGTAGAGGTAGAGTACAGTGGAGCACAGTAGAGGTAGAGTACAGTGGAGCACAGTAGAGGTAGAGTACAGTGGAGTACAGTAGAGGTAGTGTACAGTGGAGCACAGTAGAGGTAGAGTACAGTGGAGCACAGTATAGGTAGAGTACAGTGGGGTACAGTAGAAATAGAGTACAGTGGAGCACAATAAAGTAGAGTACAGTAGAGCACAGTAGAGGTAGAGTACAGTGGAGCACAGTAGAGATAGAGTACAGTGGAGTACAGTAGAGTAAGAGTACAGTGGAGTACAGTGGAGCACACTAGAGGTGGAGTACAGTAGAGTACAGTAGAGGTAGAGTAAAGTGGAGTACAATAGAGATAGAGTACAGTGGAGTAGAGTAGAGATAGAGTACAGTGGAGCACAGCAGAGGTAGAGTACAGTGGATCACAGTAGAGATAGAGTACAGTGAAGTACAGTGGAGCACAGTAGAGGTAGAGTACAGTGGAGAACAGTAGAGATAGAGTACAGTGGAGTACAGTAGAGGTAGAGTACAGTGGAGCACAGTAGAGATAGAGTAGAGTGGAGTACAGTAGAGGTAGAGTACAGTGGAGCACAGTAGAGGTAGAGTACAGTGGAGTATAGTTGAGGTAGACTACAGAGGAGTACAGTAGAGGTAGAGTACAGTGGAGCACAGTAGAGGTAGTGTACAGTGGAGCACAGTAGAGGTAGAGTACAGTGGAGCACAGTAGAGGTAGAGTACAGTGGGGTACAGTAGAAATAGAGTACAGTGGAGCACAGTAGAGTAGAGTACAGTAGAGCACAGTAGAGGTAGAGTACAGTGGAGCACAGTAGAGATAGAGTACAGTGGAGTACAATAGAGGAAGAGTACAGTGGAGTACAGTGGAGCACAGTAGAGGTGTAGTACATTAGAGTACACTAGAGGTAGAGTACAGTGGAGAACAGTAGAGATAGAGTACAGTGGAGTACAGTAGAGGTAGAGTACAGTGGAGCACAGTAGAGATAGAGTACAGTGGAGTACAGTAGAGGTAGAGTGCAGTGGAGCACAGTAGAGGTAGAGTACAGTGGAGTACAGTGGAGCACAGTAGAGGTGGAGTACAGTAGAGTACAGTAGAGGTAGAGAACAGTACAGTACAGTAGAGGTAGAGTACAGTGGAGTACAGTAGAGGTAGGGTACAGTAGAGCACAGTAGAGGTAGAATACAGTGGAGTACAGTAGAGGTAGAGTACAGTGGAGTACAGTAGAGGTAGAGTACAGTGGAGTACAGTAGAGGTAGAGTACAGTGGAGCACAGTAGATGTAGAGTACAGTGGAGTACAGTAGAGGTAGAGTACAGTGGAGCACAGTAGAGCTAGAGTACAGTGGAGTACAGTAGAGCACAGTAGAGGTGGAGTACAGTAGAGTAGAGTAGAGGTAGAGTACAGTGGAGTACAGTAGAGATAGAGTAGAGTGGAGTAGAGTAGAGATAGAGTACAGTGGATTAGAGTAGAGATAGAGTAAAGTGGAGTATAGTTGAGGTAGAGTACAGTGGAGCACAGTGGAGGTAGAGTACAGTGGAGTATAGTTTAGGTAGACTACAGTGGAGTACAGTAGAGGTAGAGTACAGTGGATCACAGTAGAGATAGAGTACAGTAGAGCAGAGTAGAGGTAGGGTACAGTGGAGGACAGTAGAGGTAGAGTACAGTGGAGCACTGTGGAGGTGGAGTACAGTGGAGCACAGTAGAGATAGAGTACAGTAGAGCACAGTAGAGGTAGAGTACAGTGGAGCAGAGTAGAGGTAGAGTACAGTGGGGTACAGTAGAAATAGAGTACAGTGGAGCACAGTAGAGTAGAGTACAGTAGAGCACAGTAAAGGTAGAGTACAGTGGAGCACAGTAGAGATAGAGTACAGTGGAGTACAGTAGAGGTAGAGTACAGTGGATCACAGTAGAGATAGAGTACAGTAGAGTACAGTGGAGCACAGTAGAGGTAGAGTACAGTGGAGAACAGTAGAGATAGAGTACAGTGGAGTACAGTAGAGGTAGAGTACAGTGGAGCACAGTAGAGATAGAGTACAGTGGAGTACAGTAGAGGTGGAGTACAGTGGAGCACAGTAGAGGTAGAGTACAGTGGAGTACAGTGGAGCACAGTAGAGGTGGAGTACAGTAGAGTACAGTAGAGGTAGAGAACAGTACAGTACACTAGAGGTAGATTACAGTGGAGTACAGTAGAGGTAGAGTACAGTAGAGCACAGTAGAGGTAGAATACAGTGGAGTACAGTAGAGGTAGAGTACAGTGGAGTACAGTAGAGGTAGAGTACAGTGGAGTACAGTAGAGGTAGAGTACAGTGGAGCACAGTAGATGCAGAGTACAGTGGAGTACAGTAGAGGTAGAGTACAGTGGAGCACAGTAGAGCTAGAGTACAGTGGAGTACAGTGGAGGTAGAGTATAGTGGAGTAAAGTAGAGATAGAGTACAGTAGAGCAGAGTAGAGGTAGGGTACAGTGGAGGACAGTAGAGGTAGAGTACAGTGGAGCACTGTGGAGGTGGAGTACAGTGGAGTACAGTAGAGGTAGAGTACAGTGGAGCACAGTAGAGATAGAGTACAGTAGAGCACAGTAGAGGTAGAGTACAGTGGAGCAGAGTAGAGGTAGAGTACAGTGGGGTACAGTAGAAATAGAGTACAGTGGAGCACAGTAGAGTAGAGTACAGTAGAGCACAGTAAAGGTAGAGTACAGTGGAGCACAGTAGAGATAGAGTACAGTGGAGTACAGTAGAGGTAGAGTACAGTGGATCACAGTAGAGATAGAGTACAGTAGAGTACAGTGGAGTACAGTAGAGGTAGAGTACAGTGGAGCACAGTAGATGTAGAGTACAGTGGAGTACAGTAGAGGTAGAGTACAGTGGAGCACAGTAGAGCTAGAGTACAGTGGAGTACAGTGGAGCACAGTAGAGGTGGAGTACAGTAGAGTAGAGTAGAGGTAGAGTACAGTGGAGTATAGTTGAGGTAGACTACAGTGGAGTACAGTAGAGGTGGAGTACAGTAGAGTATAGTAGAGGTAGAGTACAGTGGACTACAGTAGAGATAGAGTACAGTGGAGCACAGTAGAGATAAGTGCAGTGGAGTATAGTAGAGGTAGAGTACAGTGGAGTACAGTAGAGGTAGAGTACAGCTGAGCACAGTAGAGGTAGAGTAGAGTGGAGCACAGTAGAGGTAGAGTACAGTGGACTACAGTAGAGGTAGTGTACAGTGGAGCACAGTAGAGGTAGGGTACAGTAGAGCACAGTAGAGGTAGAATACAGTGGAGTACAGTAGAGGTAGAGTACAGTGGAGTACAGTAGAGGTAGAGTACAGTGGAGTACAGTAGAGGTAGAGTACAGTGGAGCACAGTAGATGTAGAGTACAGTGGAGTACAGTAGAGGTAGAGTACAGTGGAGCACAGTAGAGCTAGAGTACAGTGGAGTACAGTGGAGCACAGTAGAGGTGGAGTACAGTAGAGTAGAGTAGAGGTAGAGTACAGTGGAGTACAGTAGAGATAGAGTAGAGTGGAGTAGAGTAGAGATAGAGTACAGTGGATTAGAGTAGAGATAGAGTACAGTGGAGTATAGTTGAGGTAGAGTACAGTGGAGCACAGTGGAGGTAGAGTACAGTGGAGTATAGTTTAGGTAGACTACAGTGGAGTACAGTAGAGGTAGAGTACAGTGGAGCACAGTAGAGATAGAGTACAGTAGAGCAGAGTAGAGGTAGAGTACAGTGGAGGACAGTAGAGGTAGAGTACAGTGGAGCACTGTAGAGGTGGAGTACAGTGGAGTACACTAGAGGTAGAGTACAGTGGAGCACAGTAGAGATAGAGTACAGTAGAGCACAGTAGAGGTAGAGTACAGTGGAGCACAGTAGAGGTAGAGTACAGTGGAGTATAGTTGAGGTAGACTACAGTGGAGTACAGTAGAGGTAGAGTACAGTGGAGCACAGTAGAGATAGAGTAGAGTAGAGCAGAGTAGAGGTAGAGTACAGTGGAGTACAGTAAAGGTAGAGTAGAGTGGCGCATATTAGAGGTAGAGTACAGTGGAGCACAGTAGAGGTAGAGTACAGTGGAGTATAGTAGAGGTAGAGTACAGTGGAGTACAGTAGAGGTAGAGTACAGTAGAGCAGAGTAGAGGTAGAGTACAGTGGAGTAGAGTAGAGGTAGAGCAGAGTGGAGCACTGTAGAGGTAGAGTACAGTGGAGTACAGTAGAGGTAGAGTACAGTGGAGCACAGTAGAGGTAGAGTACAGTGGAGTACAGTAGAGGTAGTGTACAGTGGAGCACAGTAGAGGTAGAGTACAGTGGAGCACAGTAGAGTTGGAGTACAATGGGGTACAGTAGAAATAGAGTACAGTGGAGCACAGTAGAGTAGAGTACAGTAGAGCACAGTAAAGGTAGAGTACAGTGGAGCACAGTAGAGATAGAGTACAGTGGAGTACAGTAGAGGAAGAGTACAGTGGAGTACAGTGGAGCACAGTAGAGGTGGAGTACAGTAGAGTACAGTAGAGGTAGAGTACAGTGGAGTACAATAGAGATAGAGTACAGTGGCGTAGAGTAGAGATAGAGTACAGTGGAGCACAGCAGAGGTAGAGTACAGTGAATCACAGTAGAGGTAGAGTACAGTGGAGCACAGTAGAGGTAGAGTACAGTGGAGTACAGTAGAGGTAGTGTACAGTGGAGCACAGTAGAGGTAGAGTACAGTGGAGCACATTATAGGTAGAGTACAGTGGGGTACAGTAGAAATAGAGTACAGTGGAGCACAATAAAGTAGAGTACAGTAGAGCACAGTAGAGGTAGAGTACAGTGGAGCACAGTAGAGATAGAGTACAGTGGAGTACAGTAGAGTAAGAGTACAGTGGAGTACAGTGGAGCACACTAGAGGTGGAGTACAGTAGAGTACAGTAGAGGTAGAGTAAAGTGGAGTACAATAGAGATAGAGTACAGTGGAGTAGAGTAGAGATAGAGTACAGTGGAGCACAGCAGAGGTAGAGTACAGTGGATCACAGTAGAGATAGAGTACAGTGAAGTACAGTGGAGCACAGTAGAGGTAGAGTACAGTGGAGAACAGTAGAGATAGAGTACAGTGGAGTACAGTAGAGGTAGAGTACAGTGGAGCACAGTAGAGATAGAGTAGAGTGGAGTACAGTAGATGTAGAGTACAGTGGAGCACAGTAGAGGTAGAGTACAGTGGAGTATAGTTGAGGTAGACTACAGAGGAGTACAGTAGAGGTAGAGTACAGTGGAGCACAGTAGAGGTAGTGTACAGTGGAGCAAAGTAGAGGTAGAGTACAGTGGAGCACAGTAGAGGTAGAGTACAGTGGGGTACAGTAGAAATAGAGTACAGTGGAGCACAGTAGAGTAGAGTACAGTAGAGCACAGTAGAGGTAGAGTACAGTGGAGCACAGTAGAGATAGAGTACAGTGGAGTACAGTAGAGGAAGAGTACAGTGGAGTACAGTGGAGCACAGTAGAGGTGGAGTACAGTAGAGTACACTAGAGGTAGAGTACAGTGGAGTAAAATGGAGATAGAGTACAGTGGAGTAGAGTAGAGATAGAGTACAGTGGAGCACAGCAGAGGTAGAGTACAGTGGATCACAGTAGAGATAGAGTACAGTGGAGTACAGTGGAGCACAGTAGAGGTAGAGTACAGTGGAGAACAGTAGAGATAGAGTACAGTGGAGTACAGTAGAGGTAGAGTACAGTGGAGCACAGTAGAGATAGAGTACAGTGGAGTACAGTAGAGGTAGAGTGCAGTGGAGCACAGTAGAGGTAGAGTACAGTGGAGTACAGTGGAGCACAGTAGAGGTGGAGTACAGTAGAGTACAGTAGAGGTAGAGAACAGTACAGTACAGTAGAGGTAGAGTACAGTGGAAAACAGTAGAGGTAGTGTACAGTAGAGCACAGTAGAGGTAGAATACAGTGGAGTACAGTAGAGGTAGAGTACAGTGGAGTACAGTAGAGGTAGAGTACAGTGGAGTACAGTAGAGGTAGAGTACAGTGGAGCACAGTAGATGTAGAGTACAGTGGAGTACAGTAGAGGTAGAGTACAGTGGAGCACAGTAGAGCTAGAGTACAGTGGAGTACAGTAGAGCACAGTAGAGGTGGAGTACAGTAGAGTAGAGTAGAGGTAGAGTACAGTGGAGTACAGTAGAGATAGAGTAGAGTGAAGTAGAGTAGAGATAGAGTACAGTGGATTAGAGTAGAGATAGAGTACAGTGGAGTATAGTTGAGGTAGAGTACAGTGGAGCACAGTGGAGGTAGAGTACAGTGGAGTATAGTTTAGGTAGACTACAGTGGAGTACAGTAGAGGTAGAGTACAGTGGATCACAGTAGAGATAGAGTACAGTAGAGCAGAGTAGAGGTAGAGTAAAATAGAGCAGAGTAGAGGTAGAGTACAGTGGAGTACAGTAGAGGTAGAGTACAATGGAGCATAGTAGAGATTTAGTACAGTAGAGCACAGTAGAGGTAGAGTACAGTGGAGTATAGTAGAGGTAGAGTACAGTGGAGTACAGTAGAGGTAGATTACAGTGGAGCACAGTAGAGGTAGAGTACAGTGGAGTATAGTTGAGGTAGACTACAGTGGAGTGCAGTAGAGGTAGAGTACAGTGGAGCACAGTAGAGATAGAGTACATTAGAGCAGAGTAGAGGTAGAGTACAGTGGAGTACAGTAGAGGTAGAGAACAGTAGAGCAGAGTAGAGGTAGAGTACAGTGGAGTACAGTAGAGGTAGAGCACAGTGGAGCACTGTAGAGGTAGAGTACAGTGGAGTACAGTAGAGATAGAGTACAGTGGAGCACAGTAGAGGTAGAGTACAGTGGAGCACAGTAGAGGTAGAGTACAGTGGAGCACAGTAGAAGTAGAGTACAGTGGAGTACAGTAGAGGTAGTGTACAGTGGAGCACAGTAGAGGTAGAGTACAGTGGAGCACAGTAGAGGTAGAGTACAGTGGGGTACAGTAGAAATAGAGTACAGTGGAGCACAGTAGAGTAGAGTACAGTAGAGCACATTAGAGGTAGAGTACAGTGGAGCACAGTAGAGATAGAGTACAGTGGAGTACAGTAGAGGAAGAGTACAGTGGAGTACAGTGGAACACAGTAGAGGTGGAGTACAGTAGAGTACAGTAGAGGTAGAGTACAGTGGAGTACAATAGAGATAGAGTACAGTGGAGTAGAGTAGAGATAGAGTAAAGTGGAGCACAGCAGAGGTAGAGTACAGTGGATCACAGTAGAGATAGAGTACAGTGTAGTACAGTGGAGCACAGTAGAGGTAGAGTACAGTGGAGAACAGTAGAGATAGATTACAGTGGAGTACAGTAGAGGTAGAGTACAGTGGAGTACAGTGGAGCACAGTAGAGGTGGAGTACAGTAGAGTACAGTAGAGGTAGAGAACCGTACAGTACAGTAGAGGTAGAGTACAGTGGAGTACAGTAGAGGTAGAGTACAGTAGAGCACAGTAGAGGTAGAATACAGTGGAGTACAGTAGAGGTAGGGTACAGTGGAGTACAGTAGAGGTATAGTACAGTGGAGTACAGTAGAGGTAGAGTACAGTGGAGCACAGTAGAGGTAGAGTACAGTGGGGCACAGTAGAGGTAGAGTACAGTGGAGTATAGTTGAGGTGGACTACAGTGGAGTAAAGTAGAGGTAGAGTACAGTGAAGTACAGTATAGGTAGAGCACAGTAGAGCAGAGTAGAGGTAGAGTACAGTGGAGTACAGTAGAGGTAGAGCACAGTGGATCACTGTAAAGGTAGAATACAGTGGAGTACAGTAGAGATAGAGTACAGTGGAGCACAGTAGAGGTAGAGTACAGTGGAGCACAGTAGAGGTAGAGTACAGTGGAGCACAGTAGAGGTAGAGTACAGTGGAGTACAGTAGAGGTAGTGTACAGTGGAGTACAGTAGAGGTAGAGTACAGTGGAGCACAGTAGAGGTAGAGTACAGTGGGGTACAGTAGAAATAGAGTACAGTGGAGCACAATAGAGTAGAGTACAGTAGAGCACAGTAGAGGTAGAGTACAGTGGAGTACAGTAGAGATAGAGTACAGTGGAGCACAGTAGAGGTAGAGTACAGTGGAGCACAGTAGAGGTAGAGTAGAGTGGAGCACAGTAGAGGTAGAGTACAGTGGAGTATAGTAGAGGTAGTGTACAGTGGAGTACAGTAGAGGTAGAGTACAGTGGGGTACAGTAGAAATAGAGTACAGTGGAGCACAATAGAGTAGAGTACAGTAGAGCACAGTAGAGGTAGAGTACAGTGGAGTACAGTAGAGATAGAGTACAGTGGAGCACAGTAGAGGTAGAGTACAGTGGAGCACAGTAGAGGTAGAGTAGAGTGGAGCACAGTAGAGGTAGAGTACAGTGGAGTATAGTAGAGGTAGAGTACAGTAGAGCACAGTAAAGATAGAGTACAGTAGAGCACAGTAGAGATAGAGTACAGTGGAGCACAGTAGAGGAAGAGTACAGTGTAGTACAGTAGAGATAGAGTACAGTGGAGTAAAGTAGAGATAGAGTACAGTCGAACACAGTAGAGATAAGTGCAGTGGAGTATAGTAGAGGTAGAGTACAGTGGAGTACAGTAGAGGTAGAGTACAGTGGAGTACAGTAGAGGTAGAGTAGAGTGGAGCACATTAGAGGTGGAGTAGAGAAGAGTACAGTAGAGGTAGAGTACAGTGGAGTACATTAGAGGTAGAGTACAGTGGAGCAGAGTAGAGGTAGAGTAGAGTGGAGTACATTAGAGGTAGAGTACAGTGGAGTACAGTAGAGGTAGAGTACAGTGGAGTAGAGTAGAGATAGAGTACAGTGGAGCACAGCAGAGGTAGAGTACAGTGGATCACAGTAGAGATAGAGTACAGTGGAGTACAGTGGAGCACAGTAGAGGTATAGTACAGTGGAGCACAGTAGAGATAGATTACAGTGGAGTACAGTAGAGATAGAGTACAGTGGAGTACAGTAGAGGTAGAGTACAGTGGAGCACAGTGGAGGTAGAGTACAGTGGAGTATAGTTGAGGTGGACTACAGTGGAGTAAAGTAGAGGTAGAGTACAGTGGAGCACAGTATAGGTAGAGCACAGTAGAGCAGAGTAGAGGTAGAGTAAATTGGAGTACAGTAGAGGTAGAGCACAGTGGATCACTGTAGAGGTAGAGTACAGTGGAGTACAGTAGAGATAGAGCACAGTGGAGCACAGTAGAGGTAGAGTACAGTGGAGCACAGTAGAGGTAGAGTACAGTGGAGCACAGTAGAGGTAAAGTACAGTGGAGTACAGTAGAGGTAGTGTACAGTGGAGCACAGTAGAGGTAGAGTACAGTGGAGCACAGTATAGGTAGAGTACAGTTGGGTACAGTAGAAATAGAGTACAGTGGAGCACAATAAAGTAGAGTACAGTAGAGCAAAGTAGAGGTAGAGTACAGTGGAGCACAGTAGAGGTAGAGTACAGTGGAGCACAGTAGAGGTAGAGTAGAGTGGAGCACAGTAGAGGTAGAGTACAGTGGAGTATAGTAGAGGTAGTGTACAGTGGAGTACAGTAGAGGTAGAGTACAGTGGAGCACAGTAGAGGTAGAGTACAGTGGGGTACAGTAGAAATAGAGTACAGTGGAGCACAGTAGAGGAAGAGTACAGTGTAGTACAGTAGAGATAGAGTACAGTGGAGTAAAGTAGAGATAGAGTACAGTCGAACACAGTAGAGATAAGTGCAGTGGAGTATAGTAGAGGTAGAGTACAGTGGAGTACAGTAGAGGTAGAGTACAGTGGAGTACAGTAGAGGTAGAGTAGAGTGGAGCACATTAGAGGTGGAGTAGAGAAGAGTACAGTAGAGGTAGAGTACAGTGGAGTACATTAGAGGTAGAGTACAGTGGAGCAGAGTAGAGGTAGAGTAGAGTGGAGTACATTAGAGGTAGAGTACAGTGGAGTACAGTAGAGGTAGAGTACAGTGGAGTAGAGTAGAGGTAGAGTACAGTGGGGTACAGTAGAAATAGAGTACAGTGGAGCACAGTAGAGTAGAGTACAGTAGAGCACAGTAAAGGTAGAGTACAGTGGAGCACAGTAGAGATAGAGTACAGTGGAGTACAGTAGAGGTAGAGTACAGTGGATCACAGTAGAGATAGAGTACAGTAGAGTACAGTGGAGTACAGTAGAGGTAGAGTACAGTGGAGCACAGTAGATGTAGAGTACAGTGGAGTACAGTAGAGGTAGAGTACAGTGGAGCACAGTAGAGCTAGAGTACAGTGGAGTACAGTGGAGCACAGTAGAGGTGGAGTACAGTAGAGTAGAGTAGAGGTAGAGTACAGTGGAGTATAGTTGAGGTAGACTACAGTGGAGTACAGTAGAGGTGGAGTACAGTAGAGTATAGTAGAGGTAGAGTACAGTGGACTACAGTAGAGATAGAGTACAGTGGAGCACAGTAGAGATAAGTGCAGTGGAGTATAGTAGAGGTAGAGTACAGTGGAGTACAGTAGAGGTAGAGTACAGCTGAGCACAGTAGAGGTAGAGTAGAGTGGAGCACAGTAGAGGTAGAGTACAGTGGACTACAGTAGAGGTAGTGTACAGTGGAGCACAGTAGAGGTAGGGTACAGTAGAGCACAGTAGAGGTAGAATACAGTGGAGTACAGTAGAGGTAGAGTACAGTGGAGTACAGTAGAGGTAGAGTACAGTGGAGTACAGTAGAGGTAGAGTACAGTGGAGCACAGTAGATGTAGAGTACAGTGGAGTACAGTAGAGGTAGAGTACAGTGGAGCACAGTAGAGCTAGAGTACAGTGGAGTACAGTGGAGCACAGTAGAGGTGGAGTACAGTAGAGTAGAGTAGAGGTAGAGTACAGTGGAGTACAGTAGAGATAGAGTAGAGTGGAGTAGAGTAGAGATAGAGTACAGTGGATTAGAGTAGAGATAGAGTACAGTGGAGTATAGTTGAGGTAGAGTACAGTGGAGCACAGTGGAGGTAGAGTACAGTGGAGTATAGTTTAGGTAGACTACAGTGGAGTACAGTAGAGGTAGAGTACAGTGGAGCACAGTAGAGATAGAGTACAGTAGAGCAGAGTAGAGGTAGAGTACAGTGGAGGACAGTAGAGGTAGAGTACAGTGGAGCACTGTAGAGGTGGAGTACAGTGGAGTACACTAGAGGTAGAGTACAGTGGAGCACAGTAGAGATAGAGTACAGTAGAGCACAGTAGAGGTAGAGTACAGTGGAGCACAGTAGAGGTAGAGTACAGTGGAGTATAGTTGAGGTAGACTACAGTGGAGTACAGTAGAGGTAGAGTACAGTGGAGCACAGTAGAGATAGAGTAGAGTAGAGCAGAGTAGAGGTAGAGTACAGTGGAGTACAGTAAAGGTAGAGTAGAGTGGCGCATATTAGAGGTAGAGTACAGTGGAGCACAGTAGAGGTAGAGTACAGTGGAGTATAGTAGAGGTAGAGTACAGTGGAGTACAGTAGAGGTAGAGTACAGTAGAGCAGAGTAGAGGTAGAGTACAGTGGAGTAGAGTAGAGGTAGAGCAGAGTGGAGCACTGTAGAGGTAGAGTACAGTGGAGTACAGTAGAGGTAGAGTACAGTGGAGCACAGTAGAGGTAGAGTACAGTGGAGTACAGTAGAGGTAGTGTACAGTGGAGCACAGTAGAGGTAGAGTACAGTGGAGCACAGTAGAGTTGGAGTACAGTGGGGTACAGTAGAAATAGAGTACAGTGGAGCACAGTAGAGTAGAGTACAGTAGAGCACAGTAAAGGTAGAGTACAGTGGAGCACAGTAGAGATAGAGTACAGTGGAGTACAGTAGAGGAAGAGTACAGTGGAGTACAGTGGAGCACAGTAGAGGTGGAGTACAGTAGAGTACAGTAGAGGTAGAGTACAGTGGAGTACAATAGAGATAGAGTACAGTGGCGTAGAGTAGAGATAGAGTACAGTGGAGCACAGCAGAGGTAGAGTACAGTGAATCACAGTAGAGGTAGAGTACAGTGGAGCACAGTAGAGGTAGAGTACAGTGGAGTACAGTAGAGGTAGTGTACAGTGGAGCACAGTAGAGGTAGAGTACAGTGGAGCACATTATAGGTAGAGTACAGTGGGGTACAGTAGAAATAGAGTACAGTGGAGCACAATAAAGTAGAGTACAGTAGAGCACAGTAGAGGTAGAGTACAGTGGAGCACAGTAGAGATAGAGTACAGTGGAGTACAGTAGAGTAAGAGTACAGTGGAGTACAGTGGAGCACACTAGAGGTGGAGTACAGTAGAGTACAGTAGAGGTAGAGTAAAGTGGAGTACAATAGAGATAGAGTACAGTGGAGTAGAGTAGAGATAGAGTACAGTGGAGCACAGCAGAGGTAGAGTACAGTGGATCACAGTAGAGATAGAGTACAGTGAAGTACAGTGGAGCACAGTAGAGGTAGAGTACAGTGGAGAACAGTAGAGATAGAGTACAGTGGAGTACAGTAGAGGTAGAGTACAGTGGAGCACAGTAGAGATAGAGTAGAGTGGAGTACAGTAGATGTAGAGTACAGTGGAGCACAGTAGAGGTAGAGTACAGTGGAGTATAGTTGAGGTAGACTACAGAGGAGTACAGTAGAGGTAGAGTACAGTGGAGCACAGTAGAGGTAGTGTACAGTGGAGCAAAGTAGAGGTAGAGTACAGTGGAGCACAGTAGAGGTAGAGTACAGTGGGGTACAGTAGAAATAGAGTACAGTGGAGCACAGTAGAGTAGAGTACAGTAGAGCACAGTAGAGGTAGAGTACAGTGGAGCACAGTAGAGATAGAGTACAGTGGAGTACAGTAGAGGAAGAGTACAGTGGAGTACAGTGGAGCACAGTAGAGGTGGAGTACAGTAGAGTACACTAGAGGTAGAGTACAGTGGAGTAAAATGGAGATAGAGTACAGTGGAGTAGAGTAGAGATAGAGTACAGTGGAGCACAGCAGAGGTAGAGTACAGTGGATCACAGTAGAGATAGAGTACAGTGGAGTACAGTGGAGCACAGTAGAGGTAGAGTACAGTGGAGAACAGTAGAGATAGAGTACAGTGGAGTACAGTAGAGGTAGAGTACAGTGGAGCACAGTAGAGATAGAGTACAGTGGAGTACAGTAGAGGTAGAGTGCAGTGGAGCACAGTAGAGGTAGAGTACAGTGGAGTACAGTGGAGCACAGTAGAGGTGGAGTACAGTAGAGTACAGTAGAGGTAGAGAACAGTACAGTACAGTAGAGGTAGAGTACAGTGGAAAACAGTAGAGGTAGTGTACAGTAGAGCACAGTAGAGGTAGAATACAGTGGAGTACAGTAGAGGTAGAGTACAGTGGAGTACAGTAGAGGTAGAGTACAGTGGAGTACAGTAGAGGTAGAGTACAGTGGAGCACAGTAGATGTAGAGTACAGTGGAGTACAGTAGAGGTAGAGTACAGTGGAGCACAGTAGAGCTAGAGTACAGTGGAGTACAGTAGAGCACAGTAGAGGTGGAGTACAGTAGAGTAGAGTAGAGGTAGAGTACAGTGGAGTACAGTAGAGATAGAGTAGAGTGAAGTAGAGTAGAGATAGAGTACAGTGGATTAGAGTAGAGATAGAGTACAGTGGAGTATAGTTGAGGTAGAGTACAGTGGAGCACAGTGGAGGTAGAGTACAGTGGAGTATAGTTTAGGTAGACTACAGTGGAGTACAGTAGAGGTAGAGTACAGTGGATCACAGTAGAGATAGAGTACAGTAGAGCAGAGTAGAGGTAGAGTAAAATAGAGCAGAGTAGAGGTAGAGTACAGTGGAGTACAGTAGAGGTAGAGTACAATGGAGCATAGTAGAGATTTAGTACAGTAGAGCACAGTAGAGGTAGAGTACAGTGGAGTATAGTAGAGGTAGAGTACAGTGGAGTACAGTAGAGGTAGATTACAGTGGAGCACAGTAGAGGTAGAGTACAGTGGAGTATAGTTGAGGTAGACTACAGTGGAGTGCAGTAGAGGTAGAGTACAGTGGAGCACAGTAGAGATAGAGTACATTAGAGCAGAGTAGAGGTAGAGTACAGTGGAGTACAGTAGAGGTAGAGAACAGTAGAGCAGAGTAGAGGTAGAGTACAGTGGAGTACAGTAGAGGTAGAGCACAGTGGAGCACTGTAGAGGTAGAGTACAGTGGAGTACAGTAGAGATAGAGTACAGTGGAGCACAGTAGAGGTAGAGTACAGTGGAGCACAGTAGAGGTAGAGTACAGTGGAGCACAGTAGAAGTAGAGTACAGTGGAGTACAGTAGAGGTAGTGTACAGTGGAGCACAGTAGAGGTAGAGTACAGTGGAGCACAGTAGAGGTAGAGTACAGTGGGGTACAGTAGAAATAGAGTACAGTGGAGCACAGTAGAGTAGAGTACAGTAGAGCACATTAGAGGTAGAGTACAGTGGAGCACAGTAGAGATAGAGTACAGTGGAGTACAGTAGAGGAAGAGTACAGTGGAGTACAGTGGAACACAGTAGAGGTGGAGTACAGTAGAGTACAGTAGAGGTAGAGTACAGTGGAGTACAATAGAGATAGAGTACAGTGGAGTAGAGTAGAGATAGAGTAAAGTGGAGCACAGCAGAGGTAGAGTACAGTGGATCACAGTAGAGATAGAGTACAGTGTAGTACAGTGGAGCACAGTAGAGGTAGAGTACAGTGGAGAACAGTAGAGATAGATTACAGTGGAGTACAGTAGAGGTAGAGTACAGTGGAGTACAGTGGAGCACAGTAGAGGTGGAGTACAGTAGAGTACAGTAGAGGTAGAGAACCGTACAGTACAGTAGAGGTAGAGTACAGTGGAGTACAGTAGAGGTAGAGTACAGTAGAGCACAGTAGAGGTAGAATACAGTGGAGTACAGTAGAGGTAGGGTACAGTGGAGTACAGTAGAGGTATAGTACAGTGGAGTACAGTAGAGGTAGAGTACAGTGGAGCACAGTAGAGGTAGAGTACAGTGGGGCACAGTAGAGGTAGAGTACAGTGGAGTATAGTTGAGGTGGACTACAGTGGAGTAAAGTAGAGGTAGAGTACAGTGAAGTACAGTATAGGTAGAGCACAGTAGAGCAGAGTAGAGGTAGAGTACAGTGGAGTACAGTAGAGGTAGAGCACAGTGGATCACTGTAAAGGTAGAATACAGTGGAGTACAGTAGAGATAGAGTACAGTGGAGCACAGTAGAGGTAGAGTACAGTGGAGCACAGTAGAGGTAGAGTACAGTGGAGCACAGTAGAGGTAGAGTACAGTGGAGTACAGTAGAGGTAGTGTACAGTGGAGTACAGTAGAGGTAGAGTACAGTGGAGCACAGTAGAGGTAGAGTACAGTGGGGTACAGTAGAAATAGAGTACAGTGGAGCACAATAGAGTAGAGTACAGTAGAGCACAGTAGAGGTAGAGTACAGTGGAGTACAGTAGAGATAGAGTACAGTGGAGCACAGTAGAGGTAGAGTACAGTGGAGCACAGTAGAGGTAGAGTAGAGTGGAGCACAGTAGAGGTAGAGTACAGTGGAGTATAGTAGAGGTAGTGTACAGTGGAGTACAGTAGAGGTAGAGTACAGTGGGGTACAGTAGAAATAGAGTACAGTGGAGCACAATAGAGTAGAGTACAGTAGAGCACAGTAGAGGTAGAGTACAGTGGAGTACAGTAGAGATAGAGTACAGTGGAGCACAGTAGAGGTAGAGTACAGTGGAGCACAGTAGAGGTAGAGTAGAGTGGAGCACAGTAGAGGTAGAGTACAGTGGAGTATAGTAGAGGTAGAGTACAGTAGAGCACAGTAAAGATAGAGTACAGTAGAGCACAGTAGAGATAGAGTACAGTGGAGCACAGTAGAGGAAGAGTACAGTGTAGTACAGTA
Organism: Tiaroga cobitis; assembly: GCA_030578255.1. Taxonomy (NCBI): domain Eukaryota; kingdom Metazoa; phylum Chordata; class Actinopteri; order Cypriniformes; family Leuciscidae; genus Tiaroga; species Tiaroga cobitis. Next base: position 1,046,918 of record JAROOI010000053.1, on the reverse strand, counting down.
GAGATAGAGTACAGTGGAGTAAAGTAGAGATAGAGTACAGTCGAACACAGTAGAGATAAGTGCAGTGGAGTATAGTAGAGGTAGAGTACAGTGGAGTACAGTAGAGGTAGAGTACAGTGGAGTACAGTAGAGGTAGAGTAGAGTGGAGCACATTAGAGGTGGAGTAGAGAAGAGTACAGTAGAGGTAGAGTACAGTGGAGTACATTAGAGGTAGAGTACAGTGGAGCAGAGTAGAGGTAGAGTAGAGTGGAGTACATTAGAGGTAGAGTACAGTGGAGTACAGTAGAGGTAGAGTACAGTGGAGTAGAGTAGAGATAGAGTACAGTGGAGCACAGCAGAGGTAGAGTACAGTGGATCACAGTAGAGATAGAGTACAGTGGAGTACAGTGGAGCACAGTAGAGGTATAGTACAGTGGAGCACAGTAGAGATAGATTACAGTGGAGTACAGTAGAGATAGAGTACAGTGGAGTACAGTAGAGGTAGAGTACAGTGGAGCACAGTGGAGGTAGAGTACAGTGGAGTATAGTTGAGGTGGACTACAGTGGAGTAAAGTAGAGGTAGAGTACAGTGGAGCACAGTATAGGTAGAGCACAGTAGAGCAGAGTAGAGGTAGAGTAAATTGGAGTACAGTAGAGGTAGAGCACAGTGGATCACTGTAGAGGTAGAGTACAGTGGAGTACAGTAGAGATAGAGCACAGTGGAGCACAGTAGAGGTAGAGTACAGTGGAGCACAGTAGAGGTAGAGTACAGTGGAGCACAGTAGAGGTAAAGTACAGTGGAGTACAGTAGAGGTAGTGTACAGTGGAGCACAGTAGAGGTAGAGTACAGTGGAGCACAGTATAGGTAGAGTACAGTTGGGTACAGTAGAAATAGAGTACAGTGGAGCACAATAAAGTAGAGTACAGTAGAGCAAAGTAGAGGTAGAGTACAGTGGAGCACAGTAGAGGTAGAGTACAGTGGAGCACAGTAGAGGTAGAGTAGAGTGGAGCACAGTAGAGGTAGAGTACAGTGGAGTATAGTAGAGGTAGTGTACAGTGGAGTACAGTAGAGGTAGAGTACAGTGGAGCACAGTAGAGGTAGAGTACAGTGGGGTACAGTAGAAATAGAGTACAGTGGAGCACAGTAGAGGAAGAGTACAGTGTAGTACAGTAGAGATAGAGTACAGTGGAGTAAAGTAGAGATAGAGTACAGTCGAACACAGTAGAGATAAGTGCAGTGGAGTATAGTAGAGGTAGAGTACAGTGGAGTACAGTAGAGGTAGAGTACAGTGGAGTACAGTAGAGGTAGAGTAGAGTGGAGCACATTAGAGGTGGAGTAGAGAAGAGTACAGTAGAGGTAGAGTACAGTGGAGTACATTAGAGGTAGAGTACAGTGGAGCAGAGTAGAGGTAGAGTAGAGTGGAGTACATTAGAGGTAGAGTACAGTGGAGTACAGTAGAGGTAGAGTACAGTGGAGTAGAGTAGAGATAGAGTACAGTGGAGCACAGCAGAGGTAGAGTACAGTGGATCACAGTAGAGATAGAGTACAGTGGAGTACAGTGGAGCACAGTAGAGGTATAGTACAGTGGAGCACAGTAGAGATAGATTACAGTGGAGTACAGTAGAGATAGAGTACAGTGGAGTACAGTAGAGGTAGAGTACAGTGGAGCACAGTGGAGGTAGAGTACAGTGGAGTATAGTTGAGGTGGACTACAGTGGAGTAAAGTAGAGGTAGAGTACAGTGGAGCACAGTATAGGTAGAGCACAGTAGAGCAGAGTAGAGGTAGAGTAAAGTGGAGTACAGTAGAGGTAGAGCACAGTGGATCACTGTAGAGGTAGAGTACAGTGGAGTACAGTAGAGATAGAGCACAGTGGAGCACAGTAGAGGTAGAGTACAGTGGAGCACAGTAGAGGTAGAGTACAGTGGAGCACAGTAGAGGTAGAGTACAGTGGAGTACAGTAGAGGTAGTGTACAGTGGAGCACAGTAGAGGTAGAGTACAGTGGAGCACAGTATAGGTAGAGTACAGTGGGGTACAGTAGAAATAGAGTACAGTGGAGCACAATAAAGTAGAGTACAGTAGAGCACAGTAGAGGTAGAGTACAGTGGAGCACAGTAGAGATAGAGTACAGTGGAGTACAGTAGAGTAAGAGTACAGTGGAGTACAGTGGAGCACACTAGAGGTGGAGTACAGTAGAGTACAGTAGAGGTAGAGTAAAGTGGAGTACAATAGAGATAGAGTACAGTGGAGTAGAGTAGAGATAGAGTACAGTGGAGCACAGCAGAGGTAGAGTACAGTGGATCACAGTAGAGATAGAGTACAGTGAAGTACAGTGGAGCACAGTAGAGGTAGAGTACAGTGGAGAACAGTAGAGATAGAGTACAGTGGAGTACAGTAGAGGTAGAGTACAGTGGAGCACAGTAGAGATAGAGTAGAGTGGAGTACAGTAGAGGTAGAGTACAGTGGAGCACAGTAGAGGTAGAGTACAGTGGAGTATAGTTGAGGTAGACTACAGAGGAGTACAGTAGAGGTAGAGTACAGTGGAGCACAGTAGAGGTAGTGTACAGTGGAGCACAGTAGAGGTAGAGTACAGTGGAGCACAGTAGAGGTAGAGTACAGTGGGGTACAGTAGAAATAGAGTACAGTGGAGCACAGTAGAGTAGAGTACAGTAGAGCACAGTAGAGGTAGAGTACAGTGGAGCACAGTAGAGATAGAGTACAGTGGAGTACAATAGAGGAAGAGTACAGTGGAGTACAGTGGAGCACAGTAGAGGTGTAGTACATTAGAGTACACTAGAGGTAGAGTACAGTGGAGTAAAATAGAGATAGAGTACAGTGGAGTAGAGTAGAGATAGAGTACAGTGGAGCACAGCAGAGGTAGAGTACAGTGGATCACAGTAGAGATAGAGTACAGTGGAGTACAGTGGAGCACAGTAGAGGTAGAGTACAGTGGAGAACAGTAGAGATAGAGTACAGTGGAGTACAGTAGAGGTAGAGTACAGTGGAGCACAGTAGAGATAGAGTACAGTGGAGTACAGTAGAGGTAGAGTGCAGTGGAGCACAGTAGAGGTAGAGTACAGTGGAGTACAGTGGAGCACAGTAGAGGTGGAGTACAGTAGAGTACAGTAGAGGTAGAGAACAGTACAGTACAGTAGAGGTAGAGTACAGTGGAGTACAGTAGAGGTAGGGTACAGTAGAGCACAGTAGAGGTAGAATACAGTGGAGTACAGTAGAGGTAGAGTACAGTGGAGTACAGTAGAGGTAGAGTACAGTGGAGTACAGTAGAGGTAGAGTACAGTGGAGCACAGTAGATGTAGAGTACAGTGGAGTACAGTAGAGGTAGAGTACAGTGGAGCACAGTAGAGCTAGAGTACAGTGGAGTACAGTAGAGCACAGTAGAGGTGGAGTACAGTAGAGTAGAGTAGAGGTAGAGTACAGTGGAGTACAGTAGAGATAGAGTAGAGTGGAGTAGAGTAGAGATAGAGTACAGTGGATTAGAGTAGAGATAGAGTAAAGTGGAGTATAGTTGAGGTAGAGTACAGTGGAGCACAGTGGAGGTAGAGTACAGTGGAGTATAGTTTAGGTAGACTACAGTGGAGTACAGTAGAGGTAGAGTACAGTGGATCACAGTAGAGATAGAGTACAGTAGAGCAGAGTAGAGGTAGGGTACAGTGGAGGACAGTAGAGGTAGAGTACAGTGGAGCACTGTGGAGGTGGAGTACAGTGGAGTACAGTAGAGGTAGAGTACAGTGGAGCACAGTAGAGATAGAGTACAGTAGAGCACAGTAGAGGTAGAGTACAGTGGAGCAGAGTAGAGGTAGAGTACAGTGGGGTACAGTAGAAATAGAGTACAGTGGAGCACAGTAGAGTAGAGTACAGTAGAGCACAGTAAAGGTAGAGTACAGTGGAGCACAGTAGAGATAGAGTACAGTGGAGTACAGTAGAGGTAGAGTACAGTGGATCACAGTAGAGATAGAGTACAGTAGAGTACAGTGGAGCACAGTAGAGGTAGAGTACAGTGGAGAACAGTAGAGATAGAGTACAGTGGAGTACAGTAGAGGTAGAGTACAGTGGAGCACAGTAGAGATAGAGTACAGTGGAGTACAGTAGAGGTGGAGTACAGTGGAGCACAGTAGAGGTAGAGTACAGTGGAGTACAGTGGAGCACAGTAGAGGTGGAGTACAGTAGAGTACAGTAGAGGTAGAGAACAGTACAGTACACTAGAGGTAGATTACAGTGGAGTACAGTAGAGGTAGAGTACAGTAGAGCACAGTAGAGGTAGAATACAGTGGAGTACAGTAGAGGTAGAGTACAGTGGAGTACAGTAGAGGTAGAGTACAGTGGAGTACAGTAGAGGTAGAGTACAGTGGAGCACAGTAGATGCAGAGTACAGTGGAGTACAGTAGAGGTAGAGTACAGTGGAGCACAGTAGAGCTAGAGTACAGTGGAGTACAGTGGAGGTAGAGTATAGTGGAGTAAAGTAGAGATAGAGTACAGTAGAGCAGAGTAGAGGTAGGGTACAGTGGAGGACAGTAGAGGTAGAGTACAGTGGAGCACTGTGGAGGTGGAGTACAGTGGAGTACAGTAGAGGTAGAGTACAGTGGAGCACAGTAGAGATAGAGTACAGTAGAGCACAGTAGAGGTAGAGTACAGTGGAGCAGAGTAGAGGTAGAGTACAGTGGGGTACAGTAGAAACAGAGTACAGTGGAGCACAGTAGAGTAGAGTACAGTAGAGCACAGTAAAGGTAGAGTACATTGGAGCACAGTAGAGATAGAGTACAGTGGAGTACAGTAGAGGTAGAGTACAGTGGATCACAGTAGAGATAGAGTACAGTAGAGTACAGTGGAGTACAGTAGAGGTAGAGTACAGTGGAGCACAGTAGATGTAGAGTACAGTGGAGTACAGTAGAGGTAGAGTACAGTGGAGCACAGTAGAGCTAGAGTACAGTGGAGTACAGTGGAGCACAGTAGAGGTGGAGTACAGTAGAGTAGAGTAGAGGTAGAGTACAGTGGAGTATAGTTGAGGTAGACTACAGTGGAGTACAGTAGAGGTGGAGTACAGTAGAGTATAGTAGAGGTAGAGTACAGTGGACTACAGTAGAGATAGAGTACAGTGGAGCACAGTAGAGATAAGTGCAGTGGAGTATAGTAGAGGTAGAGTACAGTGGAGTACAGTAGAGGTAGAGTACAGCTGAGCACAGTAGAGGTAGAGTAGAGTGGAGCACAGTAGAGGTAGAGTACAGTGGACTACAGTAGAGGTAGTGTACAGTGGAGCACAGTAGAGGTAGGGTACAGTAGAGCACAGTAGAGGTAGAATACAGTGGAGTACAGTAGAGGTAGAGTACAGTGGAGTACAGTAGAGGTAGAGTACAGTGGAGTACAGTAGAGGTAGAGTACAGTGGAGCACAGTAGATGTAGAGTACAGTGGAGTACAGTAGAGGTAGAGTACAGTGGAGCACAGTAGAGCTAGAGTACAGTGGAGTACAGTGGAGCACAGTAGAGGTGGAGTACAGTAGAGTAGAGTAGAGGTAGAGTACAGTGGAGTACAGTAGAGATAGAGTAGAGTGGAGTAGAGTAGAGATAGAGTACAGTGGATTAGAGTAGAGATAGAGTACAGTGGAGTATAGTTGAGGTAGAGTACAGTGGAGCACAGTGGAGGTAGAGTACAGTGGAGTATAGTTTAGGTAGACTACAGTGGAGTACAGTAGAGGTAGAGTACAGTGGAGCACAGTAGAGATAGAGTACAGTAGAGCAGAGTAGAGGTAGAGTACAGTGGAGGACAGTAGAGGTAGAGTACAGTGGAGCACTGTAGAGGTGGAGTACAGTGGAGTACACTAGAGGTAGAGTACAGTGGAGCACAGTAGAGATAGAGTACAGTAGAGCACAGTAGAGGTAGAGTACAGTGGAGCACAGTAGAGGTAGAGTACAGTGGAGTATAGTTGAGGTAGACTACAGTGGAGTACAGTAGAGGTAGAGTACAGTGGAGCACAGTAGAGATAGAGTAGAGTAGAGCAGAGTAGAGGTAGAGTACAGTGGAGTACAGTAAAGGTAGAGTAGAGTGGCGCATATTAGAGGTAGAGTACAGTGGAGCACAGTAGAGGTAGAGTACAGTGGAGTATAGTAGAGGTAGAGTACAGTGGAGTACAGTAGAGGTAGAGTACAGTAGAGCAGAGTAGAGGTAGAGTACAGTGGAGTAGAGTAGAGGTAGAGCAGAGTGGAGCACTGTAGAGGTAGAGTACAGTGGAGCACAGTAGAGGTAGAGTACAGTGGAGTACAGTAGAGGTAGTGTACAGTGGAGCACAGTAGAGGTAGAGTACAGTGGAGCACAGTAGAGTTGGAGTACAGTGGGGTACAGTAGAAATAGAGTACAGTGGAGCACAGTAGAGTAGAGTACAGTAGAGCACAGTAAAGGTAGAGTACAGTGGAGCACAGTAGAGATAGAGTACAGTGGAGTACAGTAGAGGAAGAGTACAGTGGAGTACAGTGGAGCACAGTAGAGGTGGAGTACAGTAGAGTACAGTAGAGGTAGAGTACAGTGGAGTACAATAGAGATAGAGTACAGTGGCGTAGAGTAGAGATAGAGTACAGTGGAGCACAGCAGAGGTAGAGTACAGTGAATCACAGTAGAGATAGAGTACAGTGGAGTACAGTGGAGCACAGTAGAGGTAGAGTACAGATGAGAACAGTAGAGATAGAGTACAGTGGAGTACAGTAGAGGTAGAGTACAGTGTAGCACAGTAGAGATAGAGTACAGTGGAGTACAGTAGAGGTAGAGTGCAGTGGAGCACAGTAGAGGTAGAGTACAGTGGAGTACAGTGGAGCACAGTAGAGGTGGAGTACAGTAGAGTACAGTAGAGGTAGAGAACAGTACAGTACAGTAGAGGTAGAGTACAGTGGAGTACAGTAGAGGTAGGGTACAGTAGAGCACAGTAGAGGTAGAATACAGTGGAGTACAGTAGAGGTAGAGTACAGTGGAGTACACTAGAGGTAGAGTACAGTGGAGTACAGTAGAGGTAGAGTACAGTGGAGCACAGTACATTTACATTTACATTTAGTCATTTAGCAGACGCTTTTATCCAAAGCGACTTACAATTGAGGACTAAACCAAGAGATGTAGAGTACAGTGGAGTACAGTAGAGGTAGAGTACAGTGGAGCACAGTAGAGCTAGAGTACAGTGGAGTACAGTGGAGCACAGTAGAGGTGGAGTAAAGTAGAGTAGAGTAGAGGTAGAGTACAGTGGAGTACAGTAGAGATAGAGTAGAGTGGAGTAGAGTAGAGATAGAGTACAGTGGATTAGAGTAGAGATAGAGTACAGTGGAGTATAGTTGAGGTAGAGTACAGTGGAGCACAGTGGAGGTAGAGTACAGTGGAGTATAGTTTAGGTAGACTACAGTGGAGTACAGTAGAGGTAGAGTACAGTGGAGCACAGTAGAGGTAGAGTACAGTGGAGTACAGTAGAGGTAGTGTACAGTGGAGCACAGTAGAGGTAGAGTACAGTGGAGCAGAGTAGAGGTAGAGTACAGTGGGGTAGAGTAGAAATAGAGTACAGTGGAGCACAGTAGAGTAGAGTACAGTAGAGCACATTAGAGGTAGAGTACAGTGGAGCACAGTAGAGGTAGAGTACAGTGTAGCACAGTAGAGATAGAGTACAGTGGAGTACAGTAGAGGTAGAGTACAGTGGAGCACAGTAGAGATAGAGTACAGTAGAGCAGAGTAGAGGTAGAGTACACTGAAGTACAGTTTAGGTAGAGCACAGTAGAGCAGAGTAGAGGTAGAGTACAGTGGAGTACAGTGGAGCACACTAGAGGTGGAGTACAGTAGAGTAGAGTAGAGGTAGAGTACAGTGGAGTACATTAGAGGTAGAGTACAGTGGAGCAGAGTAGAGGTAGAGTAGAGTGGAGTACATTAGAGGTAGAGTACAGTGGAGTACAGTAGAGGTAGAGTACAGTGGAGTAGAGTAGAGATAGAGTACAGTGGAGCACAGCAGAGGTAGAGTACAGTGGATCACAGTAGAGATAGAGTACAGTGGAGTACAGTGGAGCACAGTAGAGGTATAGTACAGTGGAGCACAGTAGAGATAGATTACAGTGGAGTACAGTAGAGATAGAGTACAGTGGAGTACAGTAGAGGTAGAGTACAGTGGAGCACAGTGGAGGTAGAGTACAGTGGAGTATAGTTGAGGTGGACTACAGTGGAGTAAAGTAGAGGTAGAGTACAGTGGAGCACAGTATAGGTAGAGCACAGTAGAGCAGAGTAGAGGTAGAGTAAAGTGGAGTACAGTAGAGGTAGAGCACAGTGGATCACTGTAGAGGTAGAGTACAGTGGAGTACAGTAGAGATAGAGCACAGTGGAGCACAGTAGAGGTAGAGTACAGTGGAGTACAGTAGAGGTAGTGTACAGTGGAGCACAGTAGAGGTAGAGTACAGTGGAGCACAGTATAGGTAGAGTACAGTGGGGTACAGTAGAAATAGAGTACAGTGGAGCACAATAAAGTAGAGTACAGTAGAGCACAGTAGAGGTAGAGTACAGTGGAGCACAGTAGAGATAGAGTACAGTGGAGTACAGTAGAGTAAGAGTACAGTGGAGTACAGTGGAGCACACTAGAGGTGGAGTACAGTAGAGTACAGTAGAGGTAGAGTAAAGTGGAGTACAATAGAGATAGAGTACAGTGGAGTAGAGTAGAGATAGAGTACAGTGGAGCACAGCAGAGGTAGAGTACAGTGGATCACAGTAGAGATAGAGTACAGTGAAGTACAGTGGAGCACAGTAGAGGTAGAGTACAGTGGAGAACAGTAGAGATAGAGTACAGTGGAGTACAGTAGAGGTAGAGTACAGTGGAGCACAGTAGAGATAGAGTAGAGTGGAGTACAGTAGAGGTAGAGTACAGTGGAGCACAGTAGAGGTAGAGTACAGTGGAGTATAGTTGAGGTAGACTACAGAGGAGTACAGTAGAGGTAGAGTACAGTGGAGCACAGTAGAGGTAGTGTACAGTGGAGCACAGTAGAGGTAGAGTACAGTGGAGCACAGTAGAGGTAGAGTACAGTGGGGTACAGTAGAAATAGAGTACAGTGGAGCACAGTAGAGTAGAGTACAGTAGAGCACAGTAGAGGTAGAGTACAGTGGAGCACAGTAGAGATAGAGTACAGTGGAGTACAATAGAGGAAGAGTACAGTGGAGTACAGTGGAGCACAGTAGAGGTGTAGTACATTAGAGTACACTAGAGGTAGAGTACAGTGGAGTAAAATAGAGATAGAGTACAGTGGAGTAGAGTAGAGATAGAGTACAGTGGAGCACAGCAGAGGTAGAGTACAGTGGATCACAGTAGAGATAGAGTACAGTGGAGTACAGTGGAGCACAGTAGAGGTAGAGTACAGTGGAGAACAGTAGAGATAGAGTACAGTGGAGTACAGTAGAGGTAGAGTACAGTGGAGCACAGTAGAGATAGAGTACAGTGGAGTACAGTAGAGGTAGAGTGCAGTGGAGCACAGTAGAGGTAGAGTACAGTGGAGTACAGTGGAGCACAGTAGAGGTGGAGTACAGTAGAGTACAGTAGAGGTAGAGAACAGTACAGTACAGTAGAGGTAGAGTACAGTGGAGTACAGTAGAGGTAGGGTACAGTAGAGCACAGTAGAGGTAGAATACAGTGGAGTACAGTAGAGGTAGAGTACAGTGGAGTACAGTAGAGGTAGAGTACAGTGGAGTACAGTAGAGGTAGAGTACAGTGGAGCACAGTAGATGTAGAGTACAGTGGAGTACAGTAGAGGTAGAGTACAGTGGAGCACAGTAGAGCTAGAGTACAGTGGAGTACAGTAGAGCACAGTAGAGGTGGAGTACAGTAGAGTAGAGTAGAGGTAGAGTACAGTGGAGTACAGTAGAGATAGAGTAGAGTGGAGTAGAGTAGAGATAGAGTACAGTGGATTAGAGTAGAGATAGAGTAAAGTGGAGTATAGTTGAGGTAGAGTACAGTGGAGCACAGTGGAGGTAGAGTACAGTGGAGTATAGTTTAGGTAGACTACAGTGGAGTACAGTAGAGGTAGAGTACAGTGGATCACAGTAGAGATAGAGTACAGTAGAGCAGAGTAGAGGTAGGGTACAGTGGAGGACAGTAGAGGTAGAGTACAGTGGAGCACTGTGGAGGTGGAGTACAGTGGAGTACAGTAGAGGTAGAGTACAGTGGAGCACAGTAGAGATAGAGTACAGTAGAGCACAGTAGAGGTAGAGTACAGTGGAGCAGAGTAGAGGTAGAGTACAGTGGGGTACAGTAGAAATAGAGTACAGTGGAGCACAGTAGAGTAGAGTACAGTAGAGCACAGTAAAGGTAGAGTACAGTGGAGCACAGTAGAGATAGAGTACAGTGGAGTACAGTAGAGGTAGAGTACAGTGGATCACAGTAGAGATAGAGTACAGTAGAGTACAGTGGAGCACAGTAGAGGTAGAGTACAGTGGAGAACAGTAGAGATAGAGTACAGTGGAGTACAGTAGAGGTAGAGTACAGTGGAGCACAGTAGAGATAGAGTACAGTGGAGTACAGTAGAGGTGGAGTACAGTGGAGCACAGTAGAGGTAGAGTACAGTGGAGTACAGTGGAGCACAGTAGAGGTGGAGTAGAGTAGAGTACAGTAGAGGTAGAGAACAGTACAGTACACTAGAGGTAGATTACAGTGGAGTACAGTAGAGGTAGAGTACAGTAGAGCACAGTAGAGGTAGAATACAGTGGAGTACAGTAGAGGTAGAGTACAGTGGAGTACAGTAGAGGTAGAGTACAGTGGAGTACAGTAGAGGTAGAGTACAGTGGAGCACAGTAGAGCTAGAGTACAGTGGAGTACAGTGGAGCACAGTAGAGGTGGAGTACAGTAGAGTAGAGTAGAGGTAGAGTACAGTGGAGTATAGTTGAGGTAGACTACAGTGGAGTACAGTAGAGGTGGAGTACACTAGAGTATAGTAGAGGTAGAGTACAGTGGACTACAGTAGAGATAGAGTACAGTGGAGCACAGTAGAGATAAGTGCAGTGGAGTATAGTAGAGGTAGAGTACAGTGGAGTACAGTAGAGGTAGAGTACAGCTGAGCACAGTAGAAGTAGAGTAGAGTGGAGCACAGTAGAGGTAGAGTACAGTGGACTACAGTAGAGGTAGTGTACAGTGGAGCACAGTAGAGGTAGGGTACAGTAGAGCACAGTAGAGGTAGAATACAGTGGAGTACAGTAGAGGTAGAGTACAGTGGAGTACAGTAGAGGTAGAGTACAGTGGAGTACAGTAGAGGTAGAGTACAGTGGAGCACAGTAGATGTAGAGTACAGTGGAGTACAGTAGAGGTAGAGTACAGTGGAGCACAGTAGAGCTAGAGTACAGTGGAGTACAGTGGAGCACAGTAGAGGTGGAGTACAGTAGAGTAGAGTAGAGGTAGAGTACAGTGGAGTACAGTAGAGATAGAGTAGAGTGGAGTAGAGTAGAGATAGAGTACAGTGGATTAGAGTAGAGATAGAGTACAGTGGAGTATAGTTGAGGTAGAGTACAGTGGAGCACAGTTGAGGTAGAGTACAGTGGAGTACAGTAGAGGTAGAGTACAGTGGAGCACAGTAGAGATAGAGTACAGTAGAGCAGAGTAGAGGTAGAGTACAGTGGAGGACAGTAGAGGTAGAGTACAGTGGAGCACTGTAGAGGTGGAGTACAGTGGAGTACACTAGAGGTAGAGTACAGTGGAGCACAGTAGAGATAGAGTACAGTAGAGCACAGTAGAGGTAGAGTACAGTGGAGCACAGTAGAGGTAGAGTACAGTGGAGTATAGTTGAGGTAGACTACAGTGGAGTACAGTAGAGGTAGAGTACAGTGGAGCACAGTAGAGATAGAGTAGAGTAGAGCAGAGTAGAGGTAGAGTACAGTGGAGTACAGTAAAGGTAGAGTAGAGTGGCGCATATTAGAGGTAGAGTACAGTGGAGCACAGTAGAGGTAGAGTACAGTGGAGTATAGTAGAGGTAGAGTACAGTGGAGTACAGTAGAGGTAGAGTACAGTAGAGCAGAGTAGAGGTAGAGTACAGTGGAGTAGAGTAGAGGTAGAGCAGAGTGGAGCACTGTAGAGGTAGAGTACAGTGGAGTACAGTAGAGGTAGAGTACAGTGGAGCACAGTAGAGGTAGAGTACAGTGGAGTACAGTAGAGGTAGTGTACAGTGGAGCACAGTAGAGGTAGAGTACAGTGGAGCACAGTAGAGTTGGAGTACAGTGGGGTACAGTAGAAATAGAGTACAGTGGAGCACAGTAGAGTAGAGTACAGTAGAGCACAGTAAAGGTAGAGTACAGTGGAGCACAGTAGAGATAGAGTACAGTGGAGTACAGTAGAGGAAGAGTACAGTGGAGTACAGTGGAGCACAGTAGAGGTGGAGTACAGTAGAGTACAGTAGAGGTAGAGTACAGTGGAGTACAATAGAGATAGAGTACAGTGGCGTAGAGTAGAGATAGAGTACAGTGGAGCACAGCAGAGGTAGAGTACAGTGAATCACAGTAGAGATAGAGTACAGTGGAGTACAGTGGAGCACAGTAGAGGTAGAGTACAGATGAGAACAGTAGAGATAGAGTACAGTGGAGTACAGTAGAGGTAGAGTACAGTGTAGCACAGTAGAGATAGAGTACAGTGGAGTACAGTAGAGGTAGAGTGCAGTGGAGCACAGTAGAGGTAGAGTACAGTGGAGTACAGTGGAGCACAGTAGAGGTGGAGTACAGTAGAGTACAGTAGAGGTAGAGAACAGTACAGTACAGTAGAGGTAGAGTACAGTGGAGTACAGTAGAGGTAGGGTACAGTAGAGCACAGTAGAGGTAGAATACAGTGGAGTACAGTAGAGGTAGAGTACAGTGGAGTACACTAGAGGTAGAGTACAGTGGAGTACAGTAGAGGTAGAGTACAGTGGAGCACAGTACATTTACATTTACATTTAGTCATTTAGCAGACGCTTTTATCCAAAGCGACTTACAATTGAGGACTAAACCAAGAGATGTAGAGTACAGTGGAGTACAGTAGAGGTAGAGTACAGTGGAGCACAGTAGAGCTAGAGTACAGTGGAGTACAGTGGAGCACAGTAGAGGTGGAGTAAAGTAGAGTAGAGTAGAGGTAGAGTACAGTGGAGTACAGTAGAGATAGAGTAGAGTGGAGTAGAGTAGAGATAGAGTACAGTGGATTAGAGTAGAGATAGAGTACAGTGGAGTATAGTTGAGGTAGAGTACAGTGGAGCACAGTGGAGGTAGAGTACAGTGGAGTATAGTTTAGGTAGACTACAGTGGAGTACAGTAGAGGTAGAGTACAGTGGAGCACAGTAGAGGTAGAGTACAGTGGAGTACAGTAGAGGTAGTGTACAGTGGAGCACAGTAGAGGTAGAGTACAGTGGAGCAGAGTAGAGGTAGAGTACAGTGGGGTAGAGTAGAAATAGAGTACAGTGGAGCACAGTAGAGTAGAGTACAGTAGAGCACATTAGAGGTAGAGTACAGTGGAGCACAGTAGAGGTAGAGTACAGTGTAGCACAGTAGAGATAGAGTACAGTGGAGTACAGTAGAGGTAGAGTACAGTGGAGCACAGTAGAGATAGAGTACAGTAGAGCAGAGTAGAGGTAGAGTACACTGAAGTACAGTTTAGGTAGAGCACAGTAGAGCAGAGTAGAGGTAGAGTACAGTGGAGTACAGTGGAGCACACTAGAGGTGGAGTACAGTAGAGTAGAGTAGAGGTAGAGTACAGTGGAGTACATTAGAGGTAGAGTACAGTGGAGCAGAGTAGAGGTAGAGTAGAGTGGAGTACATTAGAGGTAGAGTACAGTGGAGTACAGTAGAGGTAGAGTACAGTGGAGTAGAGTAGAGATAGAGTACAGTGGAGCACAGCAGAGGTAGAGTACAGTGGATCACAGTAGAGATAGAGTACAGTGGAGTACAGTGGAGCACAGTAGAGGTATAGTACAGTGGAGCACAGTAGAGATAGATTACAGTGGAGTACAGTAGAGATAGAGTACAGTGGAGTACAGTAGAGGTAGAGTACAGTGGAGCACAGTGGAGGTAGAGTACAGTGGAGTATAGTTGAGGTGGACTACAGTGGAGTAAAGTAGAGGTAGAGTACAGTGGAGCACAGTATAGGTAGAGCACAGTAGAGCAGAGTAGAGGTAGAGTAAAGTGGAGTACAGTAGAGGTAGAGCACAGTGGATCACTGTAGAGGTAGAGTACAGTGGAGTACAGTAGAGATAGAGCACAGTGGAGCACAGTAGAGGTAGAGTACAGTGGAGCACAGTAGAGGTAGAGTACAGTGGAGCACAGTAGAGGTAGAGTACAGTGGAGTACAGTAGAGGTAGTGTACAGTGGAGCACAGTAGAGGTAGAGTACAGTGGAGCACAGTATAGGTAGAGTACAGTGGGGTAGAGTAGAAATAGAGTACAGTGGAGCACAATAAAGTAGAGTACAGTAGAGCACAGTAGAGGTAGAGTACAGTGGAGCACAGTAGAGATAGAGTACAGTGGAGTACAGTAGAGTAAGAGTACAGTGGAGTACAGTGGAGCACACTAGAGGTGGAGTACAGTAGAGTACAGTAGAGGTAGAGTAAAGTGGAGTACAATAGAGATAGAGTACAGTGGAGTAGAGTAGAGATAGAGTACAGTGGAGCACAGCAGAGGTAGAGTACAGTGGATCACAGTAGAGATAGAGTACAGTGAAGTACAGTGGAGCACAGTAGAGGTAGAGTACAGTGGAGAACAGTAGAGATAGAGTACAGTGGAGTACAGTAGAGGTAGAGTACAGTGGAGCACAGTAGAGATAGAGTAGAGTGGAGTACAGTAGAGGTAGAGTACAGTGGAGCACAGTAGAGGTAGAGTACAGTGGAGTATAGTTGAGGTAGACTACAGAGGAGTACAGTAGAGGTAGAGTACAGTGGAGCACAGTAGAGGTAGTGTACAGTGGAGCACAGTAGAGGTAGAGTACAGTGGAGCACAGTAGAGGTAGAGTACAGTGGGGTACAGTAGAAATAGAGTACAGTGGAGCACAGTAGAGTAGAGTACAGTAGAGCACAGTAGAGGTAGAGTACAGTGGAGCACAGTAGAGATAGAGTACAGTGGAGTACAATAGAGGAAGAGTACAGTGGAGTACAGTGGAGCACAGTAGAGGTGTAGTACATTAGAGTACACTAGAGGTAGAGTACAGTGGAGTAAAATAGAGATAGAGTACAGTGGAGTAGAGTAGAGATAGAGTACAGTGGAGCACAGCAGAGGTAGAGTACAGTGGATCACAGTAGAGATAGAGTACAGTGGAGTACAGTGGAGCACAGTAGAGGTAGAGTACAGTGGAGAACAGTAGAGATAGAGTACAGTGGAGTACAGTAGAGGTAGAGTACAGTGGAGCACAGTAGAGATAGAGTACAGTGGAGTACAGTAGAGGTAGAGTGCAGTGGAGCACAGTAGAGGTAGAGTACAGTGGAGTACAGTGGAGCACAGTAGAGGTGGAGTACAGTAGAGTACAGTAGAGGTAGAGAACAGTACAGTACAGTAGAGGTAGAGTACAGTGGAGTACAGTAGAGGTAGGGTACAGTAGAGCACAGTAGAGGTAGAATACAGTGGAGTACAGTAGAGGTAGAGTACAGTGGAGTACAGTAGAGGTAGAGTACAGTGGAGTACAGTAGAGGTAGAGTACAGTGGAGCACAGTAGATGTAGAGTACAGTGGAGTACAGTAGAGGTAGAGTACAGTGGAGCACAGTAGAGCTAGAGTACAGTGGAGTACAGTAGAGCACAGTAGAGGTGGAGTACAGTAGAGTAGAGTAGAGGTAGAGTACAGTGGAGTACAGTAGAGATAGAGTAGAGTGGAGTAGAGTAGAGATAGAGTACAGTGGATTAGAGTAGAGATAGAGTAAAGTGGAGTATAGTTGAGGTAGAGTACAGTGGAGCACAGTGGAGGTAGAGTACAGTGGAGTATAGTTTAGGTAGACTACAGTGGAGTACAGTAGAGGTAGAGTACAGTGGATCACAGTAGAGATAGAGTACAGTAGAGCAGAGTAGAGGTAGGGTACAGTGGAGGACAGTAGAGGTAGAGTACAGTGGAGCACTGTGGAGGTGGAGTACAGTGGAGTACAGTAGAGGTAGAGTACAGTGGAGCACAGTAGAGATAGAGTACAGTAGAGCACAGTAGAGGTAGAGTACAGTGGAGCAGAGTAGAGGTAGAGTACAGTGGGGTACAGTAGAAATAGAGTACAGTGGAGCACAGTAGAGTAGAGTACAGTAGAGCACAGTAAAGGTAGAGTACAGTGGAGCACAGTAGAGATAGAGTACAGTGGAGTACAGTAGAGGTAGAGTACAGTGGATCACAGTAGAGATAGAGTACAGTAGAGTACAGTGGAGCACAGTAGAGGTAGAGTACAGTGGAGAACAGTAGAGATAGAGTACAGTGGAGTACAGTAGAGGTAGAGTACAGTGGAGCACAGTAGAGATAGAGTACAGTGGAGTACAGTAGAGGTGGAGTACAGTGGAGCACAGTAGAGGTAGAGGACAGTGGAGTACAGTGGAGCACAGTAGAGGTGGAGTACAGTAGAGTACAGTAGAGGTAGAGAACAGTACAGTACACTAGAGGTAGATTACAGTGGAGTACAGTAGAGGTAGAGTACAGTAGAGCACAGTAGAGGTAGAATACAGTGGAGTACAGTAGAGGTAGAGTACAGTGGAGTACAGTAGAGGTAGAGTACAGTGGAGTACAGTAGAGGTAGAGTACAGTGGAGCACAGTAGATGCAGAGTACAGTGGAGTACAGTAGAGGTAGAGTACAGTGGAGCACAGTAGAGCTAGAGTACAGTGGAGTACAGTGGAGGTAGAGTATAGTGGAGTAAAGTAGAGATAGAGTACAGTAGAGCAGAGTAGAGGTAGGGTACAGTGGAGGACAGTAGAGGTAGAGTACAGTGGAGCACTGTGGAGGTGGAGTACAGTGGAGTACAGTAGAGGTAGAGTACAGTGGAGCACAGTAGAGATAGAGTACAGTAGAGCACAGTAGAGGTAGAGTACAGTGGAGCAGAGTAGAGGTAGAGTACAGTGGGGTACAGTAGAAATAGAGTACAGTGGAGCACAGTAGAGTAGAGTACAGTAGAGCACAGTAAAGGTAGAGTACAGTGGAGCACAGTAGAGATAGAGTACAGTGGAGTACAGTAGAGGTAGAGTACAGTGGATCACAGTAGAGATAGAGTACAGTAGAGTACAGTGGAGTACAGTAGAGGTAGAGTACAGTGGAGCACAGTAGATGTAGAGTACAGTGGAGTACAGTAGAGGTAGAGTACAGTGGAGCACAGTAGAGCTAGAGTACAGTGGAGTACAGTGGAGCACAGTAGAGGTGGAGTACAGTAGAGTAGAGTAGAGGTAGAGTACAGTGGAGTATAGTTGAGATAGAGTACAGTGGAGCACAGTAGAGATAAGTGCAGTGGAGTATAGTAGAGGTAGAGTACAGTGGAGTACAGTAGAGGTAGAGTACAGCTGAGCACAGTAGAGGTAGAGTAGAGTGGAGCACAGTAGAGGTAGAGTACAGTGGACTACAGTAGAGGTAGTGTACAGTGGAGCACAGTAGAAGTAGGGTACAGTAGAGCACAGTAGAGGTAGAATACAGTGGAGTACAGTAGAGGTAGAGTACAGTGGAGTACAGTAGAGGTAGAGTACAGTGGAGTACAGTAGAGGTAGAGTACAGTGGAGCACAGTAGATGTAGAGTACAGTGGAGTACAGTAGAGGTAGAGTACAGTGGAGCACAGTAGAGCTAGAGTACAGTGGAGTACAGTGGAGCACAGTAGAGGTGGAGTACAGTAGAGTAGAGTAGAGGTAGAGTACAGTGGAGTACAGTAGAGATAGAGTAGAGTGGAGTAGAGTAGAGATAGAGTACAGTGGATTAGAGTAGAGATAGAGTACAGTGGAGTATAGTTGAGGTAGAGTACAGTGGAGCACAGTGGAGGTAGAGTACAGTGGAGTATAGTTTAGGTAGACTACAGTGGAGTACAGTAGAGGTAGAGTACAGTGGAGCACAGTAGAGATAGAGTACAGTAGAGCAGAGTAGAGGTAGAGTACAGTGGAGGACAGTAGAGGTAGAGTACAGTGGAGCACTGTAGAGGTGGAGTACAGTGGAGTACACTAGAGGTAGAGTACAGTGGAGCACAGTAGAGATAGAGTACAGTAGAGCACAGTAGAGGTAGAGTACAGTGGAGCACAGTAGAGGTAGAGTACAGTGGAGTATAGTTGAGGTAGACTACAGTGGAGTACAGTAGAGGTAGAGTACAGTGGAGCACAGTAGAGATAGAGTAGAGTAGAGCAGAGTAGAGGTAGAGTACAGTGGAGTACAGTAAAGGTAGAGTAGAGTGGCGCATATTAGAGGTAGAGTACAGTGGAGCACAGTAGAGGTAGAGTACAGTGGAGTATAGTAGAGGTAGAGTACAGTGGAGTACAGTAGAGGTAGAGTACAGTAGAGCAGAGTAGAGGTAGAGTACAGTGGAGTAGAGTAGAGGTAGAGCAGAGTGGAGCACTGTAGAGGTAGAGTACAGTGGAGTACAGTAGAGGTAGAGTACAGTGGAGCACAGTAGAGGTAGAGTACAGTGGAGTACAGTAGAGGTAGTGTACAGTGGAGCACAGTAGAGGTAGAGTACAGTGGAGCACAGTAGAGTTGGAGTACAGTGGGGTACAGTAGAAATAGAGTACAGTGGAGCACAGTAGAGTAGAGTACAGTAGAGCACAGTAAAGGTAGAGTACAGTGGAGCACAGTAGAGATAGAGTACAGTGGAGTACAGTAGAGGAAGAGTACAGTGGAGTACAGTGGAGCACAGTAGAGGTGGAGTACAGTAGAGTACAGTAGAGGTAGAGTACAGTGGAGTACAATAGAGATAGAGTACAGTGGCGTAGAGTAGAGATAGAGTACAGTGGAGCACAGCAGAGGTAGAGTACAGTGAATCACAGTAAAGATAGAGTACAGTGGAGTACAGTGGAGCACAGTAGAGGTAGAGTACAGATGAGAACAGTAGAGATAGAGTACAGTGGAGTACAGTAGAGGTAGAGTACAGTGTAGCACAGTAGAGATAGAGTACAGTGGAGTACAGTAGAGGTAGAGTGCAGTGGAGCACAGTAGAGGTAGAGTACAGTGGAGTACAGTGGAGCACAGTAGAGGTGGAGTACAGTAGAGTACAGTAGAGGTAGAGAACAGTACAGTACAGTAGAGGTAGAGTACAGTGGAGTACAGTAGAGGTAGGGTACAGTAGAGCACAGTAGAGGTAGAATACAGTGGAGTACAGTAGAGGTAGAGTACAGTGGAGTACACTAGAGGTAGAGTACAGTGGAGTACAGTAGAGGTAGAGTACAGTGGAGCACAGTACATTTACATTTACATTTAGTCATTTAGCAGACGCTTTTATCCAAAGCGACTTACAATTGAGGACTAAACCAAGAGATGTAGAGTACAGTGGAGTACAGTAGAGGTAGAGTACAGTGGAGCACAGTAGAGCTAGAGTACAGTGGAGTACAGTGGAGCACAGTAGAGGTGGAGTAAAGTAGAGTAGAGTAGAGGTAGAGTACAGTGGAGTACAGTAGAGATAGAGTAGAGTGGAGTAGAGTAGAGATAGAGTACAGTGGATTAGAGTAGAGATAGAGTACAGTGGAGTATAGTTGAGGTAGAGTACAGTGGAGCACAGTGGAGGTAGAGTACAGTGGAGTATAGTTTAGGTAGACTACAGTGGAGTACAGTAGAGGTAGAGTACAGTGGAGCACAGTAGAGGTAGAGTACAGTGGAGTACAGTAGAGGTAGTGTACAGTGGAGCACAGTAGAGGTAGAGTACAGTGGAGCAGAGTAGAGGTAGAGTACAGTGGGGTAGAGTAGAAATAGAGTACAGTGGAGCACAGTAGAGTAGAGTACAGTAGAGCACATTAGAGGTAGAGTACAGTGGAGCACAGTAGAGGTAGAGTACAGTGTAGCACAGTAGAGATAGAGTACAGTGGAGTACAGTAGAGGTAGAGTACAGTGGAGCACAGTAGAGACAGAGTACAGTAGAGCAGAGTAGAGGTAGAGTACACTGAAGTACAGTTTAGGTAGAGCACAGTAGAGCAGAGTAGAGGTAGAGTACAGTGGAGTACAGTAGAGGTAGAGCACAGTGGATCACTGTAGATGTAGAGTACAGTGGAGTACAGTAGAGATAGAGTACAGTGGAGCACAGTAGAGGTAGAGTACAGTGGAGCACAGTAGAGGTAGAGTACAGTGGAGCACCGTAGAGGTAGAGTACAGTGGAGTACAGTAGAGGTAGTGTACAGTGGAGCACAGTAGAGGTAGAGTACAATGGAGCACATTAGAGGTAGAGTACAGTGGGGTACAGTAGAAATAGAGTACAGTGCAGCACAATAGAGTAGAGTACAGTAGAGCACAGTAGAGGTAGAGTACAGTGGAGCACAGTAGAGATAGAGTACAGTGGAGTACAGTAGAGGAAGAGTACAGTGGAGTACAGTGGAGCACACTAGAGGTGGAGTACAGTAGAGTACAGTAGAGGTAGAGTACAGTGGAGTACAATAGAGATAGAGTACAGTGGAGTAGAGTAGAGATAGAGTACAGTGGAGCACAGCAGAGGTAGAGTACAGTGGATCACAGTAGAGATAGAGTACAGTGAAGTACAGTGGAGCACAGTAGAGGTAGAGTACAGTGGAGAACAGTAGAGATAGAGTACAGTGGAGTACAGTAGAGGTAAAGTACAGTGGAGCACAGTAGAGATAGAGTAGAGTGGAGTACAGTAGAGGTAGAGTACAGTGGAGCACAGTAGAGGTAGAGTACAGTGGAGTATAGTTGAGGTAGACTACAGAGGAGTACAGTAGAGGTAAAGTACAGTGGAGCACAGTAGAGATAGAGTACAGTAGAGCAGAGTAGAGGTAGAGTACAGTGGAGTACAGTAGAGGTAGAGCACAGTAGAGCAGAGTAGAGGTAGAGTACAGTGGAGTACAGTAGAGGTAGAGCACAGTGGAGCACTGTGGAGGTAGAGTACAGTGGAGTACAGTAGAGATAGAGTACAGTGGAGCACAGTAGAGGTAGAGTACAGTGGAGCAGAGTAGAGGTAGAGTACAGTGGAGCACAGTAGAGGTAGAGTACAGTGGAGTACAGTAGAGGTATTGTACAGTGGAGCACAGTAGAGGTAGAGTACATTGGAGCACAGTAGAGGTAGAGTACAGTGGGGTACAGTAGAAATAGAGTACAGTGGAGCACAGTAGAGTAGAGTACAGTAGAGCACAGTAGAGGTAGAGTACAGTGGAGCACAGTAGAGATAGAGTACAGTGGAGTACAGTAGAGGTAGAGTACAGTGGAGCACAGTAGAGGTAGAGTACAGTGGAGTACAGTGGAGCACAGTAGAGGTGGAGTACAGTAGAGTACAGTAGATGTAGAGAACAGTACAGTGCAGTAGAGGTAGAGTACAGTGGAGTACAGTAGAGGTAGAGTACAGTAGAGCACAGTAGAGGTAGATTACAGTGGAGTACAGTAGAGGTAGAGTACAGTGGAGTAGAGTCGAGGTAGAGTACAGTGGAGTACAGTAGAGGTAGAGTACAGTGGAGCACAGTAGATGTAGAGTACAGTGGAGTACAGTAGAGGTAGAGTACAGTGGAGCACAGTAGAGCTAGAGTACAGTGGAGTACAGTGGAGCACAGTAGAGGTGGAGTACAGTAGAGTAGAGTAGAGGTAGAGTACAGTGGAGTACAGTAGAGATAGAGTAGAGTGGAGTATAGTTGAGGTAGAGTACAGTGGAGCACAGTGGAGGTAGAGTACAGTGGAGTATAGTTTAGGTAGACTACAGTGGAGTACAGTAGAGGTAGAGTAAAGTGGAGCACAGTAGAGATAGAGTACAGTAGAGCAGAGTAGAGGTAGAGTACAGTGAAGTACAGTTTAGGTAGAGCACAGTAGAGCAGAGTAGAGGTAGAGTACAGTGGAGTACAGTAGAGGTAGAGCACAGTGGATCACTGTAGATGTAGAGTACAGTGGAGTACAGTAGAGATAGAGTACAGTGGAGCACAGTAGAGGTAGAGTACAGTGGAGCACAGTAGAGGTAGAGTACAGTGGAGCACCGTAGAGGTAGAGTACAGTGGAGTACAGTAGAGGTAGTGTACAGTGGAGCACAGTAGTGGTAGAGTACAGTGGAGCACAGTAGAGGTAGAGTACAGTGGGGTACAGTAGAAATAGAGTACAGTGCAGCACAATAGAGTAGAGTACAGTAGAGCACAGTAGAGGTAGAGTACAGTGGAGCACAGTAGAGATAGAGTACAGTGCAGTACAGTAGAGGAAGTGTACAGTGGAGTACAGTGGAGCACACTAGAGGTGGAGTACAGTAGAGTACAGTAGAGGTAGAGTACAGTGGAGTACAATAGAGATAGAGTACAGTGGAGTAGAGTAGAGATAGAGTACAGTGGAGCACAGCAGAGGTAGAGTACAGTGGATCACAGTAGAGATAGAGTACAGTGAAGTACAGTGGAGCACAGTAGAGGTAGAGTACAGTGGAGAACAGTAGAGATAGAGTACAGTGGAGTACAGTAGAGGTAAAGTACAGTGGAGCACAGTAGAGATAGAGTAGAGTGGAGTACAGTAGAGGTAGAGTACAGTGGAGCACAGTAGAGGTAGAGTACAGTGGAGTATAGTTGAGGTAGACTACAGAGGAGTACAGTAGAGGTAAAGTACAGTGGAGCACAGTAGAGATAGAGTACAGTAGAGCAGAGTAGAGGTAGAGTACAGTGGAGTACAGTAGAGGTAGAGCACAGTAGAGCAGAGTAGAGGTAGAGTACAGTGGAGTACAGTAGAGGTAGAGCACAGTGGAGCACTGTGGAGGTAGAGTACAGTGGAGTACAGTAGAGATAGAGTACAGTGGAGCACAGTAGAGGTAGAGTACAGTGGAGCAGAGTAGAGGTAGAGTACAGTGGAGCACAGTAGAGGTAGAGTACAGTGGAGTACAGTAGAGGTATTGTACAGTGGAGCACAGTAGAGGTAGAGTACATTGGAGCACAGTAGAGGTAGAATACAGTGGGGTACAGTAGAAATAGAGTACAGTGGAGCACAGTAGAGTAGAGTACAGTAGAGCACAGTAGAGGTAGAGTACAGTGGAGCACAGTAGAGATAGAGTACAGTGGAGTACAGTAGAGGTAGAGTACAGTGGAGCACAGTAGAGGTAGAGTACAGTGGAGTACAGTGGAGCACAGTAGAGGTGGAGTACAGTAGAGTACAGTAGATGTAGAGAACAGTACAGTGCAGTAGAGGTAGAGTACAGTGGAGTACAGTAGAGGTAGAGTACAGTAGAGCACAGTAGAGGTAGATTACAGTGGAGTACAGTAGAGGTAGAGTACAGTGGAGTAGAGTAGAGGTAGAGTACAGTGGAGTACAGTAGAGGTAGAGTACAGTGGAGCACAGTAGATGTAGAGTACAGTGGAGTACAGTAGAGGTAGAGTACAGTGGAGCACAGTAGAGCTAGAGTACAGTGGAGTACAGTGGAGCACAGTAGAGGTGGAGTACAGTAGAGTAGAGTAGAGGTAGAGTACAGTGGAGTACAGTAGAGATAGAGTAGAGTGGAGTATAGTTGAGGTAGAGTACAGTGGAGCACAGTGGAGGTAGAGTACAGTGGAGTATAGTTTAGGTAGACTACAGTGGAGTACAGTAGAGGTAGAGTTCAGTGGAGCACAGTAGAGATAGAGTACAGTAGAGCAGAGTAGAGGTAGAGTACAGTGGAGGACAGTAGAGGTAGAGTACAGTGGAGCACTGTAGAGGTGGAGTACAGTGGAGTACAGTAGAGGTAGAGTACAGTGGAGCACAGTAGAGATAGAGTACAGTGGAGCACAGTAGAGATAGAGTAGAGTAGAGCAGAGTAGAGGTAGAGTACAGTGGAGTACAGTAAAGGTAGAGTAGAGTGGAGCACATTAGAGGTAGAGTACAGTGGAGCACAGTAGATGTAGAGTACAGTGGAGTACAGTAGAGGTAGAGTACATGGGAGCACAGTAGAGCTAGAGTACAGTGGAGTACAGTGGAGGTAGAGTATAGTGGAGTACAGTAGAGATAGAGCACAGTAGAGCAGAGTAGAGGTAGAGTACAGTGGAGCACAGTAGAGGTAGAATAGAGTGGAGTATAGTTGAGGTAGACTACAGTGGAGTAGAGTAGAGGTGGAGTACAGTAGAGTATAGTAGTGGTAGAGTACAGTAGACTACAGTAGAGATAGAGTACAGTGGAGCACAGTAGAGATAAGTGCAGTGGAGTATAGTAGAGGTAGAGTACAGTGGAGTACAGTAGAGGTAGAGTACAGCTGAGCACAGTAGAGGTAGAGTAGAGTGGAGCACAGTAGAGGTAGAGCACAGTGGACTACAGTAGAGGTAGTGTACAGTGGAGCACAGTAGAGGTAGAGTACAGTGGAGCACAATAGAGGTAGAGTACAGTGGAGTATAATAGAGGTAGAGTACAGTAGAGCACAGTAGAGATAGAGTACACTAGAGCAGAGTAGAGGTAGAATACAGTGGAGTAGAGTAGAGGTAGAGTACAGTGGAGCACTGTAGAGGTGGAGTACAGTGGAGTACAGTAGAGGTAGAGTACAGTGGAGCACAGTAGAGATAGACTACAGTAGAGCACAGTAGAGGTAGAGTACAGTGGAGCACAGTAGAGCACAGTAGAGGTGGAGTACAGTAGAGTAGAGTAGAGGTAGAGTACAGTGGAGTACAGTAGAGATAGAGTAGAGTGGAGTAGAGTAGAGATAGAGTACAGTGGATTAGAGTAGAGATAGAGTACAGTGGAGTATAGTTGAGGTAGAGTACAGTGGAGCACAGTAGAGGTAGAGTACAGTGGAGTATAGTTGAGGTAGACTACAGTGGAGTACAGTAGAGGTAGAGTACAGTGGAGCACAGTAGAGATAGAGTACAGTAGAGCAGAGTAGAGGTAGAGTACAGTGGAGTACAGTAGAGGTAGAGTACAGTAGAACACTGTAGAGGTGGAGTAGAGTGGAGTACAGTAGAGGTAGAGTACAGTGGAGCACAGTAGAGATAGAGTAAAATAGAGCAGAGTAGAGGTAGAGTACAGTGGAGTACAGTAGAGGTAGAGTACAATGGAGCATAGTAGAGATTTAGTACAGTAGAGCACAGTAGAGGTAGAGTACAGTGGAGTATAGTAGAGGTAGAGTACAGTGGAGTACAGTAGAGGTAGATTACAGTGGAGCACAGTAGAGGTAGAGTACAGTGGAGTATAGTTGAGGTAGACTACAGTGGAGTGCAGTAGAGGTAGAGTACAGTGGAGCACAGTAGAGATAGAGTACATTAGAGCAGAGTAGAGGTAGAGTACAGTGGAGTACAGTAGAGGTAGAGAACAGTAGAGCAGAGTAGAGGTAGAGTACAGTGGAGTACAGTAGAGGTAGAGCACAGTGGAGCACTGTAGAGGTAGAGTACAGTGGAGTACAGTAGAGATAGAGTACAGTGGAGCACAGTAGAGGTAGAGTACAGTGGAGCACAGTAGAGGTAGAGTACAGTGGAGCACAGTAGAGGTAGAGTACAGTGGAGTACAGTAGAGGTAGTGTACAGTGGAGCACAGTAGAGGTAGAGTACAGTGGAGCACAGTATAGGTAGAGTACAGTGGGGTAGAGTAGAAATAGAGTACAGTGGAGCACAATAAAGTAGAGTACAGTAGAGCACAGTAGAGGTAGAGTACAGTGGAGCACAGTAGAGATAGAGTACAGTGGAGTACAGTAGAGTAAGAGTACAGTGGAGTACAGTGGAGCACACTAGAGGTGGAGTACAGTAGAGTACAGTAGAGGTAGAGTAAAGTGGAGTACAATAGAGATAGAGTACAGTGGAGTAGAGTAGAGATAGAGTACAGTGGAGCACAGCAGAGGTAGAGTACAGTGGATCACAGTAGAGATAGAGTACAGTGAAGTACAGTGGAGCACAGTAGAGGTAGAGTACAGTGGAGAACAGTAGAGATAGAGTACAGTGGAGTACAGTAGAGGTAGAGTACAGTGGAGCACAGTAGAGATAGAGTAGAGTGGAGTACAGTAGAGGTAGAGTACAGTGGAGCACAGTAGAGGTAGAGTACAGTGGAGTATAGTTGAGGTAGACTACAGAGGAGTACAGTAGAGGTAGAGTACAGTGGAGCACAGTAGAGGTAGTGTACAGTGGAGCACAGTAGAGGTAGAGTACAGTGGAGCACAGTAGAGGTAGAGTACAGTGGGGTACAGTAGAAATAGAGTACAGTGGAGCACAGTAGAGTAGAGTACAGTAGAGCACAGTAGAGGTAGAGTACAGTGGAGCACAGTAGAGATAGAGTACAGTGGAGTACAATAGAGGAAGAGTACAGTGGAGTACAGTGGAGCACAGTAGAGGTGTAGTACATTAGAGTACACTAGAGGTAGAGTACAGTGGAGTAAAATAGAGATAGAGTACAGTGGAGTAGAGTAGAGATAGAGTACAGTGGAGCACAGCAGAGGTAGAGTACAGTGGATCACAGTAGAGATAGAGTACAGTGGAGTACAGTGGAGCACAGTAGAGGTAGAGTACAGTGGAGAACAGTAGAGATAGAGTACAGTGGAGTACAGTAGAGGTAGAGTACAGTGGAGCACAGTAGAGATAGAGTACAGTGGAGTACAGTAGAGGTAGAGTGCAGTGGAGCACAGTAGAGGTAGAGTACAGTGGAGTACAGTGGAGCACAGTAGAGGTGGAGTACAGTAGAGTACAGTAGAGGTAGAGAACAGTACAGTACAGTAGAGGTAGAGTACAGTGGAGTACAGTAGAGGTAGGGTACAGTAGAGCACAGTAGAGGTAGAATACAGTGGAGTACAGTAGAGGTAGAGTACAGTGGAGTACAGTAGAGGTAGAGTACAGTGGAGTACAGTAGAGGTAGAGTACAGTGGAGCACAGTAGATGTAGAGTACAGTGGAGTACAGTAGAGGTAGAGTACAGTGGAGCACAGTAGAGCTAGAGTACAGTGGAGTACAGTAGAGCACAGTAGAGGTGGAGTACAGTAGAGTAGAGTAGAGGTAGAGTACAGTGGAGTACAGTAGAGATAGAGTAGAGTGGAGTAGAGTAGAGATAGAGTACAGTGGATTAGAGTAGAGATAGAGTAAAGTGGAGTATAGTTGAGGTAGAGTACAGTGGAGCACAGTGGAGGTAGAGTACAGTGGAGTATAGTTTAGGTAGACTACAGTGGAGTACAGTAGAGGTAGAGTACAGTGGATCACAGTAGAGATAGAGTACAGTAGAGCAGAGTAGAGGTAGGGTACAGTGGAGGACAGTAGAGGTAGAGTACAGTGGAGCACTGTGGAGGTGGAGTACAGTGGAGTACAGTAGAGGTAGAGTACAGTGGAGCACAGTAGAGATAGAGTACAGTAGAGCACAGTAGAGGTAGAGTACAGTGGAGCAGAGTAGAGGTAGAGTACAGTGGGGTACAGTAGAAATAGAGTACAGTGGAGCACAGTAGAGTAGAGTACAGTAGAGCACAGTAAAGGTAGAGTACAGTGGAGCACAGTAGAGATAGAGTACAGTGGAGTACAGTAGAGGTAGAGTACAGTGGATCACAGTAGAGATAGAGTACAGTAGAGTACAGTGGAGCACAGTAGAGGTAGAGTACAGTGGAGAACAGTAGAGATAGAGTACAGTGGAGTACAGTAGAGGTAGAGTACAGTGGAGCACAGTAGAGATAGAGTACAGTGGAGTACAGTAGAGGTGGAGTACAGTGGAGCACAGTAGAGGTAGAGGACAGTGGAGTACAGTGGAGCACAGTAGAGGTGGAGTACAGTAGAGTACAGTAGAGGTAGAGAACAGTACAGTACACTAGAGGTAGATTACAGTGGAGTACAGTAGAGGTAGAGTACAGTAGAGCACAGTAGAGGTAGAATACAGTGGAGTACAGTAGAGGTAGAGTACAGTGGAGTACAGTAGAGGTAGAGTACAGTGGAGTACAGTAGAGGTAGAGTACAGTGGAGCACAGTAGATGCAGAGTACAGTGGAGTACAGTAGAGGTAGAGTACAGTGGAGCACAGTAGAGCTAGAGTACAGTGGAGTACAGTGGAGGTAGAGTATAGTGGAGTAAAGTAGAGATAGAGTACAGTAGAGCAGAGTAGAGGTAGGGTACAGTGGAGGACAGTAGAGGTAGAGTACAGTGGAGCACTGTGGAGGTGGAGTACAGTGGAGTACAGTAGAGGTAGAGTACAGTGGAGCACAGTAGAGATAGAGTACAGTAGAGCACAGTAGAGGTAGAGTACAGTGGAGCAGAGTAGAGGTAGAGTACAGTGGGGTACAGTAGAAATAGAGTACAGTGGAGCACAGTAGAGTAGAGTACAGTAGAGCACAGTAAAGGTAGAGTACAGTGGAGCACAGTAGAGATAGAGTACAGTGGAGTACAGTAGAGGTAGAGTACAGTGGATCACAGTAGAGATAGA
This sequence comes from Tiaroga cobitis, assembly GCA_030578255.1. Taxonomy (NCBI): domain Eukaryota; kingdom Metazoa; phylum Chordata; class Actinopteri; order Cypriniformes; family Leuciscidae; genus Tiaroga; species Tiaroga cobitis. Next base: position 1,018,568 of record JAROOI010000053.1, on the reverse strand, counting down.
GTACAGTAGAGTACAGTGGAGTACAGTAGAGGTAGAGTACAGTGGAGCACAGTAGATGTAGAGTACAGTGGAGTACAGTAGAGGTAGAGTACAGTGGAGCACAGTAGAGCTAGAGTACAGTGGAGTACAGTGGAGCACAGTAGAGGTGGAGTACAGTAGAGTAGAGTAGAGGTAGAGTACAGTGGAGTATAGTTGAGATAGAGTACAGTGGAGCACAGTAGAGATAAGTGCAGTGGAGTATAGTAGAGGTAGAGTACAGTGGAGTACAGTAGAGGTAGAGTACAGCTGAGCACAGTAGAGGTAGAGTAGAGTGGAGCACAGTAGAGGTAGAGTACAGTGGACTACAGTAGAGGTAGTGTACAGTGGAGCACAGTAGAAGTAGGGTACAGTAGAGCACAGTAGAGGTAGAATACAGTGGAGTACAGTAGAGGTAGAGTACAGTGGAGTACAGTAGAGGTAGAGTACAGTGGAGTACAGTAGAGGTAGAGTACAGTGGAGCACAGTAGATGTAGAGTACAGTGGAGTACAGTAGAGGTAGAGTACAGTGGAGCACAGTAGAGCTAGAGTACAGTGGAGTACAGTGGAGCACAGTAGAGGTGGAGTACAGTAGAGTAGAGTAGAGGTAGAGTACAGTGGAGTACAGTAGAGATAGAGTAGAGTGGAGTAGAGTAGAGATAGAGTACAGTGGATTAGAGTAGAGATAGAGTACAGTGGAGTATAGTTGAGGTAGAGTACAGTGGAGCACAGTGGAGGTAGAGTACAGTGGAGTATAGTTTAGGTAGACTACAGTGGAGTACAGTAGAGGTAGAGTACAGTGGAGCACAGTAGAGATAGAGTACAGTAGAGCAGAGTAGAGGTAGAGTACAGTGGAGGACAGTAGAGGTAGAGTACAGTGGAGCACTGTAGAGGTGGAGTACAGTGGAGTACACTAGAGGTAGAGTACAGTGGAGCACAGTAGAGATAGAGTACAGTAGAGCACAGTAGAGGTAGAGTACAGTGGAGCACAGTAGAGGTAGAGTACAGTGGAGTATAGTTGAGGTAGACTACAGTGGAGTACAGTAGAGGTAGAGTACAGTGGAGCACAGTAGAGATAGAGTAGAGTAGAGCAGAGTAGAGGTAGAGTACAGTGGAGTACAGTAAAGGTAGAGTAGAGTGGCGCATATTAGAGGTAGAGTACAGTGGAGCACAGTAGAGGTAGAGTACAGTGGAGTATAGTAGAGGTAGAGTACAGTGGAGTACAGTAGAGGTAGAGTACAGTAGAGCAGAGTAGAGGTAGAGTACAGTGGAGTAGAGTAGAGGTAGAGCAGAGTGGAGCACTGTAGAGGTAGAGTACAGTGGAGTACAGTAGAGGTAGAGTACAGTGGAGCACAGTAGAGGTAGAGTACAGTGGAGTACAGTAGAGGTAGTGTACAGTGGAGCACAGTAGAGGTAGAGTACAGTGGAGCACAGTAGAGTTGGAGTACAGTGGGGTACAGTAGAAATAGAGTACAGTGGAGCACAGTAGAGTAGAGTACAGTAGAGCACAGTAAAGGTAGAGTACAGTGGAGCACAGTAGAGATAGAGTACAGTGGAGTACAGTAGAGGAAGAGTACAGTGGAGTACAGTGGAGCACAGTAGAGGTGGAGTACAGTAGAGTACAGTAGAGGTAGAGTACAGTGGAGTACAATAGAGATAGAGTACAGTGGCGTAGAGTAGAGATAGAGTACAGTGGAGCACAGCAGAGGTAGAGTACAGTGAATCACAGTAAAGATAGAGTACAGTGGAGTACAGTGGAGCACAGTAGAGGTAGAGTACAGATGAGAACAGTAGAGATAGAGTACAGTGGAGTACAGTAGAGGTAGAGTACAGTGTAGCACAGTAGAGATAGAGTACAGTGGAGTACAGTAGAGGTAGAGTGCAGTGGAGCACAGTAGAGGTAGAGTACAGTGGAGTACAGTGGAGCACAGTAGAGGTGGAGTACAGTAGAGTACAGTAGAGGTAGAGAACAGTACAGTACAGTAGAGGTAGAGTACAGTGGAGTACAGTAGAGGTAGGGTACAGTAGAGCACAGTAGAGGTAGAATACAGTGGAGTACAGTAGAGGTAGAGTACAGTGGAGTACACTAGAGGTAGAGTACAGTGGAGTACAGTAGAGGTAGAGTACAGTGGAGCACAGTACATTTACATTTACATTTAGTCATTTAGCAGACGCTTTTATCCAAAGCGACTTACAATTGAGGACTAAACCAAGAGATGTAGAGTACAGTGGAGTACAGTAGAGGTAGAGTACAGTGGAGCACAGTAGAGCTAGAGTACAGTGGAGTACAGTGGAGCACAGTAGAGGTGGAGTAAAGTAGAGTAGAGTAGAGGTAGAGTACAGTGGAGTACAGTAGAGATAGAGTAGAGTGGAGTAGAGTAGAGATAGAGTACAGTGGATTAGAGTAGAGATAGAGTACAGTGGAGTATAGTTGAGGTAGAGTACAGTGGAGCACAGTGGAGGTAGAGTACAGTGGAGTATAGTTTAGGTAGACTACAGTGGAGTACAGTAGAGGTAGAGTACAGTGGAGCACAGTAGAGGTAGAGTACAGTGGAGTACAGTAGAGGTAGTGTACAGTGGAGCACAGTAGAGGTAGAGTACAGTGGAGCAGAGTAGAGGTAGAGTACAGTGGGGTAGAGTAGAAATAGAGTACAGTGGAGCACAGTAGAGTAGAGTACAGTAGAGCACATTAGAGGTAGAGTACAGTGGAGCACAGTAGAGGTAGAGTACAGTGTAGCACAGTAGAGATAGAGTACAGTGGAGTACAGTAGAGGTAGAGTACAGTGGAGCACAGTAGAGACAGAGTACAGTAGAGCAGAGTAGAGGTAGAGTACACTGAAGTACAGTTTAGGTAGAGCACAGTAGAGCAGAGTAGAGGTAGAGTACAGTGGAGTACAGTAGAGGTAGAGCACAGTGGATCACTGTAGATGTAGAGTACAGTGGAGTACAGTAGAGATAGAGTACAGTGGAGCACAGTAGAGGTAGAGTACAGTGGAGCACAGTAGAGGTAGAGTACAGTGGAGCACCGTAGAGGTAGAGTACAGTGGAGTACAGTAGAGGTAGTGTACAGTGGAGCACAGTAGAGGTAGAGTACAATGGAGCACATTAGAGGTAGAGTACAGTGGGGTACAGTAGAAATAGAGTACAGTGCAGCACAATAGAGTAGAGTACAGTAGAGCACAGTAGAGGTAGAGTACAGTGGAGCACAGTAGAGATAGAGTACAGTGGAGTACAGTAGAGGAAGAGTACAGTGGAGTACAGTGGAGCACACTAGAGGTGGAGTACAGTAGAGTACAGTAGAGGTAGAGTACAGTGGAGTACAATAGAGATAGAGTACAGTGGAGTAGAGTAGAGATAGAGTACAGTGGAGCACAGCAGAGGTAGAGTACAGTGGATCACAGTAGAGATAGAGTACAGTGAAGTACAGTGGAGCACAGTAGAGGTAGAGTACAGTGGAGAACAGTAGAGATAGAGTACAGTGGAGTACAGTAGAGGTAAAGTACAGTGGAGCACAGTAGAGATAGAGTAGAGTGGAGTACAGTAGAGGTAGAGTACAGTGGAGCACAGTAGAGGTAGAGTACAGTGGAGTATAGTTGAGGTAGACTACAGAGGAGTACAGTAGAGGTAAAGTACAGTGGAGCACAGTAGAGATAGAGTACAGTAGAGCAGAGTAGAGGTAGAGTACAGTGGAGTACAGTAGAGGTAGAGCACAGTAGAGCAGAGTAGAGGTAGAGTACAGTGGAGTACAGTAGAGGTAGAGCACAGTGGAGCACTGTGGAGGTAGAGTACAGTGGAGTACAGTAGAGATAGAGTACAGTGGAGCACAGTAGAGGTAGAGTACAGTGGAGCAGAGTAGAGGTAGAGTACAGTGGAGCACAGTAGAGGTAGAGTACAGTGGAGTACAGTAGAGGTATTGTACAGTGGAGCACAGTAGAGGTAGAGTACATTGGAGCACAGTAGAGGTAGAGTACAGTGGGGTACAGTAGAAATAGAGTACAGTGGAGCACAGTAGAGTAGAGTACAGTAGAGCACAGTAGAGGTAGAGTACAGTGGAGCACAGTAGAGATAGAGTACAGTGGAGTACAGTAGAGGTAGAGTACAGTGGAGCACAGTAGAGGTAGAGTACAGTGGAGTACAGTGGAGCACAGTAGAGGTGGAGTACAGTAGAGTACAGTAGATGTAGAGAACAGTACAGTGCAGTAGAGGTAGAGTACAGTGGAGTACAGTAGAGGTAGAGTACAGTAGAGCACAGTAGAGGTAGATTACAGTGGAGTACAGTAGAGGTAGAGTACAGTGGAGTAGAGTCGAGGTAGAGTACAGTGGAGTACAGTAGAGGTAGAGTACAGTGGAGCACAGTAGATGTAGAGTACAGTGGAGTACAGTAGAGGTAGAGTACAGTGGAGCACAGTAGAGCTAGAGTACAGTGGAGTACAGTGGAGCACAGTAGAGGTGGAGTACAGTAGAGTAGAGTAGAGGTAGAGTACAGTGGAGTACAGTAGAGATAGAGTAGAGTGGAGTATAGTTGAGGTAGAGTACAGTGGAGCACAGTGGAGGTAGAGTACAGTGGAGTATAGTTTAGGTAGACTACAGTGGAGTACAGTAGAGGTAGAGTAAAGTGGAGCACAGTAGAGATAGAGTACAGTAGAGCAGAGTAGAGGTAGAGTACAGTGAAGTACAGTTTAGGTAGAGCACAGTAGAGCAGAGTAGAGGTAGAGTACAGTGGAGTACAGTAGAGGTAGAGCACAGTGGATCACTGTAGATGTAGAGTACAGTGGAGTACAGTAGAGATAGAGTACAGTGGAGCACAGTAGAGGTAGAGTACAGTGGAGCACAGTAGAGGTAGAGTACAGTGGAGCACCGTAGAGGTAGAGTACAGTGGAGTACAGTAGAGGTAGTGTACAGTGGAGCACAGTAGTGGTAGAGTACAGTGGAGCACAGTAGAGGTAGAGTACAGTGGGGTACAGTAGAAATAGAGTACAGTGCAGCACAATAGAGTAGAGTACAGTAGAGCACAGTAGAGGTAGAGTACAGTGGAGCACAGTAGAGATAGAGTACAGTGCAGTACAGTAGAGGAAGTGTACAGTGGAGTACAGTGGAGCACACTAGAGGTGGAGTACAGTAGAGTACAGTAGAGGTAGAGTACAGTGGAGTACAATAGAGATAGAGTACAGTGGAGTAGAGTAGAGATAGAGTACAGTGGAGCACAGCAGAGGTAGAGTACAGTGGATCACAGTAGAGATAGAGTACAGTGAAGTACAGTGGAGCACAGTAGAGGTAGAGTACAGTGGAGAACAGTAGAGATAGAGTACAGTGGAGTACAGTAGAGGTAAAGTACAGTGGAGCACAGTAGAGATAGAGTAGAGTGGAGTACAGTAGAGGTAGAGTACAGTGGAGCACAGTAGAGGTAGAGTACAGTGGAGTATAGTTGAGGTAGACTACAGAGGAGTACAGTAGAGGTAAAGTACAGTGGAGCACAGTAGAGATAGAGTACAGTAGAGCAGAGTAGAGGTAGAGTACAGTGGAGTACAGTAGAGGTAGAGCACAGTAGAGCAGAGTAGAGGTAGAGTACAGTGGAGTACAGTAGAGGTAGAGCACAGTGGAGCACTGTGGAGGTAGAGTACAGTGGAGTACAGTAGAGATAGAGTACAGTGGAGCACAGTAGAGGTAGAGTACAGTGGAGCAGAGTAGAGGTAGAGTACAGTGGAGCACAGTAGAGGTAGAGTACAGTGGAGTACAGTAGAGGTATTGTACAGTGGAGCACAGTAGAGGTAGAGTACATTGGAGCACAGTAGAGGTAGAATACAGTGGGGTACAGTAGAAATAGAGTACAGTGGAGCACAGTAGAGTAGAGTACAGTAGAGCACAGTAGAGGTAGAGTACAGTGGAGCACAGTAGAGATAGAGTACAGTGGAGTACAGTAGAGGTAGAGTACAGTGGAGCACAGTAGAGGTAGAGTACAGTGGAGTACAGTGGAGCACAGTAGAGGTGGAGTACAGTAGAGTACAGTAGATGTAGAGAACAGTACAGTGCAGTAGAGGTAGAGTACAGTGGAGTACAGTAGAGGTAGAGTACAGTAGAGCACAGTAGAGGTAGATTACAGTGGAGTACAGTAGAGGTAGAGTACAGTGGAGTAGAGTAGAGGTAGAGTACAGTGGAGTACAGTAGAGGTAGAGTACAGTGGAGCACAGTAGATGTAGAGTACAGTGGAGTACAGTAGAGGTAGAGTACAGTGGAGCACAGTAGAGCTAGAGTACAGTGGAGTACAGTGGAGCACAGTAGAGGTGGAGTACAGTAGAGTAGAGTAGAGGTAGAGTACAGTGGAGTACAGTAGAGATAGAGTAGAGTGGAGTATAGTTGAGGTAGAGTACAGTGGAGCACAGTGGAGGTAGAGTACAGTGGAGTATAGTTTAGGTAGACTACAGTGGAGTACAGTAGAGGTAGAGTTCAGTGGAGCACAGTAGAGATAGAGTACAGTAGAGCAGAGTAGAGGTAGAGTACAGTGGAGGACAGTAGAGGTAGAGTACAGTGGAGCACTGTAGAGGTGGAGTACAGTGGAGTACAGTAGAGGTAGAGTACAGTGGAGCACAGTAGAGATAGAGTACAGTGGAGCACAGTAGAGATAGAGTAGAGTAGAGCAGAGTAGAGGTAGAGTACAGTGGAGTACAGTAAAGGTAGAGTAGAGTGGAGCACATTAGAGGTAGAGTACAGTGGAGCACAGTAGATGTAGAGTACAGTGGAGTACAGTAGAGGTAGAGTACATGGGAGCACAGTAGAGCTAGAGTACAGTGGAGTACAGTGGAGGTAGAGTATAGTGGAGTACAGTAGAGATAGAGCACAGTAGAGCAGAGTAGAGGTAGAGTACAGTGGAGCACAGTAGAGGTAGAATAGAGTGGAGTATAGTTGAGGTAGACTACAGTGGAGTAGAGTAGAGGTGGAGTACAGTAGAGTATAGTAGTGGTAGAGTACAGTAGACTACAGTAGAGATAGAGTACAGTGGAGCACAGTAGAGATAAGTGCAGTGGAGTATAGTAGAGGTAGAGTACAGTGGAGTACAGTAGAGGTAGAGTACAGCTGAGCACAGTAGAGGTAGAGTAGAGTGGAGCACAGTAGAGGTAGAGCACAGTGGACTACAGTAGAGGTAGTGTACAGTGGAGCACAGTAGAGGTAGAGTACAGTGGAGCACAATAGAGGTAGAGTACAGTGGAGTATAATAGAGGTAGAGTACAGTAGAGCACAGTAGAGATAGAGTACACTAGAGCAGAGTAGAGGTAGAATACAGTGGAGTAGAGTAGAGGTAGAGTACAGTGGAGCACTGTAGAGGTGGAGTACAGTGGAGTACAGTAGAGGTAGAGTACAGTGGAGCACAGTAGAGATAGACTACAGTAGAGCACAGTAGAGGTAGAGTACAGTGGAGCACAGTAGAGCACAGTAGAGGTGGAGTACAGTAGAGTAGAGTAGAGGTAGAGTACAGTGGAGTACAGTAGAGATAGAGTAGAGTGGAGTAGAGTAGAGATAGAGTACAGTGGATTAGAGTAGAGATAGAGTACAGTGGAGTATAGTTGAGGTAGAGTACAGTGGAGCACAGTAGAGGTAGAGTACAGTGGAGTATAGTTGAGGTAGACTACAGTGGAGTACAGTAGAGGTAGAGTACAGTGGAGCACAGTAGAGATAGAGTACAGTAGAGCAGAGTAGAGGTAGAGTACAGTGGAGTACAGTAGAGGTAGAGTACAGTAGAACACTGTAGAGGTGGAGTAGAGTGGAGTACAGTAGAGGTAGAGTACAGTGGAGCACAGTAGAGATAGAGTAAAATAGAGCAGAGTAGAGGTAGAGTACAGTGGAGTACAGTAGAGGTAGAGTACAATGGAGCATAGTAGAGATTTAGTACAGTAGAGCACAGTAGAGGTAGAGTACAGTGGAGTATAGTAGAGGTAGAGTACAGTGGAGTACAGTAGAGGTAGATTACAGTGGAGCACAGTAGAGGTAGAGTACAGTGGAGTATAGTTGAGGTAGACTACAGTGGAGTGCAGTAGAGGTAGAGTACAGTGGAGCACAGTAGAGATAGAGTACATTAGAGCAGAGTAGAGGTAGAGTACAGTGGAGTACAGTAGAGGTAGAGAACAGTAGAGCAGAGTAGAGGTAGAGTACAGTGGAGTACAGTAGAGGTAGAGCACAGTGGAGCACTGTAGAGGTAGAGTACAGTGGAGTACAGTAGAGATAGAGTACAGTGGAGCACAGTAGAGGTAGAGTACAGTGGAGCACAGTAGAGGTAGAGTACAGTGGAGCACAGTAGAGGTAGAGTACAGTGGAGTACAGTAGAGGTAGTGTACAGTGGAGCACAGTAGAGGTAGAGTACAGTGGAGCACAGTAGAGGTAGAGTACAGTGGGGTACAGTAGAAATAGAGTACAGTGGAGCACAGTAGAGTAGAGTACAGTAGAGCACATTAGAGGTAGAGTACAGTAGAGCACAGTAGAGGTAGAGTACAGTGGAGTATAGTAGAGGTAGAGTACAGTGGAGTACAGTAGAGGTAGATTACAGTGGAGCACAGTAGAGGTAGAGTACAGTGGAGTATAGTTGAGGTAGACTACAGTGGAGTGCAGTAGAGGTAGAGTACAGTGGAGCACAGTAGAGATAGAGTACATTAGAGCAGAGTAGAGGTAGAGTACAGTGGAGTACAGTAGAGGTAGAGAACAGTAGAGCAGAGTAGAGGTAGAGTACAGTGGAGTACAGTAGAGGTAGAGCACAGTGGAGCACTGTAGAGGTAGAGTACAGTGGAGTACAGTAGAGATAGAGTACAGTGGAGCACAGTAGAGGTAGAGTACAGTGGAGCACAGTAGAGGTAGAGTACAGTGGAGCACAGTAGAGGTAGAGTACAGTGGAGTACAGTAGAGGTAGTGTACAGTGGAGCACAGTAGAGGTAGAGTACAGTGGAGCACAGTAGAGGTAGAGTACAGTGGGGTACAGTAGAAATAGAGTACAGTGGAGCACAGTAGAGTAGAGTACAGTAGAGCACATTAGAGGTAGAGTACAGTGGAGCACAGTAGAGATAGAGTACAGTGGAGTACAGTAGAGGAAGAGTACAGTGGAGTACAGTGGAGCACAGTAGAGGTGGAGTACAGTAGAGTACAGTAGAGGTAGAGTACAGTGGAGTACAATAGAGATAGAGTACAGTGGAGTAGAGTAGAGATAGAGTAAAGTGGAGCACAGCAGAGGTAGAGTACAGTGGATCACAGTAGAGATAGAGTACAGTGTAGTACAGTGGAGCACAGTAGAGGTAGAGTACAGTGGAGAACAGTAGAGATAGATTACAGTGGAGTACAGTAGAGGTAGAGTACAGTGGAGTACAGTGGAGCACAGTAGAGGTGGAGTACAGTAGAGTACAGTAGAGGTAGAGACCCTACAGTACAGTAGAGGTAGAGTACAGTGGAGTACAGTAGAGGTAGAGTACAGTAGAGCACAGTAGAGGTAGAATAAAGTGGAGTACAGTAGAGGTAGGGTACAGTGGAGTACAGTAGAGGTATAGTACAGTGGAGTACAGTAGAGGTAGAGTACAGTGGAGCACAGTAGAGGTAGAGTACAGTGGGGCACAGTAGAGGTAGAGTACAGTGGAGTATAGTTGAGGTGGACTACAGTGGAGTAAAGTAGAGGTAGAGTACAGTGAAGTACAGTATAGGTAGAGCACAGTAGAGCAGAGTAGAGGTAGAGTACAGTGGAGTACAGTAGAGGTAGAGCACAGTGGATCACTGTAAAGGTAGAATACAGTGGAGTACAGTAGAGATAGAGTACAGTGGAGCACAGTAGAGGTAGAGTACAGTGGAGCACAGTAGAGGTAGAGTACAGTGGAGCACAGTAGAGGTAGAGTACAGTGGAGTACAGTAGAGGTAGTGTACAGTGGAGTACAGTAGAGGTAGAGTACAGTGTAGCACAGTAGAGGTAGAGTACAGTGGGGTACAGTAGAAATAGAGTACAGTGGAGCACAATAGAGTAGAGTACAGTAGAGCACAGTAGAGGTAGAGTACAGTGGAGTACAGTAGAGATAGAGTACAGTGGAGCACAGTAGAGGTAGAGTACAGTGGAGCACAGTAGAGGTAGAGTAGAGTGGAGCACAGTAGAGGTAGAGTACAGTGGAGTATAGTAGAGGTAGAGTACAGTAGAGCACAGTAAAGATAGAGTACAGTAGAGCACAGTAGAGATAGAGTACAGTGGAGCACAGTAGAGGAAGAGTACAGTGTAGTACAGTAGAGATAGAGTACAGTGGAGTAAAGTAGAGATAGAGTACAGTCGAACACAGTAGAGATAAGTGCAGTGGAGTATAGTAGAGGTAGAGTACAGTGGAGTACAGTAGAGGTAGAGTAGAGTAGAGTACAGTAGAGGTAGAGTACAGTGGAGCACAGTAGAGATAGAGTACAGTAGAGTACAGTAGAGGTAGAGTACAGTGGAGCACAGTAGAGGTAGAGTACAGTGGAGTACAGTAGAGGTAGTGTACAGTGGAGCACAGTAGAGGTAGAGTAGAGTGGAGTACAGTAGAGGTAGAGTACAGTGGAGTATAGTAGAGGTAGAGTACAGTAGAGCACAGTAGAGATAGAGTACAGTAGAGCACAGTAGAGGTAGAGTACAGTGGAGCACAGTAGAGGAAGAGTACAGTGTAGTACAGAAGAGATAGAGTACAGTGGAGTACAGTAGAGGTAGAGTACAGCTGAGCACAGTAGAGGTAGAGTAGAGTGGAGCACAGTAGAGGTAGAGTACAGTGGACTACAGTAGAGGTAGAGTACAGTGGAGCACAGTAGAGCTAGAGTACAGTGGAGTACAGTGGAGCACAGTAGAGGTGGAGTACAGTAGAGTAGAGTAGAGGTAGAGTACAGTGGAGTACAGTAGAGATAGAGTAGAGTGGAGTAGAGTAGAGATAGAGTACAGTGGATTAGAGTAGAGATAGAGTACAGTGGAGCACAGTAGAGGTAGAGTAGAGTGGAACACAATAGAGGTAGAGTACAGTGGACTACAATAGAGGTATTGTACAGTGGAGCACAGTAGAGGTAGAGTACAGTGGAGCACAGTAGAGGTAGAGTACATTGGAGTACAGTAGAGGTAGAGTACAGTGGAGCACTGTAGAGGTAGAGTACAGTGGAGTATAGTAGAGGTAGAGTACAGTGCAGTAGAGTAGAGGTAGAGTACAGTGGAGCACAGTAGATGTAGAGTACAGTGGAGCACAGTAGAGGTAGAGTACAGGGGAGTATAGTTGAGGTAGACTACAGTGGAGTACAGTAGAGATAGCGTACAGTGGAGTACAGTAGAGATTGAGTAGAGTAGAGCGGAGTAGAGGTAGAGTACAGTGGAGTACAGTAGAGGTAGAGCACAGTGGACCACTGTAGAGGTAGTGTACAGTGGAGTACAGTAGAGATAGAGTACAGTGGAGCACAGTAGAGGTAGAGTACAGTGGAGCACAGTAGAGATAGAGTACAGTAGAGCAGAGTAGAGGTAGAGTACAGTGGAGTACAGTAGAGGTAGAGTACAGTAGAACACTGTAGAGATAAGTGCAGTGGAGTATAGTAGAGGTAGAGTACAGTGGAGTACAGTAGAGGTAGAGTACAGTGGAGTACAGTAGAGGTAGAGTAGAGTGGAGCACATTAAAGGTGGAGTAGAGAAGAGTACAGTAGAGGTAGAGTACAGTGGAGTACATTAGAGGTAGAGTATAGTGGAGCACAGTAGAGGTAGAGTAGAGTGGAGTACAGTAGAGGTAGAGTACAGTGGAGAACAGTAGAGGTAGAGTACAGTGGAGTACAGTAGAGATAGAGTACAGTAGAGCACAGTAGAGGTAGAGTACAGTGGAGTATAGTAGAGGTAGAGTACAGTGGAGTACAGTAGAGGTAGAGTACGGTGGAGTACAGTAGAGGTAGAGTACAGTGGAGCACAGTAGATGTAGAGTACAGTGGAGCACAGTAGAGCTGGAGTACAGTGGAGTACAGTGGAACACAGTAGAGGTGGAGTACAGTAGAGTAGAGTAGAGGTAGAGTACAGTGGAGTACAGTAGAGATAGAGCACAGTGGAGTAGAGTAGAGATAGAGTACAGTGGATTAGAGTAGAGATAGAGTACAGATGAGTATAGTTGAGGTAGAGTACAGTGGAGCACAGTGGAGGTAGAGTAGAGTTGAGTATAGTTTAGGTAGACTACAGTGGAGTACAGTAGATGTAGAGTACAGTGGAGCACAGTAGAGATAGAGTACAGTAGAGCACAGTAGAGGTAGAGTACAGTGGAGCACAGTAGAGGTAGAGTACAGTGGAGTATAGTTGAGGTAGACTACAGTAGAGTACAGTAGAGGTAGAGTACAGTGGAGCAGAGTAGAGATAGAGTACAGTAGAGCAGAGTAGAGGTAGAGTACAGTGGAGTACAGTAGAGGTAGAGTGGAGCACATTAGAGGTGGAGTAGAGTAGAGTACAGTAGAGGTAGAGTACAGTGGAGCACAGTAGAGATAGAGTACAGTAGAGCACAGTAGAGGTAGAGTACAGTGGAGCACAGTAGAGGTAGAGTAGAGTGGAGCACAGTAGAGGTAGAGTACAGTGGAGTACAGTAGAGGTAGTGTACAGTGGAGCACAGTAGAGGTAGAGTACAGTGGAGCACAGTAGAGGTAGAGTACATTGGAGTATAGTAGAGGTAGAGTACAGTAGAGCACAGTAGAGATAGAGTACAGTAGAGCACAGTAGAGGTAGAGTACAGTGGAGCACAGTAGAGGAAGAGTACAGTGTAGTACAGAAGAGATAGAGTGCAGTGGAGTACAGTAGAGGTAGAGTACAGCTGAGCACAGTAGAGGTAGAGTAGAGTGGAGCACAGTAGAGGTAGAGTACATTGGACTACAGTAGAGGTAGTGTACAGTGGAGCACAGTAGAGGTAGAGTACAGTGGAGCACAGTAGAGGTAGAGTACAGTGGAGTATAATAGAGGTAGAGTACAGTAGAGCACAGTAGAGATAGAGTACAGTAGAGCAGAGTAGAGGTAGAGTACATTGGAGTACAGTAGAGGTAGAGTACAGTGGAGCACTGTAGAGGTGGAGTACAGTGGAGTAGAGTAGAGGTAGAGTACAATGGAGCACAGTAGAGATAGAGTACAGTAGAGTACAGTAGAGGTAGAGTACAGTGGAGCACAGTAGAGATAGAGTACAGTGGAGTACAGTAGAGGTAGAGTACAGTGGAGCACAGTAGAGGTAGAGTACAGTGGAGTACAGTGGAGCACAGTAGAGGTGGAGTACAGTAGAGTACAGTAGACTTAGAGAACAGTACAGTACAGTAGAGGTAGAGTACAGTGGAGTACAGTAGAGGTAGAGCACAGTGGATCACTGTAGATGTAGAGTACAGTGGAGTACAGTAGAGATAGAGTACAGTGGAGCACTGTAGAGGTAGAGTACAGTGGAGCACAGTAGAGGTAGAGTACAGTGGAGCACCGTAGAGGTAGAGTACAGTGGAGTACAGTAGAGGTAGTGTACAGTGGAGCACAGTAGAGGTAGAGTACAGTGGAGCACAGTACAGGTAGAGTACAGTGGGGTACAGTAGAAATAGAGTACAGTGCAGCACAATAGAGTAGAGTACAGTAGAGCACAGTAGAGGTAGAGTACAGTGGAGCACAGTAGAGATAGAGTACAGTGGAGTACAGTAGAGGAAGAGTACAGTGGAGTACAGTGGAGCACACTAGAGGTGGAGTACAGTAGAGTACAGTAGAGGTAGAGTACAGTGGAGTACAATAGAGATAGAGTACAGTGGAGTAGAGTAGAGATAGAGTACAGTGGAGCACAGCAGAGGTAGAGTATAGTGGATCACAGTAGAGATAGAGTACAGTGAAGTACAGTGGAGCACAGTAGAGGTAGAGTACAGTGGAGAACAGTAGAGATAGAGTACAGTGGAGTACAGTAGAGGTAAAGTACAGTGGAGCACAGTAGAGATAGAGTAGAGTGGAGTACAGTAGAGGTAGAGTACAGTGGAGCACAGTAGAGGTAGAGTACAGTGGAGTATAGTTGAGGTAGACTACAGAGGAGTACAGTAGAGGTAAAGTACAGTGGAGCACAGTAGAGATAGAGTACAGTAGAGCAGAGTAGAGGTAGAGTACAGTGGAGTACAGTAGAGGTAGAGCACAGTAGAGCAGAGTAGAGGTAGAGTACAGTGGAGTAAAGTAGAGGTAGAGCACAGTGGAGCACTGTGGAGGTAGAGTACAGTGGAGTACAGTAGAGATAGAGTACAGTGGAGCACAGTAGAGGTAGAGTACAGTGGAGCAGAGTAGAGGTAGAGTACAGTGGAGCACAGTAGAGGTAGAGTACAGTGGAGTACAGTAGAGGTATTGTACAGTGGAGCACAGTAGAGGTAGAGTACATTGGAGCACAGTAGAGGTAGAGTACAGTGGGGTACAGTAGAAATAGAGTACAGTGGAGCACAGTAGAGTAGAGTACAGTAGAGCACAGTAGAGGTAGAGTACAGTGGAGCACAGTAGAGATAGAGTACAGTGGAGTACAGTAGAGGTAGAGTACAGTGGAGCACAGTAGAGGTAGAGTACAGTGGAGTACAGTGGAGCACAGTAGAGGTGGAGTACAGTAGAGTACAGTAGATGTAGAGAACAGTACAGTGCAGTAGAGGTAGAGTACAGTGGAGTACAGTAGAGGTAGAGTACAGTAGAGCACAGTAGAGGTAGATTACAGTGGAGTACAGTAGAGGTAGAGTACAGTGGAGTAGAGTAGAGGTAGAGTACAGTGGAGTACAGTAGAGGTAGAGTACAGTGGAGCACAGTAGATGTAGAGTACAGTGGAGTACAGTAGAGGTAGAGTACAGTGGAGCACAGTAGAGCTAGAGTACAGTGGAGTACAGTGGAGCACAGTAGAGGTGGAGTACAGTAGAGTAGAGTAGAGGTAGAGTACAGTGGAGTACAGTAGAGATAGAGTAGAGTGGAGTATAGTTGAGGTAGAGTACAGTGGAGCACAGTGGAGGTAGAGTACAGTGGAGTATAGTTTAGGTAGACTACAGTGGAGTACAGTAGAGGTAGAGTTCAGTGGAGCACAGTAGAGATAGAGTACAGTAGAGCAGAGTAGAGGTAGAGTACAGTGGAGGACAGTAGAGGTAGAGTACAGTGGAGCACTGTAGAGGTGGAGTACAGTGGAGTACAGTAGAGGTAGAGTACAGTGGAGCACAGTAGAGATAGAGTACAGTGGAGCACAGTAGAGATAGAGTAGAGTAGAGCAGAGTAGAGGTAGAGTACAGTGGAGTACAGTAAAGGTAGAGTAGAGTGGAGCACATTAGAGGTAGAGTACAGTGGAGCACAGTAGATGTAGAGTACAGTGGAGTACAGTAGAGGTAGAGTACATGGGAGCACAGTAGAGCTAGAGTACAGTGGAGTACAGTGGAGGTAGAGTATAGTGGAGTACAGTAGAGATAGAGTACAGTAGAGCAGAGTAGAGGTAGAGTACAGTGGAGCACAGTAGAGGTAGAATAGAGTGGAGTATAGTTGAGGTAGACTACAGTGGAGTAGAGTAGAGGTGGAGTACAGTAGAGTATAGTAGTGGTAGAGTACAGTGGACTACAGTAGAGATAGAGTACAGTGGAGCACAGTAGAGATAAGTGCAGTGGAGTATAGTAGAGGTAGAGTACAGTGGAGTACAGTAGAGGTAGAGTACAGCTGAGCACAGTAGAGGTAGAGTAGAGTGGAGCACAGTAGAGGTAGAGCACAGTGGACTACAGTAGAGGTAGTGTACAGTGGAGCACAGTAGAGGTAGAGTACAGTGGAGCACAATAGAGGTAGAGTACAGTGGAGTATAATAGAGGTAGAGTACAGTAGAGCACAGTAGAGATAGAGTACACTAGAGCAGAGTAGAGGTAGAATACAGTGGAGTAGAGTAGAGGTAGAGTACAGTGGAGCACTGTAGAGGTGGAGTACAGTGGAGTACAGTAGAGGTAGAGTACAGTGGAGCACAGTAGAGATAGACTACAGTAGAGCACAGTAGAGGTAGAGTACAGTGGAGCACAGTAGAGCACAGTAGAGGTGGAGTACAGTAGAGTAGAGTAGAGGTAGAGTACAGTGGAGTACAGTAGAGATAGAGTAGAGTGGAGTAGAGTAGAGATAGAGTACAGTGGATTAGAGTAGAGATAGAGTACAGTGGAGTATAGTTGAGGTAGAGTACAGTGGAGCACAGTAGAGGTAGAGTACAGTGGAGTATAGTTGAGGTAGACTACAGTGGAGTACAGTAGAGGTAGAGTACAGTGGAGCACAGTAGAGATAGAGTACAGTAGAGCAGAGTAGAGGTAGAGTACAGTGGAGTACAGTAGAGGTAGAGTACAGTAGAACACTGTAGAGGTGGAGTAGAGTGGAGTACAGTAGAGGTAGAGTACAGTGGAGCACAGTAGAGATAGAGTAAAATAGAGCAGAGTAGAGGTAGAGTACAGTGGAGTACAGTAGAGGTAGAGTACAATGGAGCATAGTAGAGATTTAGTACAATAGAGCACAGTAGAGGTAGAGTACAGTGGAGTATAGTAGAGGTAGAGTACAGTGGAGTACAGTAGAGGTAGATTACAGTGGAGCACAGTAGAGGTAGAGTACAGTGGAATATAGTTGAGGTAGACTACAGTGGAGTGCAGTAGAGGTAGAGTACAGTGGAGCACAGTAGAGATAGAGTACATTAGAGCAGAGTAGAGGTAGAGTACAGTGGAGTACAGTAGAGGTAGAGAACAGTAGAGCAGAGTAGAGGTAGAGTACAGTGGAGTACAGTAGAGGTAGAGCACAGTGGAGCACTGTAGAGGTAGAGTACAGTGGAGTACAGTAGAGATAGAGTACAGTGGAGCACAGTAGAGGTAGAGTACAGTGGAGCACAGTAGAGGTAGAGTACAGTGGAGCACAGTAGAGGTAGAGTACAGTGGAGTACAGTAGAGGTAGTGTACAGTGGAGCACAGTAGAGGTAGAGTACAGTGGAGCACAGTAGAGGTAGAGTACAGTGTAGTACAGTAGAGATAGAGTACAGTGGAGTAAAGTAGAGATAGAGTACAGTCGAACACAGTAGAGATAAGTGCAGTGGAGTATAGTAGAGGTAGAGTACAGTGGAGTACAGTAGAGCACAGTAGAGGTGGAGTACAGTAGAGTAGAGTAGAGGTAGAGTACAGTGGAGTACAGTAGAGATAGAGTAGAGTGGAGTAGAGTAGAGATAGAGTACAGTGGATTAGAGTAGAGATAGAGTACAGTGGAGTATAGTTGAGGTAGAGTACAGTGGAGCACAGTAGAGGTAGAGTACAGTGGAGTATAGTTGAGGTAGACTACAGTGGAGTACAGTAGAGGTAGAGTACAGTGGAGCACAGTAGAGATAGAGTACAGTAGAGCAGAGTAGAGGTAGAGTACAGTGGAGTACAGTAGAGGTAGAGTACAGTAGAACACTGTAGAGGTGGAGTAGAGTGGAGTACAGTAGAGGTAGAGTACAGTGGAGCACAGTAGAGATAGAGTAAAATAGAGCAGAGTAGAGGTAGAGTACAGTGGAGTACAGTAGAGGTAGAGTACAATGGAGCATAGTAGAGATTTAGTACAATAGAGCACAGTAGAGGTAGAGTACAGTGGAGTATAGTAGAGGTAGAGTACAGTGGAGTACAGTAGAGGTAGATTACAGTGGAGCACAGTAGAGGTAGAGTACAGTGGAATATAGTTGAGGTAGACTACAGTGGAGTGCAGTAGAGGTAGAGTACAGTGGAGCACAGTAGAGATAGAGTACATTAGAGCAGAGTAGAGGTAGAGTACAGTGGAGTACAGTAGAGGTAGAGAACAGTAGAGCAGAGTAGAGGTAGAGTACAGTGGAGTACAGTAGAGGTAGAGCACAGTGGAGCACTGTAGAGGTAGAGTACAGTGGAGTACAGTAGAGATAGAGTACAGTGGAGCACAGTAGAGGTAGAGTACAGTGGAGCACAGTAGAGGTAGAGTACAGTGGAGCACAGTAGAGGTAGAGTACAGTGGAGTACAGTAGAGGTAGTGTACAGTGGAGCACAGTAGAGGTAGAGTACAGTGGAGCACAGTAGAGGTAGAGTACAGTGGGGTACAGTAGAATTAGAGTACAGTGGAGCACAGTAGAGTAGAGTACAGTAGAGCACATTAGAGGTAGAGTACAGTGGAGCACAGTAGAGATAGAGTACAGTGGAGTACAGTAGAGGAAGAGTACAGTGGAGTACAGTGGAGCACAGTAGAGGTGGAGTACAGTAGAGTACAGTAGAGGTAGAGTACAGTGGAGTACAATAGAGATAGAGTACAGTGGAGTAGAGTAGAGATAGAGTAAAGTGGAGCACAGCAGAGGTAGAGTACAGTGGATCACAGTAGAGATAGAGTACAGTGTAGTACAGTGGAGCACAGTAGAGGTAGAGTACAGTGGAGAACAGTAGAGATAGATTACAGTGGAGTACAGTAGAGGTAGAGTACAGTGGAGTACAGTGGAGCACAGTAGAGGTGGAGTACAGTAGAGTACAGTAGAGGTAGAGAACCGTACAGTACAATAGAGGTAGAGTACAGTGGAGTACAGTAGAGGTAGAGTACAGTAGAGCACAGTAGAGGTAGAATACAGTGGAGTACAGTAGAGGTAGGGTACAGTGGAGTACAGTAGAGGTATAGTACAGTGGAGTACAGTAGAGGTAGAGTACAGTGGAGCACAGTAGAGGTAGAGTACAGTGGGGCACAGTAGAGGTAGAGTACAGTGGAGTATAGTTGAGGTGGACTACAGTGGAGTAAAGTAGAGGTAGAGTACAGTGAAGTACAGTATAGGTAGAGCACAGTAGAGCAGAGTAGAGGTAGAGTACAGTGGAGTACAGTAGAGGTAGAGCACAGTGGATCACTGTAAAGGTAGAATACAGTGGAGTACAGTAGAGATAGAGTACAGTGGAGCACAGTAGAGGTAGAGTACAGTGGAGCACAGTAGAGGTAGAGTACAGTGGAGCACAGTAGAGGTAGAGTACAGTGGAGTACAGTAGAGGTAGTGTACAGTGGAGTACAGTAGAGGTAGAGTACAGTGTAGCACAGTAGAGGTAGAGTACAGTGGGGTACAGTAGAAATAGAGTACAGTGGAGCACAATAGAGTAGAGTACAGTAGAGCACAGTAGAGGTAGAGTACAGTGGAGTACAGTAGAGATAGAGTACAGTGGAGCACAGTAGAGGTAGAGTACAGTGGAGCACAGTAGAGGTAGAGTAGAGTGGAGCACAGTAGAGGTAGAGTACAGTGGAGTATAGTAGAGGTAGAGTACAGTAGAGCACAGTAAAGATAGAGTACAGTAGAGCACAGTAGAGATAGAGTACAGTGGAGCACAGTAGAGGAAGAGTACAGTGTAGTACAGTAGAGATAGAGTACAGTGGAGTAAAGTAGAGATAGAGTACAGTCGAACACAGTAGAGATAAGTGCAGTGGAGTATAGTAGAGGTAGAGTACAGTGGAGTACAGTAGAGGTAGAGTAGAGTAGAGTACAGTAGAGGTAGAGTACAGTGGAGCACAGTAGAGATAGAGTACAGTAGAGTACAGTAGAGGTAGAGTACAGTGGAGCACAGTAGAGGTAGAGTAGAGTGGAGCACAGTAGAGGTAGAGTACAGTGGAGTACAGTAGAGGTAGTGTACAGTGGAGCACAGTAGAGGTAGAGTACAGTGGAGTAAAGTAGAGATAGAGTACAGTCGAACACAGTAGAGATAAGTGCAGTGGAGTATAGTAGAGGTAGAGTACAGTGGAGTACAGTAGAGGTAGAGTAGAGTAGAGTACAGTAGAGGTAGAGTACAGTGGAGCACAGTAGAGATAGAGTACAGTAGAGTACAGTAGAGGTAGAGTACAGTGGAGCACAGTAGAGGTAGAGTACAGTGGAGTACAGTAGAGGTAGTGTACAGTGGAGCACAGTAGAGGTAGAGTAGAGTGGAGTACAGTAGAGGTAGAGTACAGTGGAGTATAGTAGAGGTAGAGTACAGTAGAGCACAGTAGAGATAGAGTACAGTAGAGCACAGTAGAGGTAGAGTACAGTGGAGCACAGTAGAGGAAGAGTACAGTGTAGTACAGAAGAGATAGAGTACAGTGGAGTACAGTAGAGGTAGAGTACAGCTGAGCACAGTAGAGGTAGAGTAGAGTGGAGCACAGTAGAGGTAGAGTACAGTGGACTACAGTAGAGGTAGAGTACAGTGGAGCACAGTAGAGCTAGAGTACAGTGGAGTACAGTGGAGCACAGTAGAGGTGGAGTACAGTAGAGTAGAGTAGAGGTAGAGTACAGTGGAGTACAGTAGAGATAGAGTAGAGTGGAGTAGAGTAGAGATAGAGTACAGTGGATTAGAGTAGAGATAGAGTACAGTGGAGCACAGTAGAGGTAGAGTAGAGTGGAGCACAATAGAGGTAGAGTACAGTGGACTACAATAGAGGTATTGTACAGTGGAGCACAGTAGAGGTAGAGTACAGTGGAGCACAGTAGAGGTAGAGTACATTGGAGTACAGTAGAGGTAGAGTACAGTGGAGCACTGTAGAGGTAGAGTACAGTGGAGTATAGTAGAGGTAGAGTACAGTGCAGTAGAGTAGAGGTAGAGTACAGTGGAGCACAGTAGATGTAGAGTACAGTGGAGCACAGTAGAGGTAGAGTACAGGGGAGTATAGTTGAGGTAGACTACAGTGGAGTACAGTAGAGATAGCGTACAGTGGAGTACAGTAGAGATTGAGTAGAGTAGAGCGGAGTAGAGGTAGAGTACAGTGGAGTACAGTAGAGGTAGAGCACAGTGGACCACTGTAGAGGTAGTGTACAGTGGAGTACAGTAGAGATAGAGTACAGTGGAGCACAGTAGAGGTAGAGTACAGTGGAGCACAGTAGAGATAGAGTACAGTAGAGCAGAGTAGAGGTAGAGTACAGTGGAGTACAGTAGAGGTAGAGTACAGTAGAACACTGTAGAGATAAGTGCAGTGGAGTATAGTAGAGGTAGAGTACAGTGGAGTACAGTAGAGGTAGAGTACAGTGGAGTACAGTAGAGGTAGAGTAGAGTGGAGCACATTAAAGGTGGAGTAGAGAAGAGTACAGTAGAGGTAGAGTACAGTGGAGTACATTAGAGGTAGAGTATAGTGGAGCACAGTAGAGGTAGAGTAGAGTGGAGTACAGTAGAGGTAGAGTACAGTGGAGAACAGTAGAGGTAGAGTACAGTGGAGTACAGTAGAGATAGAGTACAGTAGAGCACAGTAGAGGTAGAGTACAGTGGAGTATAGTAGAGGTAGAGTACAGTGGAGTACAGTAGAGGTAGAGTACGGTGGAGTACAGTAGAGGTAGAGTACAGTGGAGCACAGTAGATGTAGAGTACAGTGGAGCACAGTAGAGCTGGAGTACAGTGGAGTACAGTGGAACACAGTAGAGGTGGAGTACAGTAGAGTAGAGTAGAGGTAGAGTACAGTGGAGTACAGTAGAGATAGAGCACAGTGGAGTAGAGTAGAGATAGAGTACAGTGGATTAGAGTAGAGATAGAGTACAGATGAGTATAGTTGAGGTAGAGTACAGTGGAGCACAGTGGAGGTAGAGTAGAGTTGAGTATAGTTTAGGTAGACTACAGTGGAGTACAGTAGATGTAGAGTACAGTGGAGCACAGTAGAGATAGAGTACAGTAGAGCACAGTAGAGGTAGAGTACAGTGGAGCACAGTAGAGGTAGAGTACAGTGGAGTATAGTTGAGGTAGACTACAGTAGAGTACAGTAGAGGTAGAGTACAGTGGAGCAGAGTAGAGATAGAGTACAGTAGAGCAGAGTAGAGGTAGAGTACAGTGGAGTACAGTAGAGGTAGAGTGGAGCACATTAGAGGTGGAGTAGAGTAGAGTACAGTAGAGGTAGAGTACAGTGGAGCACAGTAGAGATAGAGTACAGTAGAGCACAGTAGAGGTAGAGTACAGTGGAGCACAGTAGAGGTAGAGTAGAGTGGAGCACAGTAGAGGTAGAGTACAGTGGAGTACAGTAGAGGTAGTGTACAGTGGAGCACAGTAGAGGTAGAGTACAGTGGAGCACAGTAGAGGTAGAGTACATTGGAGTATAGTAGAGGTAGAGTACAGTAGAGCACAGTAGAGATAGAGTACAGTAGAGCACAGTAGAGGTAGAGTACAGTGGAGCACAGTAGAGGAAGAGTACAGTGTAGTACAGAAGAGATAGAGTGCAGTGGAGTACAGTAGAGGTAGAGTACAGCTGAGCACAGTAGAGGTAGAGTAGAGTGGAGCACAGTAGAGGTAGAGTACATTGGACTACAGTAGAGGTAGTGTACAGTGGAGCACAGTAGAGGTAGAGTACAGTGGAGCACAGTAGAGGTAGAGTACAGTGGAGTATAATAGAGGTAGAGTACAGTAGAGCACAGTAGAGATAGAGTACAGTAGAGCAGAGTAGAGGTAGAGTACATTGGAGTACAGTAGAGGTAGAGTACAGTGGAGCACTGTAGAGGTGGAGTACAGTGGAGTAGAGTAGAGGTAGAGTACAATGGAGCACAGTAGAGATAGAGTACAGTAGAGTACAGTAGAGGTAGAGTACAGTGGAGCACAGTAGAGATAGAGTACAGTGGAGTACAGTAGAGGTAGAGTACAGTGGAGCACAGTAGAGGTAGAGTACAGTGGAGTACAGTGGAGCACAGTAGAGGTGGAGTACAGTAGAGTACAGTAGACTTAGAGAACAGTACAGTACAGTAGAGGTAGAGTACAGTGGAGTACAGTAGAGGTAGAGCACAGTGGATCACTGTAGATGTAGAGTACAGTGGAGTACAGTAGAGATAGAGTACAGTGGAGCACTGTAGAGGTAGAGTACAGTGGAGCACAGTAGAGGTAGAGTACAGTGGAGCACCGTAGAGGTAGAGTACAGTGGAGTACAGTAGAGGTAGTGTACAGTGGAGCACAGTAGAGGTAGAGTACAGTGGAGCACAGTACAGGTAGAGTACAGTGGGGTACAGTAGAAATAGAGTACAGTGCAGCACAATAGAGTAGAGTACAGTAGAGCACAGTAGAGGTAGAGTACAGTGGAGCACAGTAGAGATAGAGTACAGTGGAGTACAGTAGAGGAAGAGTACAGTGGAGTACAGTGGAGCACACTAGAGGTGGAGTACAGTAGAGTACAGTAGAGGTAGAGTACAGTGGAGTACAATAGAGATAGAGTACAGTGGAGTAGAGTAGAGATAGAGTACAGTGGAGCACAGCAGAGGTAGAGTATAGTGGATCACAGTAGAGATAGAGTACAGTGAAGTACAGTGGAGCACAGTAGAGGTAGAGTACAGTGGAGAACAGTAGAGATAGAGTACAGTGGAGTACAGTAGAGGTAAAGTACAGTGGAGCACAGTAGAGATAGAGTAGAGTGGAGTACAGTAGAGGTAGAGTACAGTGGAGCACAGTAGAGGTAGAGTACAGTGGAGTATAGTTGAGGTAGACTACAGAGGAGTACAGTAGAGGTAAAGTACAGTGGAGCACAGTAGAGATAGAGTACAGTAGAGCAGAGTAGAGGTAGAGTACAGTGGAGTACAGTAGAGGTAGAGCACAGTAGAGCAGAGTAGAGGTAGAGTACAGTGGAGTAAAGTAGAGGTAGAGCACAGTGGAGCACTGTGGAGGTAGAGTACAGTGGAGTACAGTAGAGATAGAGTACAGTGGAGCACAGTAGAGGTAGAGTACAGTGGAGCAGAGTAGAGGTAGAGTACAGTGGAGCACAGTAGAGGTAGAGTACAGTGGAGTACAGTAGAGGTATTGTACAGTGGAGCACAGTAGAGGTAGAGTACATTGGAGCACAGTAGAGGTAGAGTACAGTGGGGTACAGTAGAAATAGAGTACAGTGGAGCACAGTAGAGTAGAGTACAGTAGAGCACAGTAGAGGTAGAGTACAGTGGAGCACAGTAGAGATAGAGTACAGTGGAGTACAGTAGAGGTAGAGTACAGTGGAGCACAGTAGAGGTAGAGTACAGTGGAGTACAGTGGAGCACAGTAGAGGTGGAGTACAGTAGAGTACAGTAGATGTAGAGAACAGTACAGTGCAGTAGAGGTAGAGTACAGTGGAGTACAGTAGAGGTAGAGTACAGTAGAGCACAGTAGAGGTAGATTACAGTGGAGTACAGTAGAGGTAGAGTACAGTGGAGTAGAGTAGAGGTAGAGTACAGTGGAGTACAGTAGAGGTAGAGTACAGTGGAGCACAGTAGATGTAGAGTACAGTGGAGTACAGTAGAGGTAGAGTACAGTGGAGCACAGTAGAGCTAGAGTACAGTGGAGTACAGTGGAGCACAGTAGAGGTGGAGTACAGTAGAGTAGAGTAGAGGTAGAGTACAGTGGAGTACAGTAGAGATAGAGTAGAGTGGAGTATAGTTGAGGTAGAGTACAGTGGAGCACAGTGGAGGTAGAGTACAGTGGAGTATAGTTTAGGTAGACTACAGTGGAGTACAGTAGAGGTAGAGTTCAGTGGAGCACAGTAGAGATAGAGTACAGTAGAGCAGAGTAGAGGTAGAGTACAGTGGAGGACAGTAGAGGTAGAGTACAGTGGAGCACTGTAGAGGTGGAGTACAGTGGAGTACAGTAGAGGTAGAGTACAGTGGAGCACAGTAGAGATAGAGTACAGTGGAGCACAGTAGAGATAGAGTAGAGTAGAGCAGAGTAGAGGTAGAGTACAGTGGAGTACAGTAAAGGTAGAGTAGAGTGGAGCACATTAGAGGTAGAGTACAGTGGAGCACAGTAGATGTAGAGTACAGTGGAGTACAGTAGAGGTAGAGTACATGGGAGCACAGTAGAGCTAGAGTACAGTGGAGTACAGTGGAGGTAGAGTATAGTGGAGTACAGTAGAGATAGAGTACAGTAGAGCAGAGTAGAGGTAGAGTACAGTGGAGCACAGTAGAGGTAGAATAGAGTGGAGTATAGTTGAGGTAGACTACAGTGGAGTAGAGTAGAGGTGGAGTACAGTAGAGTATAGTAGTGGTAGAGTACAGTGGACTACAGTAGAGATAGAGTACAGTGGAGCACAGTAGAGATAAGTGCAGTGGAGTATAGTAGAGGTAGAGTACAGTGGAGTACAGTAGAGGTAGAGTACAGCTGAGCACAGTAGAGGTAGAGTAGAGTGGAGCACAGTAGAGGTAGAGCACAGTGGACTACAGTAGAGGTAGTGTACAGTGGAGCACAGTAGAGGTAGAGTACAGTGGAGCACAATAGAGGTAGAGTACAGTGGAGTATAATAGAGGTAGAGTACAGTAGAGCACAGTAGAGATAGAGTACACTAGAGCAGAGTAGAGGTAGAATACAGTGGAGTAGAGTAGAGGTAGAGTACAGTGGAGCACTGTAGAGGTGGAGTACAGTGGAGTACAGTAGAGGTAGAGTACAGTGGAGCACAGTAGAGATAGACTACAGTAGAGCACAGTAGAGGTAGAGTACAGTGGAGCACAGTAGAGCACAGTAGAGGTGGAGTACAGTAGAGTAGAGTAGAGGTAGAGTACAGTGGAGTACAGTAGAGATAGAGTAGAGTGGAGTAGAGTAGAGATAGAGTACAGTGGATTAGAGTAGAGATAGAGTACAGTGGAGTATAGTTGAGGTAGAGTACAGTGGAGCACAGTAGAGGTAGAGTACAGTGGAGTATAGTTGAGGTAGACTACAGTGGAGTACAGTAGAGGTAGAGTACAGTGGAGCACAGTAGAGATAGAGTACAGTAGAGCAGAGTAGAGGTAGAGTACAGTGGAGTACAGTAGAGGTAGAGTACAGTAGAACACTGTAGAGGTGGAGTAGAGTGGAGTACAGTAGAGGTAGAGTACAGTGGAGCACAGTAGAGATAGAGTAAAATAGAGCAGAGTAGAGGTAGAGTACAGTGGAGTACAGTAGAGGTAGAGTACAATGGAGCATAGTAGAGATTTAGTACAATAGAGCACAGTAGAGGTAGAGTACAGTGGAGTATAGTAGAGGTAGAGTACAGTGGAGTACAGTAGAGGTAGATTACAGTGGAGCACAGTAGAGGTAGAGTACAGTGGAATATAGTTGAGGTAGACTACAGTGGAGTGCAGTAGAGGTAGAGTACAGTGGAGCACAGTAGAGATAGAGTACATTAGAGCAGAGTAGAGGTAGAGTACAGTGGAGTACAGTAGAGGTAGAGAACAGTAGAGCAGAGTAGAGGTAGAGTACAGTGGAGTACAGTAGAGGTAGAGCACAGTGGAGCACTGTAGAGGTAGAGTACAGTGGAGTACAGTAGAGATAGAGTACAGTGGAGCACAGTAGAGGTAGAGTACAGTGGAGCACAGTAGAGGTAGAGTACAGTGGAGCACAGTAGAGGTAGAGTACAGTGGAGTACAGTAGAGGTAGTGTACAGTGGAGCACAGTAGAGGTAGAGTACAGTGGAGCACAGTAGAGGTAGAGTACAGTGTAGTACAGTAGAGATAGAGTACAGTGGAGTAAAGTAGAGATAGAGTACAGTCGAACACAGTAGAGATAAGTGCAGTGGAGTATAGTAGAGGTAGAGTACAGTGGAGTACAGTAGAGCACAGTAGAGGTGGAGTACAGTAGAGTAGAGTAGAGGTAGAGTACAGTGGAGTACAGTAGAGATAGAGTAGAGTGGAGTAGAGTAGAGATAGAGTACAGTGGATTAGAGTAGAGATAGAGTACAGTGGAGTATAGTTGAGGTAGAGTACAGTGGAGCACAGTAGAGGTAGAGTACAGTGGAGTATAGTTGAGGTAGACTACAGTGGAGTACAGTAGAGGTAGAGTACAGTGGAGCACAGTAGAGATAGAGTACAGTAGAGCAGAGTAGAGGTAGAGTACAGTGGAGTACAGTAGAGGTAGAGTACAGTAGAACACTGTAGAGGTGGAGTAGAGTGGAGTACAGTAGAGGTAGAGTACAGTGGAGCACAGTAGAGATAGAGTAAAATAGAGCAGAGTAGAGGTAGAGTACAGTGGAGTACAGTAGAGGTAGAGTACAATGGAGCATAGTAGAGATTTAGTACAATAGAGCACAGTAGAGGTAGAGTACAGTGGAGTATAGTAGAGGTAGAGTACAGTGGAGTACAGTAGAGGTAGATTACAGTGGAGCACAGTAGAGGTAGAGTACAGTGGAATATAGTTGAGGTAGACTACAGTGGAGTGCAGTAGAGGTAGAGTACAGTGGAGCACAGTAGAGATAGAGTACATTAGAGCAGAGTAGAGGTAGAGTACAGTGGAGTACAGTAGAGGTAGAGAACAGTAGAGCAGAGTAGAGGTAGAGTACAGTGGAGTACAGTAGAGGTAGAGCACAGTGGAGCACTGTAGAGGTAGAGTACAGTGGAGTACAGTAGAGATAGAGTACAGTGGAGCACAGTAGAGGTAGAGTACAGTGGAGCACAGTAGAGGTAGAGTACAGTGGAGCACAGTAGAGGTAGAGTACAGTGGAGTACAGTAGAGGTAGTGTACAGTGGAGCACAGTAGAGGTAGAGTACAGTGGAGCACAGTAGAGGTAGAGTACAGTGGGGTACAGTAGAATTAGAGTACAGTGGAGCACAGTAGAGTAGAGTACAGTAGAGCACATTAGAGGTAGAGTACAGTGGAGCACAGTAGAGATAGAGTACAGTGGAGTACAGTAGAGGAAGAGTACAGTGGAGTACAGTGGAGCACAGTAGAGGTGGAGTACAGTAGAGTACAGTAGAGGTAGAGTACAGTGGAGTACAATAGAGATAGAGTACAGTGGAGTAGAGTAGAGATAGAGTAAAGTGGAGCACAGCAGAGGTAGAGTACAGTGGATCACAGTAGAGATAGAGTACAGTGTAGTACAGTGGAGCACAGTAGAGGTAGAGTACAGTGGAGAACAGTAGAGATAGATTACAGTGGAGTACAGTAGAGGTAGAGTACAGTGGAGTACAGTGGAGCACAGTAGAGGTGGAGTACAGTAGAGTACAGTAGAGGTAGAGAACCGTACAGTACAATAGAGGTAGAGTACAGTGGAGTACAGTAGAGGTAGAGTACAGTAGAGCACAGTAGAGGTAGAATACAGTGGAGTACAGTAGAGGTAGGGTACAGTGGAGTACAGTAGAGGTATAGTACAGTGGAGTACAGTAGAGGTAGAGTACAGTGGAGCACAGTAGAGGTAGAGTACAGTGGGGCACAGTAGAGGTAGAGTACAGTGGAGTATAGTTGAGGTGGACTACAGTGGAGTAAAGTAGAGGTAGAGTACAGTGAAGTACAGTATAGGTAGAGCACAGTAGAGCAGAGTAGAGGTAGAGTACAGTGGAGTACAGTAGAGGTAGAGCACAGTGGATCACTGTAAAGGTAGAATACAGTGGAGTACAGTAGAGATAGAGTACAGTGGAGCACAGTAGAGGTAGAGTACAGTGGAGCACAGTAGAGGTAGAGTACAGTGGAGCACAGTAGAGGTAGAGTACAGTGGAGTACAGTAGAGGTAGTGTACAGTGGAGTACAGTAGAGGTAGAGTACAGTGTAGCACAGTAGAGGTAGAGTACAGTGGGGTACAGTAGAAATAGAGTACAGTGGAGCACAATAGAGTAGAGTACAGTAGAGCACAGTAGAGGTAGAGTACAGTGGAGTACAGTAGAGATAGAGTACAGTGGAGCACAGTAGAGGTAGAGTACAGTGGAGCACAGTAGAGGTAGAGTAGAGTGGAGCACAGTAGAGGTAGAGTACAGTGGAGTATAGTAGAGGTAGAGTACAGTAGAGCACAGTAAAGATAGAGTACAGTAGAGCACAGTAGAGATAGAGTACAGTGGAGCACAGTAGAGGAAGAGTACAGTGTAGTACAGTAGAGATAGAGTACAGTGGAGTAAAGTAGAGATAGAGTACAGTCGAACACAGTAGAGATAAGTGCAGTGGAGTATAGTAGAGGTAGAGTACAGTGGAGTACAGTAGAGGTAGAGTAGAGTAGAGTACAGTAGAGGTAGAGTACAGTGGAGCACAGTAGAGATAGAGTACAGTAGAGTACAGTAGAGGTAGAGTACAGTGGAGCACAGTAGAGGTAGAGTAGAGTGGAGCACAGTAGAGGTAGAGTACAGTGGAGTACAGTAGAGGTAGTGTACAGTGGAGCACAGTAGAGGTAGAGTATAGTGGAGTACAGTAGAGGTAGAGTACAGTGGAGTATAGTAGAGGTAGAGTACAGTAGAGCACAGTAGAGATAGAGTACAGTAGAGCACAGTAGAGGTAGAGTACAGTGGAGCACAGTAGAGGAAGAGTACAGTGTAGTACAGAAGAGATAGAGTACAGTGGAGTACAGTAGAGGTAGAGTACAGCTGAGCACAGTAGAGGTAGAGTAGAGTGGAGCACAGTAGAGGTAGAGTACAGTGGACTACAGTAGAGGTAGAGTACAGTGGAGCACAGTAGAGCTAGAGTACAGTGGAGTACAGTGGAGCACAGTAGAGGTGGAGTACAGTAGAGTAGAGTAGAGGTAGAGTACAGTGGAGTACAGTAGAGATAGAGTAGAGTGGAGTAGAGTAGAGATAGAGTACAGTGGATTAGAGTAGAGATAGAGTACAGTGGAGCACAGTAGAGGTAGAGTAGAGTGGAGCACAATAGAGGTAGAGTACAGTGGACTACAATAGAGGTATTGTACAGTGGAGCACAGTAGAGGTAGAGTACAGTGGAGCACAGTAGAGGTAGAGTACATTGGAGTACAGTAGAGGTAGAGTACAGTGGAGCACTGTAGAGGTAGAGTACAGTGGAGTATAGTAGAGGTAGAGTACAGTGCAGTAGAGTAGAGGTAGAGTACAGTGGAGCACAGTAGATGTAGAGTACAGTGGAGCACAGTAGAGGTAGAGTACAGGGGAGTATAGTTGAGGTAGACTACAGTGGAGTACAGTAGAGATAGCGTACAGTGGAGTACAGTAGAGATTGAGTAGAGTAGAGCGGAGTAGAGGTAGAGTACAGTGGAGTACAGTAGAGGTAGAGCACAGTGGAGCACTGTAGAGGTAGTGTACAGTGGAGTACAGTAGAGATAGAGTACAGTGGAGCACAGTAGAGGTAGAGTACAGTGGAGCACAGTAGAGATAGAGTACAGTAGAGCAGAGTAGAGGTAGAGTACAGTGGAGTACAGTAGAGGTAGAGTACAGTAGAACACTGTAGAGATAAGTGCAGTGGAGTATAGTAGAGGTAGAGTACAGTGGAGTACAGTAGAGGTAGAGTACAGTGGAGTACAGTAGAGGTAGAGTAGAGTGGAGCACATTAAAGGTGGAGTAGAGAAGAGTACAGTAGATGTAGAGTACAGTGGAGTACATTAGAGGTAGAGTACAGTGGAGCACAGTAGAGGTAGAGTAGAGTGGAGTACAGTAGAGGTAGAGTACAGTGGAGAACAGTAGAGGTAGAGTACAGTGGAGTACAGTAGAGATAGAGTACAGTAGAGCACAGTAGAGGTAGAGTACAGTGGAGTATAGTAGAGGTAGAGTACAGTGGAGTACAGTAGAGGTAGAGTACAGTGGAGTACAGTAGAGGTAGAGTACAGTGGAGCACAGTAGATGTAGAGTACAGTGGAGCACAGTAGAGCTGGAGTACAGTGGAGTACAGTGGAACACAGTAGAGGTGGAGTACAGTAGAGTAGAGTAGAGGTAGAGTACAGTGGAGTACAGTAGAGATAGAGCACAGTGGAGTAGAGTAGAGATAGAGTACAGTGGATTAGAGTAGAGATAGAGTACAGATGAGTATAGTTGAGGTAGAGTACAGTGGAGCACAGTGGAGGTAGAGTAGAGTTGAGTATAGTTTAGGTAGACTACAGTGGAGTACAGTAGATGTAGAGTACAGTGGAGCACAGTAGAGATAGAGTACAGTAGAGCACAGTAGAGGTAGAGTACAGTGGAGCACAGTAGAGGTAGAGTACAGTGGAGTATAGTTGAGGTAGACTAGAGTAGAGTACAGTAGAGGTAGAGTACAGTGGAGCAGAGTAGAGATAGAGTACAGTAGAGCAGAGTAGAGGTAGAGTACAGTGGAGTACAGTAGAGGTAGAGTGGAGCACATTAGAGGTGGAGTAGAGTAGAGTACAGTAGAGGTAGAGTACAGTGGAGCACAGTAGAGATAGAGTACAGTAGAGCACAGTAGAGGTAGAGTACAGTGGAGCACAGTAGAGGTAGAGTAGAGTGGAGCACAGTAGAGGTAGAGTACAGTGGAGTACAGTAGAGGTAGTGTACAGTGGAGCACAGTAGAGGTAGAGTACAGTGGAGCACAGTAGAGGTAGAGTACATTGGAGTATAGTAGAGGTAGAGTACAGTAGAGCACAGTAGAGATAGAGTACAGTAGAGCACAGTAGAGGTAGAGTACAGTGGAGCACAGTAGAGGAAGAGTACAGTGTAGTACAGAAGAGATAGAGTGCAGTGGAGTACAGTAGAGGTAGAGTACAGCTGAGCACAGTAGAGGTAGAGTAGAGTGGAGCACAGTAGAGGTAGAGTACATTGGACTACAGTAGAGGTAGTGTACAGTGGAGCACAGTAGAGGTAGAGTACAGTGGAGCACAGTAGAGGTAGAGTACAGTGGAGTATAATAGAGGTAGAGTACAGTAGAGCACAGTAGAGATAGAGTACAGTAGAGCAGAGTAGAGGTAGAGTACATTGGAGTACAGTAGAGGTAGAGTACAGTGGAGCACTGTAGAGGTGGAGTACAGTGGAGTAGAGTAGAGGTAGAGTACAATGGAGCACAGTAGAGATAGAGTACAGTAGAGTACAGTAGAGGTAGAGTACAGTGGAGCACAGTAGAGATAGAGTACAGTGGAGTACAGTAGAGGTAGAGTACAGTGGAGCACAGTAGAGGTAGAGTACAGTGGAGTACAGTGGAGCACAGTAGAGGTGGAGTACAGTAGAGTACAGTAGACTTAGAGAACAGTACAGTACAGTAGAGGTAGAGTACAGTGGAGTACAGTAGAGGTAGAGCACAGTGGATCACTGTAGATGTAGAGTACAGTGGAGTACAGTAGAGATAGAGTACAGTGGAGCACAGTAGAGGTAGAGTACAGTGGAGCACAGTAGAGGTAGAGTACAGTGGAGCACCGTAGAGGTAGAGTACAGTGGAGTACAGTAGAGGTAGTGTACAGTGGAGCACAGTAGAGGTAGAGTAGAGTGGAGCACAGTAGAGGTAGAGTACAGTGGGGTACAGTAGAAATAGAGTACAGTGCAGCACAATAGAGTAGAGTACAGTAGAGCACAGTAGAGGTAGAGTACAGTGGAGCACAGTAGAGATAGAGTACAGTGGAGTACAGTAGAGGAAGAGTACAGTGGAGTACAGTGGAGCACACTAGAGGTGGAGTACAGTAGAGTACAGTAGAGGTAGAGTACAGTGGAGTACAATAGAGATAGAGTACAGTGGAGTAGAGTAGAGATAGAGTACAGTGGAGCACAGCAGAGGTAGAGTACAGTGGATCACAGTAGACATAGAGTACAGTGAAGTACAGTGGAGCACAGTAG
The DNA here is from genome assembly GCA_030578255.1 of Tiaroga cobitis. NCBI lineage: Eukaryota > Metazoa > Chordata > Actinopteri > Cypriniformes > Leuciscidae > Tiaroga > Tiaroga cobitis. The sequence continues at coordinate 986,244 of JAROOI010000053.1, read as the reverse complement.
AGGTAGAGTACAGTGGAGAACAGTAGAGATAGAGTACAGTGGAGTACAGTAGAGGTAAAGTACAGTGGAGCACAGTAGAGATAGAGTAGAGTGGAGTACAGTAGAGGTAGAGTACAGTGGAGCACAGTAGAGGTAGAGTACAGTGGAGTATAGTTGAGGTAGACTACAGAGGAGTACAGTAGAGGTAAAGTACAGTGGAGCACAGTAGAGATAGAGTACAGTAGAGCAGAGTAGAGGTAGAGTACAGTGGAGTACAGTAGAGGTAGAGCACAGTAGAGCAGAGTAGAGGTAGAGTACAGTGGAGTACAGTAGAGGTAGAGCACAGTGGAGCACTGTGGAGGTAGAGTACAGTGGAGTACAGTAGAGATAGAGTACAGTGGAGCACAGTAGAGGTAGAGTACAGTGGAGCAGAGTAGAGGTAGAGTACAGTGGAGCACAGTAGAGGTAGAGTACAGTGGAGTACAGTAGAGGTATTGTACAGTGGAGCACAGTAGAGGTAGAGTACATTGGAGCACAGTAGAGGTAGAGTACAGTGGGGTACAGTAGAAATAGAGTACAGTGGAGCACAGTAGAGTAGAGTACAGTAGAGCACAGTAGAGGTAGAGTACAGTGGAGCACAGTAGAGATAGAGTACAGTGGAGTACAGTAGAGGTAGAGTACAGTGGAGCACAGTAGAGGTAGAGTACAGTGGAGTACAGTGGAGCACAGTAGAGGTGGAGTACAGTAGAGTACAGTAGATGTAGAGAACAGTACAGTGCAGTAGAGGTAGAGTACAGTGGAGTACAGTAGAGGTAGAGTACAGTAGAGCACAGTAGAGGTAGATTACAGTGGAGTACAGTAGAGGTAGAGTACAGTGGAGTAGAGTAGAGGTAGAGTACAGTGGAGTACAGTAGAGGTAGAGTACAGTGGAGCACAGTAGATGTAGAGTACAGTGGAGTACAGTAGAGGTAGAGTACAGTGGAGCACAGTAGAGCTAGAGTACAGTGGAGTACAGTGGAGCACAGTAGAGGTGGAGTACAGTAGAGTAGAGTAGAGGTAGAGTACAGTGGAGTACAGTAGAGATAGAGTAGAGTGGAGTATAGTTGAGGTAGAGTACAGTGGAGCACAGTGGAGGTAGAGTACAGTGGAGTATAGTTTAGGTAGACTACAGTGGAGTACAGTAGAGGTAGAGTTCAGTGGAGCACAGTAGAGATAGAGTACAGTAGAGCAGAGTAGAGGTAGAGTACAGTGGAGGACAGTAGAGGTAGAGTACAGTGGAGCACTGTAGAGGTGGAGTACAGTGGAGTACAGTAGAGGTAGAGTACAGTGGAGCACAGTAGAGATAGAGTACAGTGGAGCACAGTAGAGATAGAGTAGAGTAGAGCAGAGTAGAGGTAGAGTACAGTGGAGTACAGTAAAGGTAGAGTAGAGTGGAGCACATTAGAGGTAGAGTACAGTGGAGCACAGTAGATGTAGAGTACAGTGGAGTACAGTAGAGGTAGAGTACATGGGAGCACAGTAGAGCTAGAGTACAGTGGAGTACAGTGGAGGTAGAGTATAGTGGAGTACAGTAGAGATAGAGTACAGTAGAGCAGAGTAGAGGTAGAGTACAGTGGAGCACAGTAGAGGTAGAATAGAGTGGAGTATAGTTGAGGTAGACTACAGTGGAGTAGAGTAGAGGTGGAGTACAGTAGAGTATAGTAGTGGTAGAGTACAGTGGACTACAGTAGAGATAGAGTACAGTGGAGCACAGTAGAGATAAGTGCAGTGGAGTATAGTAGAGGTAGAGTACAGTGGAGTACAGTAGAGGTAGAGTACAGCTGAGCACAGTAGAGGTAGAGTAGAGTGGAGCACAGTAGACGTAGAGCACAGTGGACTACAGTAGAGGTAGTGTACAGTGGAGCACAGTAGAGGTAGAGTACAGTGGAGCACAATAGAGGTAGAGTACAGTGGAGTATAATAGAGGTAGAGTACAGTAGAGCACAGTAGAGATAGAGTACACTAGAGCAGAGTAGAGGTAGAATACAGTGGAGTAGAGTAGAGGTAGAGTACAGTGGAGCACTGTAGAGGTGGAGTACAGTGGAGTACAGTAGAGGTAGAGTACAGTGGAGCACAGTAGAGATAGACTACAGTAGAGCACAGTAGAGGTAGAGTACAGTGGAGCACAGTAGAGCACAGTAGAGGTGGAGTACAGTAGAGTAGAGTAGAGGTAGAGTACAGTGGAGTACAGTAGAGATAGAGTAGAGTGGAGTAGAGTAGAGATAGAGTACAGTGGATTAGAGTAGAGACAGAGTACAGTGGAGTATAGTTGAGGTAGAGTACAGTGGAGCACAGTAGAGGTAGAGTACAGTGGAGTATAGTTGAGGTAGACTACAGTGGAGTACAGTAGAGGTAGAGTACAGTGGAGCACAGTAGAGATAGAGTACAGTAGAGCAGAGTAGAGGTAGAGTACAGTGGAGTACAGTAGAGGTAGAGTACAGTAGAACACTGTAGAGGTGGAGTAGAGTGGAGTACAGTAGAGGTAGAGTACAGTGGAGCACAGTAGAGATAGAGTAAAATAGAGCAGAGTAGAGGTAGAGTACAGTGGAGTACAGTAGAGGTAGAGTACAATGGAGCATAGTAGAGATTTAGTACAATAGAGCACAGTAGAGGTAGAGTACAGTGGAGTATAGTAGAGGTAGAGTACAGTGGAGTACAGTAGAGGTAGATTACAGTGGAGCACAGTAGAGGTAGAGTACAGTGGAGTATAGTTGAGGTAGACTACAGTGGAGTGCAGTAGAGGTAGAGTACAGTGGAGCACAGTAGAGATAGAGTACATTAGAGCAGAGTAGAGGTAGAGTACAGTGGAGTACAGTAGAGGTAGAGAACAGTAGAGCAGAGTAGAGGTAGAGTACAGTGGAGTACAGTAGAGGTAGAGCACAGTGGAGCACAGTAGAGGTAGAGTACAGTGGAGCACAGTAGAGGTAGAGTACAGTGGAGCACAGTAGAGGTAGAGTACAGTGGAGTACAGTAGAGGTAGTGTACAGTGGAGCACAGTAGAGGTAGAGTACAGTGGAGCACAGTAGAGGTAGAGTACAGTGGGGTACAGTAGAAATAGAGTACAGTGGAGCACAGTAGAGTAGAGTACAGTAGAGCACATTAGAGGTAGAGTACAGTGGAGCACAGTAGAGATAGAGTACAGTGGAGTACAGTAGAGGAAGAGTACAGTGGAGTACAGTGGAGCACAGTAGAGGTGGAGTACAGTAGAGTACAGTAGAGGTAGAGTACAGTGGAGTACAATAGAGATAGAGTACAGTGGAGTAGAGTAGAGATAGAGTAAAGTGGAGCACAGCAGAGGTAGAGTACAGTGGATCACAGTAGAGATAGAGTACAGTGTAGTACAGTGGAGCACAGTAGAGGTAGAGTACAGTGGAGAACAGTAGAGATAGATTACAGTGGAGTACAGTAGAGGTAGAGTACAGTGGAGTACAGTGGAGCACAGTAGAGGTGGAGTACAGTAGAGTACAGTAGAGGTAGAGAACCGTACAGTACAATAGAGGTAGAGTACAGTGGAGTACAGTAGAGGTAGAGTACAGTAGAGCACAGTAGAGGTAGAATACAGTGGAGTACAGTAGAGGTAGGGTACAGTGGAGTACAGTAGAGGTATAGTACAGTGGAGTACAGTAGAGGTAGAGTACAGTGGAGCACAGTAGAGGTAGAGTACAGTGGGGCACAGTAGAGGTAGAGTACAGTGGAGTATAGTTGAGGTGGACTACAGTGGAGTAAAGTAGAGGTAGAGTACAGTGAAGTACAGTATAGGTAGAGCACAGTAGAGCAGAGTAGAGGTAGAGTACAGTGGAGTACAGTAGAGGTAGAGCACAGTGGATCACTGTAAAGGTAGAATACAGTGGAGTACAGTAGAGATAGAGTACAGTGGAGCACAGTAGAGGTAGAGTACAGTGGAGCACAGTAGAGGTAGAGTACAGTGGAGCACAGTAGAGGTAGAGTACAGTGGAGTACAGTAGAGGTAGTGTACAGTGGAGTACAGTAGAGGTAGAGTACAGTGTAGCACAGTAGAGGTAGAGTACAGTGGGGTACAGTAGAAATAGAGTACAGTGGAGCACAATAGAGTAGAGTACAGTAGAGCACAGTAGAGGTAGAGTACAGTGGAGTACAGTAGAGATAGAGTACAGTGGAGCACAGTAGAGGTAGAGTACAGTGGAGCACAGTAGAGGTAGAGTAGAGTGGAGCACAGTAGAGGTAGAGTACAGTGGAGTATAGTAGAGGTAGAGTACAGTAGAGCACAGTAAAGATAGAGTACAGTAGAGCACAGTAGAGATAGAGTACAGTGGAGCACAGTAGAGGAAGAGTACAGTGTAGTACAGTAGAGATAGAGTACAGTGGAGTAAAGTAGAGACAGAGTACAGTCGAACACAGTAGAGATAAGTGCAGTGGAGTATAGTAGAGGTAGAGTACAGTGGAGTACAGTAGAGGTAGAGTACAGTGGAGTACAGTAGAGGTAGAGTAGAGTGGAGCACATTAGAGGTGGAGTAGAGAAGAGTACAGTAGAGGTAGAGTACATTGGAGTACATTAGAGGTAGAGTACAGTGGAGCAGAGTAGAGGTAGAGTAGAGTGGAGTACATTAGAGGTAGAGTACAGTGGAGTACAGTAGAGGTAGAGTACAGTGGAGTAGAGTAGAGATAGAGTACAGTGGAGCACAGCAGAGGTAGAGTACAGTGGATCACAGTAGAGATAGAGTACAGTGGAGTACAGTGGAGCACAGTAGAGGTATAGTACAGTGGAGCACAGTAGAGATAGATTACAGTGGAGTACAGTAGAGATAGAGTACAGTGAAGTACAGTAGAGGTAGAGTACAGTGGAGCACAGTGGAGGTAGAGTACAGTGGAGTATAGTTGAGGTGGACTACAGTGGAGTAAAGTAGAGGTAGAGTACAGTGGAGCACAGTATAGGTAGAGCACAGTAGAGCAGAGTAGAGGTAGAGTAAAGTGGAGTACAGTAGAGGTAGAGCACAGTGGAGCACTGTAGAGGTAGAGTACAGTGGAGTACAGTAGAGATAGAGTACAGTGGAGCACAGTAGAGGTAGAGTACAGTGGAGCACAGTAGAGGTAGAGTACAGTGGAGCACAGTAGAGGTAGAGTACAGTGGAGTACAGTAGAGGTAGTGTACAGTGGAGCACAGTAGAGGTAGAGTACAGTGGAGCACAGTAGAGGTAGAGTACAGTGGGGTACAGTAGAATTAGAGTACAGTGGAGCACAGTAGAGTAGAGTACAGTAGAGCACATTAGAGGTAGAGTACAGTGGAGCACAGTAGAGATAGAGTACAGTGGAGTACAGTAGAGGAAGAGTACAGTGGAGTACAGTGGAGCACAGTAGAGGTGGAGTACAGTAGAGTACAGTAGAGGTAGAGTACAGTGGAGTACAATAGAGATAGAGTACAGTGGAGTAGAGTAGAGATAGAGTAAAGTGGAGCACAGCAGAGGTAGAGTACAGTGGATCACAGTAGAGATAGAGTACAGTGTAGTACAGTGGAGCACAGTAGAGGTAGAGTACAGTGGAGAACAGTAGAGATAGATTACAGTGGAGTACAGTAGAGGTAGAGTACAGTGGAGTACAGTGGAGCACAGTAGAGGTGGAGTACAGTAGAGTACAGTAGAGGTAGAGAACCGTACAGTACAATAGAGGTAGAGTACAGTGGAGTACAGTAGAGGTAGAGTACAGTAGAGCACAGTAGAGGTAGAATACAGTGGAGTACAGTAGAGGTAGGGTACAGTGGAGTACAGTAGAGGTATAGTACAGTGGAGTACAGTAGAGGTAGAGTACAGTGGAGCACAGTAGAGGTAGAGTACAGTGGGGCACAGTAGAGGTAGAGTACAGTGGAGTATAGTTGAGGTGGACTACAGTGGAGTAAAGTAGAGGTAGAGTACAGTGAAGTACAGTATAGGTAGAGCACAGTAGAGCAGAGTAGAGGTAGAGTACAGTGGAGTACAGTAGAGGTAGAGCACAGTGGATCACTGTAAAGGTAGAATACAGTGGAGTACAGTAGAGATAGAGTACAGTGGAGCACAGTAGAGGTAGAGTACAGTGGAGCACAGTAGAGGTAGAGTACAGTGGAGCACAGTAGAGGTAGAGTACAGTGGAGTACAGTAGAGGTAGTGTACAGTGGAGTACAGTAGAGGTAGAGTACAGTGTAGCACAGTAGAGGTAGAGTACAGTGGGGTACAGTAGAAATAGAGTACAGTGGAGCACAATAGAGTAGAGTACAGTAGAGCACAGTAGAGGTAGAGTACAGTGGAGTACAGTAGAGATAGAGTACAGTGGAGCACAGTAGAGGTAGAGTACAGTGGAGCACAGTAGAGGTAGAGTAGAGTGGAGCACAGTAGAGGTAGAGTACAGTGGAGTATAGTAGAGGTAGAGTACAGTAGAGCACAGTAAAGATAGAGTACAGTAGAGCACAGTAGAGATAGAGTACAGTGGAGCACAGTAGAGGAAGAGTACAGTGTAGTACAGTAGAGATAGAGTACAGTGGAGTAAAGTAGAGATAGAGTACAGTCGAACACAGTAGAGATAAGTGCAGTGGAGTATAGTAGAGGTAGAGTACAGTGGAGTACAGTAGAGGTAGAGTAGAGTAGAGTACAGTAGAGGTAGAGTACAGTGGAGCACAGTAGAGATAGAGTACAGTAGAGTACAGTAGAGGTAGAGTACAGTGGAGCACAGTAGAGGTAGAGTAGAGTGGAGCACAGTAGAGGTAGAGTACAGTGGAGTACAGTAGAGGTAGTGTACAGTGGAGCACAGTAGAGGTAGAGTATAGTGGAGTACAGTAGAGGTAGAGTACAGTGGAGTATAGTAGAGGTAGAGTACAGTAGAGCACAGTAGAGATAGAGTACAGTAGAGCACAGTAGAGGTAGAGTACAGTGGAGCACAGTAGAGGAAGAGTACAGTGTAGTACAGAAGAGATAGAGTACAGTGGAGTACAGTAGAGGTAGAGTACAGCTGAGCACAGTAGAGGTAGAGTAGAGTGGAGCACAGTAGAGGTAGAGTACAGTGGACTACAGTAGAGGTAGAGTACAGTGGAGCACAGTAGAGCTAGAGTACAGTGGAGTACAGTGGAGCACAGTAGAGGTGGAGTACAGTAGAGTAGAGTAGAGGTAGAGTACAGTGGAGTACAGTAGAGATAGAGTAGAGTGGAGTAGAGTAGAGATAGAGTACAGTGGATTAGAGTAGAGATAGAGTACAGTGGAGCACAGTAGAGGTAGAGTAGAGTGGAGCACAATAGAGGTAGAGTACAGTGGACTACAATAGAGGTATTGTACAGTGGAGCACAGTAGAGGTAGAGTACAGTGGAGCACAGTAGAGGTAGAGTACATTGGAGTACAGTAGAGGTAGAGTACAGTGGAGCACTGTAGAGGTAGAGTACAGTGGAGTATAGTAGAGGTAGAGTACAGTGCAGTAGAGTAGAGGTAGAGTACAGTGGAGCACAGTAGATGTAGAGTACAGTGGAGCACAGTAGAGGTAGAGTACAGGGGAGTATAGTTGAGGTAGACTACAGTGGAGTACAGTAGAGATAGCGTACAGTGGAGTACAGTAGAGATTGAGTAGAGTAGAGCGGAGTAGAGGTAGAGTACAGTGGAGTACAGTAGAGGTAGAGCACAGTGGAGCACTGTAGAGGTAGTGTACAGTGGAGTACAGTAGAGATAGAGTACAGTGGAGCACAGTAGAGGTAGAGTACAGTGGAGCACAGTAGAGATAGAGTACAGTAGAGCAGAGTAGAGGTAGAGTACAGTGGAGTACAGTAGAGGTAGAGTACAGTAGAACACTGTAGAGATAAGTGCAGTGGAGTATAGTAGAGGTAGAGTACAGTGGAGTACAGTAGAGGTAGAGTACAGTGGAGTACAGTAGAGGTAGAGTAGAGTGGAGCACATTAAAGGTGGAGTAGAGAAGAGTACAGTAGATGTAGAGTACAGTGGAGTACATTAGAGGTAGAGTACAGTGGAGCACAGTAGAGGTAGAGTAGAGTGGAGTACAGTAGAGGTAGAGTACAGTGGAGAACAGTAGAGGTAGAGTACAGTGGAGTACAGTAGAGATAGAGTACAGTAGAGCACAGTAGAGGTAGAGTACAGTGGAGTATAGTAGAGGTAGAGTACAGTGGAGTACAGTAGAGGTAGAGTACAGTGGAGTACAGTAGAGGTAGAGTACAGTGGAGCACAGTAGATGTAGAGTACAGTGGAGCACAGTAGAGCTGGAGTACAGTGGAGTACAGTGGAACACAGTAGAGGTGGAGTACAGTAGAGTAGAGTAGAGGTAGAGTACAGTGGAGTACAGTAGAGATAGAGCACAGTGGAGTAGAGTAGAGATAGAGTACAGTGGATTAGAGTAGAGATAGAGTACAGATGAGTATAGTTGAGGTAGAGTACAGTGGAGCACAGTGGAGGTAGAGTAGAGTTGAGTATAGTTTAGGTAGACTACAGTGGAGTACAGTAGATGTAGAGTACAGTGGAGCACAGTAGAGATAGAGTACAGTAGAGCACAGTAGAGGTAGAGTACAGTGGAGCACAGTAGAGGTAGAGTACAGTGGAGTATAGTTGAGGTAGACTAGAGTAGAGTACAGTAGAGGTAGAGTACAGTGGAGCAGAGTAGAGATAGAGTACAGTAGAGCAGAGTAGAGGTAGAGTACAGTGGAGTACAGTAGAGGTAGAGTGGAGCACATTAGAGGTGGAGTAGAGTAGAGTACAGTAGAGGTAGAGTACAGTGGAGCACAGTAGAGATAGAGTACAGTAGAGCACAGTAGAGGTAGAGTACAGTGGAGCACAGTAGAGGTAGAGTAGAGTGGAGCACAGTAGAGGTAGAGTACAGTGGAGTACAGTAGAGGTAGTGTACAGTGGAGCACAGTAGAGGTAGAGTACAGTGGAGCACAGTAGAGGTAGAGTACATTGGAGTATAGTAGAGGTAGAGTACAGTAGAGCACAGTAGAGATAGAGTACAGTAGAGCACAGTAGAGGTAGAGTACAGTGGAGCACAGTAGAGGAAGAGTACAGTGTAGTACAGAAGAGATAGAGTGCAGTGGAGTACAGTAGAGGTAGAGTACAGCTGAGCACAGTAGAGGTAGAGTAGAGTGGAGCACAGTAGAGGTAGAGTACATTGGACTACAGTAGAGGTAGTGTACAGTGGAGCACAGTAGAGGTAGAGTACAGTGGAGCACAGTAGAGGTAGAGTACAGTGGAGTATAATAGAGGTAGAGTACAGTAGAGCACAGTAGAGATAGAGTACAGTAGAGCAGAGTAGAGGTAGAGTACATTGGAGTACAGTAGAGGTAGAGTACAGTGGAGCACTGTAGAGGTGGAGTACAGTGGAGTAGAGTAGAGGTAGAGTACAATGGAGCACAGTAGAGATAGAGTACAGTAGAGTACAGTAGAGGTAGAGTACAGTGGAGCACAGTAGAGATAGAGTACAGTGGAGTACAGTAGAGGTAGAGTACAGTGGAGCACAGTAGAGGTAGAGTACAGTGGAGTACAGTGGAGCACAGTAGAGGTGGAGTACAGTAGAGTACAGTAGACTTAGAGAACAGTACAGTACAGTAGAGGTAGAGTACAGTGGAGTACAGTAGAGGTAGAGCACAGTGGATCACTGTAGATGTAGAGTACAGTGGAGTACAGTAGAGATAGAGTACAGTGGAGCACAGTAGAGGTAGAGTACAGTGGAGCACAGTAGAGGTAGAGTACAGTGGAGCACCGTAGAGGTAGAGTACAGTGGAGTACAGTAGAGGTAGTGTACAGTGGAGCACAGTAGAGGTAGAGTAGAGTGGAGCACAGTAGAGGTAGAGTACAGTGGGGTACAGTAGAAATAGAGTACAGTGCAGCACAATAGAGTAGAGTACAGTAGAGCACAGTAGAGGTAGAGTACAGTGGAGCACAGTAGAGATAGAGTACAGTGGAGTACAGTAGAGGAAGAGTACAGTGGAGTACAGTGGAGCACACTAGAGGTGGAGTACAGTAGAGTACAGTAGAGGTAGAGTACAGTGGAGTACAATAGAGATAGAGTACAGTGGAGTAGAGTAGAGATAGAGTACAGTGGAGCACAGCAGAGGTAGAGTACAGTGGATCACAGTAGACATAGAGTACAGTGAAGTACAGTGGAGCACAGTAGAGGTAGAGTACAGTGGAGAACAGTAGAGATAGAGTACAGTGGAGTACAGTAGAGGTAAAGTACAGTGGAGCACAGTAGAGATAGAGTAGAGTGGAGTACAGTAGAGGTAGAGTACAGTGGAGCACAGTAGAGGTAGAGTACAGTGGAGTATAGTTGAGGTAGACTACAGAGGAGTACAGTAGAGGTAAAGTACAGTGGAGCACAGTAGAGATAGAGTACAGTAGAGCAGAGTAGAGGTAGAGTACAGTGGAGTACAGTAGAGGTAGAGCACAGTAGAGCAGAGTAGAGGTAGAGTACAGTGGAGTACAGTAGAGGTAGAGCACAGTGGAGCACTGTGGAGGTAGAGTACAGTGGAGTACAGTAGAGATAGAGTACAGTGGAGCACAGTAGAGGTAGAGTACAGTGGAGCAGAGTAGAGGTAGAGTACAGTGGAGCACAGTAGAGGTAGAGTACAGTGGAGTACAGTAGAGGTATTGTACAGTGGAGCACAGTAGAGGTAGAGTACATTGGAGCACAGTAGAGGTAGAGTACAGTGGGGTACAGTAGAAATAGAGTACAGTGGAGCACAGTAGAGTAGAGTACAGTAGAGCACAGTAGAGGTAGAGTACAGTGGAGCACAGTAGAGATAGAGTACAGTGGAGTACAGTAGAGGTAGAGTACAGTGGAGCACAGTAGAGGTAGAGTACAGTGGAGTACAGTGGAGCACAGTAGAGGTGGAGTACAGTAGAGTACAGTAGATGTAGAGAACAGTACAGTGCAGTAGAGGTAGAGTACAGTGGAGTACAGTAGAGGTAGAGTACAGTAGAGCACAGTAGAGGTAGATTACAGTGGAGTACAGTAGAGGTAGAGTACAGTGGAGTAGAGTAGAGGTAGAGTACAGTGGAGTACAGTAGAGGTAGAGTACAGTGGAGCACAGTAGATGTAGAGTACAGTGGAGTACAGTAGAGGTAGAGTACAGTGGAGCACAGTAGAGCTAGAGTACAGTGGAGTACAGTGGAGCACAGTAGAGGTGGAGTACAGTAGAGTAGAGTAGAGGTAGAGTACAGTGGAGTACAGTAGAGATAGAGTAGAGTGGAGTATAGTTGAGGTAGAGTACAGTGGAGCACAGTGGAGGTAGAGTACAGTGGAGTATAGTTTAGGTAGACTACAGTGGAGTACAGTAGAGGTAGAGTTCAGTGGAGCACAGTAGAGATAGAGTACAGTAGAGCAGAGTAGAGGTAGAGTACAGTGGAGGACAGTAGAGGTAGAGTACAGTGGAGCACTGTAGAGGTGGAGTACAGTGGAGTACAGTAGAGGTAGAGTACAGTGGAGCACAGTAGAGATAGAGTACAGTGGAGCACAGTAGAGATAGAGTAGAGTAGAGCAGAGTAGAGGTAGAGTACAGTGGAGTACAGTAAAGGTAGAGTAGAGTGGAGCACATTAGAGGTAGAGTACAGTGGAGCACAGTAGATGTAGAGTACAGTGGAGTACAGTAGAGGTAGAGTACATGGGAGCACAGTAGAGCTAGAGTACAGTGGAGTACAGTGGAGGTAGAGTATAGTGGAGTACAGTAGAGATAGAGTACAGTAGAGCAGAGTAGAGGTAGAGTACAGTGGAGCACAGTAGAGGTAGAATAGAGTGGAGTATAGTTGAGGTAGACTACAGTGGAGTAGAGTAGAGGTGGAGTACAGTAGAGTATAGTAGTGGTAGAGTACAGTGGACTACAGTAGAGATAGAGTACAGTGGAGCACAGTAGAGATAAGTGCAGTGGAGTATAGTAGAGGTAGAGTACAGTGGAGTACAGTAGAGGTAGAGTACAGCTGAGCACAGTAGAGGTAGAGTAGAGTGGAGCACAGTAGACGTAGAGCACAGTGGACTACAGTAGAGGTAGTGTACAGTGGAGCACAGTAGAGGTAGAGTACAGTGGAGCACAATAGAGGTAGAGTACAGTGGAGTATAATAGAGGTAGAGTACAGTAGAGCACAGTAGAGATAGAGTACACTAGAGCAGAGTAGAGGTAGAATACAGTGGAGTAGAGTAGAGGTAGAGTACAGTGGAGCACTGTAGAGGTGGAGTACAGTGGAGTACAGTAGAGGTAGAGTACAGTGGAGCACAGTAGAGATAGACTACAGTAGAGCACAGTAGAGGTAGAGTACAGTGGAGCACAGTAGAGCACAGTAGAGGTGGAGTACAGTAGAGTAGAGTAGAGGTAGAGTACAGTGGAGTACAGTAGAGATAGAGTAGAGTGGAGTAGAGTAGAGATAGAGTACAGTGGATTAGAGTAGAGACAGAGTACAGTGGAGTATAGTTGAGGTAGAGTACAGTGGAGCACAGTAGAGGTAGAGTACAGTGGAGTATAGTTGAGGTAGACTACAGTGGAGTACAGTAGAGGTAGAGTACAGTGGAGCACAGTAGAGATAGAGTACAGTAGAGCAGAGTAGAGGTAGAGTACAGTGGAGTACAGTAGAGGTAGAGTACAGTAGAACACTGTAGAGGTGGAGTAGAGTGGAGTACAGTAGAGGTAGAGTACAGTGGAGCACAGTAGAGATAGAGTAAAATAGAGCAGAGTAGAGGTAGAGTACAGTGGAGTACAGTAGAGGTAGAGTACAATGGAGCATAGTAGAGATTTAGTACAATAGAGCACAGTAGAGGTAGAGTACAGTGGAGTATAGTAGAGGTAGAGTACAGTGGAGTACAGTAGAGGTAGATTACAGTGGAGCACAGTAGAGGTAGAGTACAGTGGAGTATAGTTGAGGTAGACTACAGTGGAGTGCAGTAGAGGTAGAGTACAGTGGAGCACAGTAGAGATAGAGTACATTAGAGCAGAGTAGAGGTAGAGTACAGTGGAGTACAGTAGAGGTAGAGAACAGTAGAGCAGAGTAGAGGTAGAGTACAGTGGAGTACAGTAGAGGTAGAGCACAGTGGAGCACAGTAGAGGTAGAGTACAGTGGAGCACAGTAGAGGTAGAGTACAGTGGAGCACAGTAGAGGTAGAGTACAGTGGAGTACAGTAGAGGTAGTGTACAGTGGAGCACAGTAGAGGTAGAGTACAGTGGAGCACAGTAGAGGTAGAGTACAGTGGGGTACAGTAGAAATAGAGTACAGTGGAGCACAGTAGAGTAGAGTACAGTAGAGCACATTAGAGGTAGAGTACAGTGGAGCACAGTAGAGATAGAGTACAGTGGAGTACAGTAGAGGAAGAGTACAGTGGAGTACAGTGGAGCACAGTAGAGGTGGAGTACAGTAGAGTACAGTAGAGGTAGAGTACAGTGGAGTACAATAGAGATAGAGTACAGTGGAGTAGAGTAGAGATAGAGTAAAGTGGAGCACAGCAGAGGTAGAGTACAGTGGATCACAGTAGAGATAGAGTACAGTGTAGTACAGTGGAGCACAGTAGAGGTAGAGTACAGTGGAGAACAGTAGAGATAGATTACAGTGGAGTACAGTAGAGGTAGAGTACAGTGGAGTACAGTGGAGCACAGTAGAGGTGGAGTACAGTAGAGTACAGTAGAGGTAGAGAACCGTACAGTACAATAGAGGTAGAGTACAGTGGAGTACAGTAGAGGTAGAGTACAGTAGAGCACAGTAGAGGTAGAATACAGTGGAGTACAGTAGAGGTAGGGTACAGTGGAGTACAGTAGAGGTATAGTACAGTGGAGTACAGTAGAGGTAGAGTACAGTGGAGCACAGTAGAGGTAGAGTACAGTGGGGCACAGTAGAGGTAGAGTACAGTGGAGTATAGTTGAGGTGGACTACAGTGGAGTAAAGTAGAGGTAGAGTACAGTGAAGTACAGTATAGGTAGAGCACAGTAGAGCAGAGTAGAGGTAGAGTACAGTGGAGTACAGTAGAGGTAGAGCACAGTGGATCACTGTAAAGGTAGAATACAGTGGAGTACAGTAGAGATAGAGTACAGTGGAGCACAGTAGAGGTAGAGTACAGTGGAGCACAGTAGAGGTAGAGTACAGTGGAGCACAGTAGAGGTAGAGTACAGTGGAGTACAGTAGAGGTAGTGTACAGTGGAGTACAGTAGAGGTAGAGTACAGTGTAGCACAGTAGAGGTAGAGTACAGTGGGGTACAGTAGAAATAGAGTACAGTGGAGCACAATAGAGTAGAGTACAGTAGAGCACAGTAGAGGTAGAGTACAGTGGAGTACAGTAGAGATAGAGTACAGTGGAGCACAGTAGAGGTAGAGTACAGTGGAGCACAGTAGAGGTAGAGTAGAGTGGAGCACAGTAGAGGTAGAGTACAGTGGAGTATAGTAGAGGTAGAGTACAGTAGAGCACAGTAAAGATAGAGTACAGTAGAGCACAGTAGAGATAGAGTACAGTGGAGCACAGTAGAGGAAGAGTACAGTGTAGTACAGTAGAGATAGAGTACAGTGGAGTAAAGTAGAGACAGAGTACAGTCGAACACAGTAGAGATAAGTGCAGTGGAGTATAGTAGAGGTAGAGTACAGTGGAGTACAGTAGAGGTAGAGTACAGTGGAGTACAGTAGAGGTAGAGTAGAGTGGAGCACATTAGAGGTGGAGTAGAGAAGAGTACAGTAGAGGTAGAGTACATTGGAGTACATTAGAGGTAGAGTACAGTGGAGCAGAGTAGAGGTAGAGTAGAGTGGAGTACATTAGAGGTAGAGTACAGTGGAGTACAGTAGAGGTAGAGTACAGTGGAGTAGAGTAGAGATAGAGTACAGTGGAGCACAGCAGAGGTAGAGTACAGTGGATCACAGTAGAGATAGAGTACAGTGGAGTACAGTGGAGCACAGTAGAGGTATAGTACAGTGGAGCACAGTAGAGATAGATTACAGTGGAGTACAGTAGAGATAGAGTACAGTGAAGTACAGTAGAGGTAGAGTACAGTGGAGCACAGTGGAGGTAGAGTACAGTGGAGTATAGTTGAGGTGGACTACAGTGGAGTAAAGTAGAGGTAGAGTACAGTGGAGCACAGTATAGGTAGAGCACAGTAGAGCAGAGTAGAGGTAGAGTAAAGTGGAGTACAGTAGAGGTAGAGCACAGTGGATCACTGTAGAGGTAGAGTACAGTGGAGTACAGTAGAGATAGAGCACAGTGGAGCACAGTAGAGGTAGAGTACAGTGGAGCACAGTAGAGGTAGAGTACAGTGGAGCACAGTAGAGGTAGAGTACAGTGGAGTACAGTAGAGGTAGTGTACAGTGGAGCACAGTAGAGGTAGAGTACAGTGGAGCACAGTATAGGTAGAGTACAGTGGGGTACAGTAGAAATAGAGTACAGTGGAGCACAATAAAGTAGAGTACAGTAGAGCACAGTAGAGGTAGAGTACAGTGGAGCAAAGTAGAGATAGAGTACAGTGGAGTACAGTAGAGTAAGAGTACAGTGGAGTACAGTGGAGCACACTAGAGGTGGAGTACAGTAGAGTACAGTAGAGGTAGAGTAAAGTGGAGTACAATAGAGATAGAGTACAGTGGAGTAGAGTAGAGATAGAGTACAGTGGAGCACAGCAGAGGTAGAGTACAGTGGATCACAGTAGAGATAGAGTACAGTGAAGTACAGTGGAGCACAGTAGAGGTAGAGTACAGTGGAGAACAGTAGAGATAGAGTACAGTGGAGTACAGTAGAGGTAAAGTACAGTGGAGCACAGTAGAGATAGAGTAGAGTGGAGTACAGTAGAGGTAGAGTACAGTGGAGCACAGTAGAGGTAGAGTACAGTGGAGTATAGTTGAGGTAGACTACAGAGGAGTACAGTAGAGGTAAAGTACAGTGGAGCACAGTAGAGATAGAGTACAGTAGAGCAGAGTAGAGGTAGAGTACAGTGGAGTACAGTAGAGGTAGAGCACAGTAGAGCAGAGTAGAGGTAGAGTACAGTGGAGTACAGAAGAGGTAGAGCACAGTGGAGCACTGTGGAGGTAGAGTACAGTGGAGTACAGTAGAGATAGAGTATAGTGGAGCACAGTAGAGGTAGAGTACAGTGGAGCAGAGTAGAGGTAGAGTACAGTGGAGCACAGTAGAGGTAGAGTACAGTGGAGTACAGTAGAGGTATTGTACAGTGGAGCACAGTAGAGGTAGAGTACATTGGAGCACAGTAGAGGTAGAGTACAGTGGGGTACAGTAGAAATAGAGTACAGTGGAGCACAGTAGAGTAGAGTACAGTAGAGCACAGTAGAGGTAGAGTACAGTGGAGCACAGTAGAGATAGAGTACAGTGGAGTACAGTAGAGGTAGAGTACAGTGGAGCACAGTAGAGGTAGAGTACAGTGGAGTACATTGGAGCACAGTAGAGGTGGAGTACAGTAGAGTACAGTAGATGTAGAGAACAGTACAGTGCAGTAGAGGTAGAGTACAGTGGAGTACAGTAGAGGTAGAGTACAGTAGAGCACAGTAGAGGTAGATTACAGTGGAGTACAGTAGAGGTAGAGTACAGTGGAGTAGAGTAGAGGTAGAGTACAGTGGAGTACAGTAGAGGTAGAGTACAGTGGAGCACAGTAGATGTAGAGTACAGTGGAGTACAGTAGAGGTAGAGTACAGTGGAGCACAGTAGAGCTAGAGTACAGTGGAGTACAGTGGAGCACAGTAGAGGTGGAGTACAGTAGAGTAGAGTAGAGGTAGAGCACAGTGGAGTACAGTAGAGATAGAGTAGAGTGGAGTATAGTTGAGGTAGAGTACAGTGGAGCACAGTGGAGGTAGAGTACAGTGGAGTATAGTTTAGGTAGACTACAGTGGAGTACAGTAGAGGTAGAGTACAGTGGAGCACAGTAGAGATAGAGTACAGTAGAGCAGAGTAGAGGTAGAGTACAGTGAAGTACAGTTTAGGTAGAGCACAGTAGAGCAGAGTAGAGGTAGAGTACAGTGGAGTACAGTAGAGGTAGAGCACAGTGGATCACTGTAGATGTAGAGTACAGTGGAGTACAGTAGAGATAGAGTACAGTGGAGCACAGTAGAGGTAGAGTACAGTGGAGCACAGTAGAGGTAGAGTACAGTGGAGCACCGTAGAGGTAGAGTACAGTGGAGTACAGTAGAGGTAGTGTACAGTGGAGCACAGTAGAGGTAGAGTACAGTGGAGCACAGTAGAGGTAGAGTACAGTGGGGTACAGTAGAAATAGAGTACAGTGCAGCACAATAGAGTAGAGTACAGTAGAGCAAAGTAGAGGTAGAGTACAGTGGAGCACAGTAGAGATAGAGTACAGTGGAGTACAGTAGAGGAAGAGTACAGTGGAGTACAGAGGAGCACACTAGAGGTGGAGTACAGTAGAGTACAGTAGAGGTAGAGTACAGTGGAGTACAATAGAGATAGAGTACAGTGGAGTAGATTAGAGATAGAGTACAGTGGAGCACAGCAGAGGTAGAGTACAGTGGATCACAGTAGAGATAGAGTACAGTGAAGTACAGTGGAGCACAGTAGAGGTAGAGTACAGTGGAGAACAGTAGAGATAGAGTACAGTGGAGTACAGTAGAGGTAAAGTACAGTGGAGCACAGTAGAGATAGAGTAGAGTGGAGTACAGTAGAGGTAGAGTACAGTGGAGCACAGTAGAGGTAGAGTACAGTGGAGTATAGTTGAGGTAGACTACAGAGGAGTACAGTAGAGGTAAAGTACAGTGGAGCACAGTAGAGATAGAGTACAGTAGAGCAGAGTAGAGGTAGAGTACAGTGGAGTACAGTAGAGGTAGAGCACAGTAGAGCAGAGTAGAGGTAGAGTACAGTGGAGTACAGTAGAGGTAGAGCACAGTGGAGCACTGTGGAGGTAGAGTACAGTGGAGTACAGTAGAGATAGAGTACAGTGGAGCACAGTAGAGGTAGAGTACAGTGGAGCAGAGTAGAGGTAGAGTACAGTGGAGCACAGTAGAGGTAGAGTACAGTGGAGTACAGTAGAGGTATTGTACAGTGGAGCACAGTAGAGGTAGAGTACATTGGAGCACAGTAGAGGTAGAGTACAGTGGGGTACAGTAGAAATAGAGTACAGTGGAGCACAGTAGAGTAGAGTACAGTAGAGCACAGTAGAGGTAGAGTACAGTGGAGTACAGTAGAGATAGAGTACAGTGGAGTACAGTAGAGGTAGAGTACAGTGGAGCACAGTAGAGGTAGAGTACAGTGGAGTACAGTGGAGCACAGTAGAGGTGGAGTACAGTAGAGTACAGTAGATGTAGAGAACAGTACAGTGCAGTAGAGGTAGAGTACAGTGGAGTACAGTAGAGGTAGAGTACAGTAGAGCACAGTAGAGGTAGATTACAGTGGAGTACAGTAGAGGTAGAGTACAGTGGAGTAGAGTAGAGGTAGAGTACAGTGGAGTACAGTAAAGGTAGAGTACAGTGGAGCACAGTAGATGTAGAGTACAGTGGAGTACAGTAGAGGTAGAGTACAGTGGAGCACAGTAGAGCTAGAGTACAGTGGAGTACAGTGGAGCACAGTAGAGGTGGAGTACAGTAGAGTAGAGTAGAGGTAGAGTACAGTGGAGTACAGTAGAGATAGAGTAGAGTGGAGTATAGTTGAGGTAGAGTACAGTGGAGCACAGTGGAGGTAGAGTACAGTGGAGTATAGTTTAGGTAGACTACAGTGGAGTACAGTAGAGGTAGAGTACAGTGGAGCACAGTAGAGATAGAGTACAGTAGAGCAGAGTAGAGGTAGAGTACAGTGAAGTACAGTTTAGGTAGAGCACAGTAGAGCAGAGTAGAGGTAGAGTACAGTGGAGTACAGTAGAGGTAGAGCACAGTGGATCACTGTAGATGTAGAGTACAGTGGAGTACAGTAGAGATAGAGTACAGTGGAGCACAGTAGAGGTAGAGTACAGTGGAGCACAGTAGAGGTAGAGTACAGTGGAGCACCGTAGAGGTAGAGTACAGTGGAGTACAGTAGAGGTAGTGTACAGTGGAGCACAGTAGAGGTAGAGTACAGTGGAGCACAGTAGAGGTAGAGTACAGTGGGGTACAGTAGAAATAGAGTACAGTGCAGCACAATAGAGTAGAGTACAGTAGAGCACAGTAGAGGTAGAGTACAGTGGAGCACAGTAGAGATAGAGTACAGTGGAGTACAGTAGAGGAAGAGTACAGTGGAGTACAGTTGAGGTAGACTACAGAGGAGTACAGTAGAGGTAAAGTACAGTGGAGCACAGTAGAGATAGAGTACAGTAGAGCAGAGTAGAGGTAGAGTACAGTGGAGTACAGTAGAGGTAGAGCACAGTAGAGCAGAGTAGAGGTAGAGTACAGTGGAGTACAGTAGAGGTAGAGCACAGTGGAGCACTGTGGAGGTAGAGTACAGTGGAGTACAGTAGAGATAGAGTACAGTGGAGCACAGTAGAGGTAGAGTACAGTGGAGCAGAGTAGAGGTAGAGTACAGTGGAGCACAGTAGAGGTAGAGTACAGTGGAGTACAGTAGAGGTATTGTACAGTGGAGCACAGTAGAGGTAGAGTACATTGGAGCACAGTAGAGGTAGAGTACAGTGGGGTACAGTAGAAATAGAGTACAGTGGAGCACAGTAGAGTAGAGTACAGTAGAGCACAGTAGAGGTAGAGTACAGTGGAGCACAGTAGAGATAGAGTACAGTGGAGTACAGTAGAGGTAGAGTACAGTGGAGCACAGTAGAGATAGAGTACAGTGGAGTACAGTAGAGGTAGAGTACAGTGGAGCACAGTAGAGGTAGAGTACAGTGGAGTACAGTGGAGCACAGTAGAGGTGGAGTACAGTAGAGTACAGTAGATGTAGAGAACAGTACAGTGCAGTAGAGGTAGAGTACAGTGGAGTACAGTAGAGGTAGAGTACAGTAGAGCACAGTAGAGGTAGATTACAGTGGAGTACAGTAGAGGTAGAGTACAGTGGAGTAGAGTAGAGGTAGAGTACAGTGGAGTACAGTAGAGGTAGAGTACAGTGGAGCACAGTAGATGTAGAGTACAGTGGAGTACAGTAGAGGTAGAGTACAGTGGAGCACAGTAGAGCTAGAGTACAGTGGAGTACAGTGGAGCACAGTAGAGGTGGAGTACAGTAGAGTAGAGTAGAGGTAGAGTACAGTGGAGTACAGTAGAGATAGAGTAGAGTGGAGTATAGTTGAGGTAGAGTACAGTGGAGCACAGTGGAGGTAGAGTACAGTGGAGTATAGTTTAGGTAGACTACAGTGGAGTACAGTAGAGGTAGAGTTCAGTGGAGCACAGTAGAGATAGAGTACAGTAGAGCAGAGTAGAGGTAGAGTACAGTGGAGGACAGTAGAGGTAGAGTACAGTGGAGCACTGTAGAGGTGGAGTACAGTGGAGTACAGTAGAGGTAGAGTACAGTGGAGCACAGTAGAGATAGAGTACAGTGGAGCACAGTAGAGATAGAGTAGAGTAGAGCAGAGTAGAGGTAGAGTACAGTGGAGTACAGTAAAGGTAGAGTAGAGTGGAGCACATTAGAGGTAGAGTACAGTGGAGCACAGTAGATGTAGAGTACAGTGGAGTACAGTAGAGGTAGAGTACATGGGAGCACAGTAGAGCTAGAGTACAGTGGAGTACAGTGGAGGTAGAGTATAGTGGAGTACAGTAGAGATAGAGCACAGTAGAGCAGAGTAGAGGTAGAGTACAGTGGAGCACAATAGAGGTAGAATAGAGTGGAGTATAGTTGAGGTAGACTACAGTGGAGTAGAGTAGAGGTGGAGTACAGTAGAGTATAGTAGTGGTAGAGTACAGTGGACTACAGTAGAGATAGAGTACAGTGGAGCACAGTAGAGATAAGTGCAGTGGAGTATAGTAGAGGTAGAGTACAGCTGAGCACAGTAGAGGTAGAGTAGAGTGGAGCACAGTAGAGGTAGAGCACAGTGGACTACAGTAGAGGTAGTGTACAGTGGAGCACAGTAGAGGTAGAGTACAGTGGAGCACAATAGAGGTAGAGTACATTGGAGTATAATAGAGGTAG
Source organism: Tiaroga cobitis (assembly GCA_030578255.1). Taxonomy (NCBI): domain Eukaryota; kingdom Metazoa; phylum Chordata; class Actinopteri; order Cypriniformes; family Leuciscidae; genus Tiaroga; species Tiaroga cobitis. The sequence continues at coordinate 965,301 of JAROOI010000053.1, read as the reverse complement.
AGTACAGTAGAGCACAGTAGAGATAGAGTACACTAGAGCAGAGTAGAGGTAGAATACAGTGGAGTAGAGTAGAGGTAGAGTACAGTGGAGCACTGTAGAGGTGGAGTACAGTGGAGTACAGTAGAGGTAGAGTACAGTGGAGCACAGTAGAGATAGACTACAGTAGAGCACAGTAGAGGTAGAGTACAGTGGAGCACAGTAGAGCACAGTAGAGGTGGAGTACAGTAGAGTAGAGTAGAGGTAGAGTACAGTGGAGTACAGTAGAGATAGAGTAGAGTGGAGTAGAGTAGAGATAGAGTACAGTGGATTAGAGTAGAGATAGAGTACAGTGGAGTATAGTTGAGGTAGACTACAGTGGAGTACAGTAGAGGTAGAGTACAGTGGAGCACAGTAGAGATAGAGTACAGTAGAGCAGAGTAGAGGTAGAGTACAGTGGAGTACAGTAGAGGTAGAGTACAGTAGAACACTGTAGAGGTGGAGTAGAGTGGAGTACAGTAGAGGTAGAGTACAGTGGAGCACAGTAGAGATAGAGTAAAATAGAGCAGAGTAGAGGTAGAGTACAGTGGAGTACAGTAGAGGTAGAGTACAATGGAGCATAGTAGAGATTTAGTACAGTAGAGCACAGTAGAGGTAGAGTACAGTGGAGTATAGTAGAGGTAGAGTACAGTGGAGTACAGTAGAGGTAGATTACAGTGGAGCACAGTAGAGGTAGAGTACAGTGGAGTATAGTTGAGGTAGACTACAGTGGAGTGCAGTAGAGGTAGAGTACAGTGGAGCACAGTAGAGATAGAGTACATTAGAGCAGAGTAGAGGTAGAGTACAGTGGAGTACAGTAGAGGTAGAGAACAGTAGAGCAGAGTAGAGGTAGAGTACAGTGGAGTACAGTAGAGGTAGAGCACAGTGGAGCACTGTAGAGGTAGAGTACAGTGGAGTACAGTAGAGATAGAGTACAGTGGAGCACAGTAGAGGTAGAGTACAGTGGAGCACAGTAGAGGTAGAGTACAGTGGAGCACAGTAGAGGTAGAGTACAGTGGAGTACAGTAGAGGTAGTGTACAGTGGAGCACAGTAGAGGTAGAGTACAGTGGAGCACAGTAGAGGTAGAGTACAGTGGGGTACAGTAGAAATAGAGTACAGTGGAGCACAGTAGAGTAGAGTACAGTAGAGCACATTAGAGGTAGAGTACAGTGGAGCACAGTAGAGATAGAGTACAGTGGAGTACAGTAGAGGAAGAGTACAGTGGAGTACAGTGGAGCACAGTAGAGGTGGAGTACAGTAGAGTACAGTAGAGGTAGAGTACAGTGGAGTACAATAGAGATAGAGTACAGTGGAGTAGAGTAGAGATAGAGTAAAGTGGAGCACAGCAGAGGTAGAGTACAGTGGATCACAGTAGAGATAGAGTACAGTGTAGTACAGTGGAGCACAGTAGAGGTAGAGTACAGTGGAGAACAGTAGAGATAGATTACAGTGGAGTACAGTAGAGGTAGAGTACAGTGGAGTACAGTGGAGCACAGTAGAGGTGGAGTACAGTAGAGTACAGTAGAGGTAGAGACCCTACAGTACAGTTGAGGTAGAGTACAGTGGAGTACAGTAGAGGTAGAGTACAGTTGAGCACAGTAGAGGTAGAATACAGTGGAGTACAGTAGAGGTAGGGTACAGTGGAGTACAGTAGAGGTATAGTACAGTGGAGTACAGTAGAGGTAGAGTACAGTGGAGCACAGTAGAGGTAGAGTACAGTGGGGCACAGTAGAGGTAGAGTACAGTGGAGTATAGTTGAGGTGGACTACAGTGGAGTAAAGTAGAGGTAGAGTACAGTGAAGTACAGTATAGGTAGAGCACAGTAGAGCAGAGTAGAGGTAGAGTACAGTGGAGTACAGTAGAGGTAGAGCACAGTGGATCACTGTAAAGGTAGAATACAGTGGAGTACAGTAGAGATAGAGTACAGTGGAGCACAGTAGAGGTAGAGTACAGTGGAGCACAGTAGAGGTAGAGTACAGTGGAGCACAGTAGAGGTAGAGTACAGTGGAGTACAGTAGAGGTAGTGTACAGTGGAGTACAGTAGAGATAGAGTACAGTGGAGCACAGTAGAGGTAGAGTACAGTGGAGCACAGTAGAGGTAGAGTACAATGGAGCACAGTAGAGGTAGAGTAGAGTGGAGCACAGTAGAGGTAGAGTACAGTGGAGTATAGTAGAGGTAGAGTACAGTAGAGCACAGTAAAGATAGAGTACAGTAGAGCACAGTAGAGATAGAGTACAGTGGAGCACAGTAGAGGAAGAGTACAGTGTAGTACAGTAGAGATAGAGTACAGTGGAGTAAAGTAGAGATAGAGTACAGTCGAACACAGTAGAGATAAGTGCAGTGGAGTATAGTAGAGGTAGAGTACAGTGGAGTACAGTAGAGGTAGAGTAGAGTAGAGTACAGTAGAGGTAGAGTACAGTGGAGCACAGTAGAGATAGAGTACAGTAGAGTACAGTAGAGGTAGAGTACAGTGGAGCACAGTAGAGGTAGAGTAGAGTGGAGCACAGTAGAGGTAGAGTACAGTGGAGTACAGTAGAGGTAGTGTACAGTGGAGCACAGTAGAGGTAGAGTAGAGTGGAGTACAGTAGAGGTAGAGTACAGTGGAGTATAGTAGAGGTAGAGTACAGTAGAGCACAGTAGAGATAGAGTACAGTAGAGCACAGTAGAGGTAGAGTACAGTTGAGCACAGTAGAGGAAGAGTACAGTGTAGTACAGAAGAGATAGAGTACAGTGGAGTACAGTAGAGGTAGAGTACAGCTGAGCACAGTAGAGGTAGAGTAGAGTGGAGCACAGTAGAGGTAGAGTACAGTGGACTACAGTAGAGGTAGAGTACAGTGGAGCACAGTAGAGCTAGAGTACAGTGGAGTACAGTGGAGCACAGTAGAGGTGGAGTACAGTAGAGTAGAGTAGAGGTAGAGTACAGTGGAGTACAGTAGAGATAGAGTAGAGTGGAGTAGAGTAGAGATAGAGTACAGTGGATTAGAGTAGAGATAGAGTACAGTGGAGCACAGTAGAGGTAGAGTAGAGTGGAGCACAATAGAGGTAGAGTACAGTGGACTACAATAGAGGTATTGTACAGTGGAGCACAGTAGAGGTAGAGTACAGTGGAGCACAGTAGAGGTAGAGTACATTGGAGTACAGTAGAGGTAGAGTACAGTGGAGCACTGTAGAGGTAGAGTACAGTGGAGTATAGTAGAGGTAGAGTACAGTGCAGTAGAGTAGAGGTAGAGTACAGTGGAGCACAGTAGATGTAGAGTACAGTGGAGCACAGTAGAGGTAGAGTACAGGGGAGTATAGTTGAGGTAGACTACAGTGGAGTACAGTAGAGATAGCGTACAGTGGAGTACAGTAGAGATTGAGTAGAGTAGAGCGGAGTAGAGGTAGAGTACAGTGGAGTACAGTAGAGGTAGAGCACAGTGGAGCACTGTAGAGGTAGTGTACAGTGGAGTACAGTAGAGATAGAGTACAGTGGAGCACAGTAGAGGTAGAGTACAGTGGAGCACAGTAGAGATAGAGTACAGTAGAGCAGAGTAGAGGTAGAGTACAGTGGAGTACAGTAGAGGTAGAGTACAGTAGAACACTGTAGAGATAAGTGCAGTGGAGTATAGTAGAGGTAGAGTACAGTGGAGTACAGTAGAGGTAGAGTACAGTGGAGTACAGTAGAGGTAGAGTAGAGTGGAGCACATTAAAGGTGGAGTAGAGAAGAGTACAGTAGAGGTAGAGTACAGTGGAGTACATTAGAGGTAGAGTACAGTGGAGCACAGTAGAGGTAGAGTAGAGTGGAGTACAGTAGAGGTAGAGTACAGTGGAGAACAGTAGAGGTAGAGTACAGTGGAGTACAGTAGAGATAGAGTACAGTAGAGCACAGTAGAGGTAGAGTACAGTGGAGTATAGTAGAGGTAGAGTACAGTGGAGTACAGTAGAGGTAGAGTACAGTGGAGTACAGTAGAGGTAGAGTACAGTGGAGCACAGTAGATGTAGAGTACAGTGGAGCACAGTAGAGCTGGAGTACAGTGGAGTACAGTGGAACACAGTAGAGGTGGAGTACAGTAGAGTAGAGTAGAGGTAGAGTACAGTGGAGTACAGTAGAGATAGAGCACAGTGGAGTAGAGTAGAGATAGAGTACAGTGGATTAGAGTAGAGATAGAGTACAGATGAGTATAGTTGAGGTAGAGTACAGTGGAGCACAGTGGAGGTAGAGTAGAGTTGAGTATAGTTTAGGTAGACTACAGTGGAGTACAGTAGATGTAGAGTACAGTGGAGCACAGTAGAGATAGAGTACAGTAGAGCACAGTAGAGGTAGAGTACAGTGGAGCACAGTAGAGGTAGAGTACAGTGGAGTATAGTTGAGGTAGATTACAGTAGAGTACAGTAGAGGTAGAGTACAGTGGAGCACAGTAGAGATAGAGTACAGTAGAGCAGAGTAGAGGTAGAGTACAGTGGAGTACAGTAGAGGTAGAGTGGAGCACATTAGAGGTGGAGTAGAGTAGAGTACAGTAGAGGTAGAGTACAGTGGAGCACAGTAGAGATAGAGTACAGTAGAGCACAGTAGAGGTAGAGTACAGTGGAGCACAGTAGAGGTAGAGTAGAGTGGAGCACAGTAGAGGTAGAGTACAGTGGAGTACAGTAGAGGTAGTGTACAGTGGAGCACAGTAGAGGTAGAGTACAGTGGAGCACAGTAGAGGTAGAGTACAGTAGAGCACAGTAGAGGTAGAGTACAGTGGAGCACAGTAGAGGAAGAGTACAGTGTAGTACAGAAGAGATAGAGTGCAGTGGATTAGAGTAGAGATAGAGTACAGTGGAGCACAGTAGAGGTAGAGTAGAGTGGAGCACAATAGAGGTAGAGTACAGTGGACTACAATAGAGGTATTGTACAGTGGAGCACAGTAGAGGTAGAGTACAGTGGAGCACAGTAGAGGTAGAGTACATTGGAGTACAGTAGAGGTAGAGTACAGTGGAGCACTGTAGAGGTAGAGTACAGTGGAGTATAGTAGAGGTAGAGTACAGTGCAGTAGAGTAGAGGTAGAGTACAGTGGAGCACAGTAGATGTAGAGTACAGTGGAGCACAGTAGAGGTAGAGTACAGGGGAGTATAGTTGAGGTAGACTACAGTGGAGTACAGTAGAGATAGCGTACAGTGGAGTACAGTAGAGATTGAGTAGAGTAGAGCGGAGTAGAGGTAGAGTACAGTGGAGTACAGTAGAGGTAGAGCACAGTGGAGCACTGTAGAGGTAGTGTACAGTGGAGTACAGTAGAGATAGAGTACAGTGGAGCACAGTAGAGGTAGAGTACAGTGGAGCACAGTAGAGATAGAGTACAGTAGAGCAGAGTACAGGTAGAGTACAGTGGAGTACAGTAGAGGTAGAGTACAGTAGAACACTGTAGAGATAAGTGCAGTGGAGTATAGTAGAGGTAGAGTACAGTGGAGTACAGTAGAGGTAGAGTACAGTGGAGTACAGTAGAGGTAGAGTAGAGTGGAGCACATTAAAGGTGGAGTAGAGAAGAGTACAGTAGAGGTAGAGTACAGTGGAGTACATTAGAGGTAGAGTACAGTGGAGCACAGTAGAGGTAGAGTAGAGTGGAGTACAGTAGAGGTAGAGTACAGTGGAGAACAGTAGAGGTAGAGTACAGTGGAGTACAGTAGAGATAGAGTACAGTAGAGCATAGTAGAGGTAGAGTACAGTGGAGTATAGTAGAGGTAGAGTACAGTGGAGTACAGTAGAGGTAGAGTACAGTGGAGTACAGTAGAGGTAGAGTACAGTGGAGCACAGTAGATGTAGAGTACAGTGGAGCACAGTAGAGCTGGAGTACAGTGGAGTACAGTGGAACACAGTAGAGGTGGAGTACAGTAGAGTAGAGTAGAGGTAGAGTACAGTGGAGTACAGTAGAGATAGAGCACAGTGGAGTAGAGTAGAGATAGAGTACAGTGGATTAGAGTAGAGATAGAGTACAGATGAGTATAGTTGAGGTAGAGTACAGTGGAGCACAGTGGAGGTAGAGTAGAGTTGAGTATAGTTTAGGTAGACTACAGTGGAGTACAGTAGATGTAGAGTACAGTGGAGCACAGTAGAGATAGAGTACAGTAGAGCACAGTAGAGGTAGAGTACAGTGGAGCACAGTAGAGGTAGAGTACAGTGGAGTATAGTTGAGGTAGACTACAGTAGAGTACAGTAGAGGTAGAGTACAGTGGAGCACAGTAGAGATAGAGTACAGTAGAGCAGAGTAGAGGTAGAGTACAGTGGAGTACAGTAGAGGTAGAGTGGAGCACATTAGAGGTGGAGTAGAGTAGAGTACAGTAGAGGTAGAGTACAGTGGAGCACAGTAGAGATAGAGTACAGTAGAGCACAGTAGAGGTAGAGTACAGTGGAGCACAGTAGAGGTAGAGTAGAGTGGAGCACAGTAGAGGTAGAGTACAGTGGAGTACAGTAGAGGTAGTGTACAGTGGAGCACAGTAGAGGTAGAGTACAGTGGAGCACAGTAGAGGTAGAGTACAGTAGAGCACAGTAGAGGTAGAGTACAGTGGAGCACAGTAGAGGAAGAGTACAATGTAGTACAGAAGAGATAGAGTGCAGTGGAGTACAGTAGAGGTAGAGTACAGCTGAGCACAGTAGAGGTAGAGTAGAGTGGAGCACAGTAGAGGTAGAGTACATTGGACTACAGTAGAGGTAGTGTACAGTGGAGCACAGTAGAGGTAGAGTACAGTGGAGCACAGTAGAGGTAGAGTACAGTGGAGTATAATAGAGGTAGAGTACAGTAGAGCACAGTAGAGATAGAGTACAGTAGAGCAGAGTAGAGGTAGAGTACATTGGAGTACAGTAGAGGTAGAGTACAGTGGAGCACTGTAGAGGTGGAGTACAGTGGAGTAGAGTAGAGGTAGAGTACAATGGAGCACAGTAGAGATAGAGTACAGTAGAGTACAGTAGAGGTAGAGTACAGTGGAGCACAGTAGAGATAGAGTACAGTGGAGTACAGTAGAGGTAGAGTACAGTGGAGCACAGTAGAGGTAGAGTACAGTGGAGTACAGTGGAGCACAGTAGAGGTGGAGTACAGTAGAGTACAGTAGACTTAGAGAACAGTACAGTACAGTAGAGGTAGAGTACAGTGGAGTACAGTAGAGGTAGAGCACAGTGGATCACTGTAGATGTAGAGTACAGTGGAGTACAGTAGAGATAGAGTACAGTGGAGCACAGTAGAGGTAGAGTACAGTGGAGCACAGTAGAGGTAGAGTACAGTGGAGCACCGTAGAGGTAGAGTACAGTGGAGTACAGTAGAGGTAGTGTACAGTGGAGCACAGTAGAGGTAGAGTACAGTGGAGCACAGTAGAGGTAGAGTACAGTGGGGTACAGTAGAAATAGAGTACAGTGCAGCACAATAGAGTAGAGTACAGTAGAGCACAGTAGAGGTAGAGTACAGTGGAGCACAGTAGAGATAGAGTACAGTGGAGTACAGTAGAGGAAGAGTACAGTGGAGTACAGTGGAGCACACTAGAGGTGGAGTACAGTAGAGTACAGTAGAGGTAGAGTACAGTGGAGTACAATAGAGATAGAGTACAGTGGAGTAGAGTAGAGATAGAGTACAGTGGAGCACAGCAGAGGTAGAGTACAGTGGATCACAGTAGAGATAGAGTACAGTGAAGTACAGTGGAGCACAGTAGAGGTAGAGTACAGTGGAGAACAGTAGATATAGAGTACAGTGGAGTACAGTAGAGGTAAAGTACAGTGGAGCACAGTAGAGATAGAGTAGAGTGGAGCACAGTAGAGGTAGAGTACAGTGGAGCACAGTAGAGGTAGAGTACAGTGGAGTATAGTTGAGGTAGACTACAGAGGAGTACAGTAGAGGTAAAGTACAGTGGAGCACAGTAGAGATAGAGTACAGTAGAGCAGAGTAGAGGTAGAGTACAGTGGAGTACAGTAGAGGTAGAGCACAGTAGAGCAGAGTAGAGGTAGAGTACAGTGGAGTACAGTAGAGGTAGAGCACAGTGGAGCACTGTGGAGGTAGAGTACAGTGGAGTACAGTAGAGATAGAGTACAGTGGAGCACAGTAGAGGTAGAGTACAGTGGAGCAGAGTAGAGGTAGAGTACAGTGGAGCACAGTAGAGGTAGAGTACAGTGGAGTACAGTAGAGGTATTGTACAGTGGAGCACAGTAGAGGTAGAGTACATTGGAGCACAGTAGAGGTAGAGTACAGTGGGGTACAGTAGAAATAGAGTACAGTGGAGCACAGTAGAGTAGAGTACAGTAGAGCACAGTAGAGGTAGAGTACAGTGGAGCACAGTAGAGATAAAGTACAGTGGAGTACAGTAGAGGTAGAGTACAGTGGAGCACAGTAGAGGTAGAGTACAGTGGAGTACAGTGGAGCACAGTAGAGGTGGAGTACAGTAGAGCACAGTAGAGGTAGAGTACAGTGGAGCACAGTAGAGGTAGAGTAGAGTGGAGCACAGTAGAGGTAGAGTACAGTGGAGTACAGTAGAGGTAGTGTACAGTGGAGCACAGTAGAGGTAGAGTACAGTGGAGCACAGTAGAGGTAGAGTACAGTAGAGCACAGTAGAGGTAGAGTACAGTGGAGCACAGTAGAGGAAGAGTACAATGTAGTACAGAAGAGATAGAGTGCAGTGGAGTACAGTAGAGGTAGAGTACAGCTGAGCACAGTAGAGGTAGAGTAGAGTGGAGCACAGTAGAGGTAGAGTACATTGGACTACAGTAGAGGTAGTGTACAGTGGAGCACAGTAGAGGTAGAGTACAGTGGAGCACAGTAGAGGTAGAGTACAGTGGAGTATAATAGAGGTAGAGTACAGTAGAGCACAGTAGAGATAGAGTACAGTAGAGCAGAGTAGAGGTAGAGTACATTGGAGTACAGTAGAGGTAGAGTACAGTGGAGCACTGTAGAGGTGGAGTACAGTGGAGTAGAGTAGAGGTAGAGTACAATGGAGCACAGTAGAGATAGAGTACAGTAGAGTACAGTAGAGGTAGAGTACAGTGGAGCACAGTAGAGATAGAGTACAGTGGAGTACAGTAGAGGTAGAGTACAGTGGAGCACAGTAGAGGTAGAGTACAGTGGAGTACAGTGGAGCACAGTAGAGGTGGAGTACAGTAGAGTACAGTAGACTTAGAGAACAGTACAGTACAGTAGAGGTAGAGTACAGTGGAGTACAGTAGAGGTAGAGCACAGTGGATCACTGTAGATGTAGAGTACAGTGGAGTACAGTAGAGATAGAGTACAGTGGAGCACAGTAGAGGTAGAGTACAGTGGAGCACAGTAGAGGTAGAGTACAGTGGAGCACCGTAGAGGTAGAGTACAGTGGAGTACAGTAGAGGTAGAGCACAGTGGATCACTGTAGATGTAGAGTACAGTGGAGTACAGTAGAGATAGAGTACAGTGGAGCACAGTAGAGGTAGAGTACAGTGGAGCACAGTAGAGGTAGAGTACAGTGGAGCACAGTAGAGGTAGAGTACAGTGGAGCACAGTAGAGGTAGAGTACAGTGGGGTACAGTAGAAATAGAGTACAGTGCAGCACAATAGAGTAGAGTACAGTAGAGCACAGTAGAGGTAGAGTACAGTGGAGCACAGTAGAGATAGAGTACAGTGGAGTACAGTAGAGGAAGAGTACAGTGGAGTACAGTGGAGCACACTAGAGGTGGAGTACAGTAGAGTACAGTAGAGGTAGAGTACAGTGGAGTACAATAGAGATAGAGTACAGTGGAGTAGAGTAGAGATAGAGTACAGTGGAGCACAGCAGAGGTAGAGTACAGTGGATCACAGTAGAGATAGAGTACAGTGAAGTACAGTGGAGCACAGTAGAGGTAGAGTACAGTGGAGAACAGTAGATATAGAGTACAGTGGAGTACAGTAGAGGTAAAGTACAGTGGAGCACAGTAGAGATAGAGTAGAGTGGAGCACAGTAGAGGTAGAGTACAGTGGAGCACAGTAGAGGTAGAGTACAGTGGAGTATAGTTGAGGTAGACTACAGAGGAGTACAGTAGAGGTAAAGTACAGTGGAGCACAGTAGAGATAGAGTACAGTAGAGCAGAGTAGAGGTAGAGTACAGTGGAGTACAGTAGAGGTAGAGCACAGTAGAGCAGAGTAGAGGTAGAGTACAGTGGAGTACAGTAGAGGTAGAGCACAGTGGAGCACTGTGGAGGTAGAGTACAGTGGAGTACAGTAGAGATAGAGTACAGTGGAGCACAGTAGAGGTAGAGTACAGTGGAGCAGAGTAGAGGTAGAGTACAGTGGAGCACAGTAGAGGTAGAGTACAGTGGAGTACAGTAGAGGTATTGTACAGTGGAGCACAGTAGAGGTAGAGTACATTGGAGCACAGTAGAGGTAGAGTACAGTGGGGTACAGTAGAAATAGAGTACAGTGGAGCACAGTAGAGTAGAGTACAGTAGAGCACAGTAGAGGTAGAGTACAGTGGAGCACAGTAGAGATAAAGTACAGTGGAGTACAGTAGAGGTAGAGTACAGTGGAGCACAGTAGAGGTAGAGTACAGTGGAGTACAGTGGAGCACAGTAGAGGTGGAGTACAGTAGAGTACAGTAGATGTAGAGAACAGTACAGTGCAGTAGAGGTAGAGTACAGTGGAGTACAGTAGAGGTAGAGTACAGTAGAGCACAGTAGAGGTAGATTACAGTGGAGTACAGTAGAGGTAGAGTACAGTGGAGTAGAGTAGAGGTAGAGTACAGTGGAGTACAGTAGAGGTAGAGTACAGTGGAGCACAGTAGATGTAGAGTACAGTGGAGTACAGTAGAGGTAGAGTACAGTGGAGCACAGTAGAGCTAGAGTACAGTGGAGTACAGTGGAGCACAGTAGAGGTGGAGTACAGTAGAGTAGAGTAGAGGTAGAGTACAGTGGAGTACAGTAGAGATAGAGTAGAATGGAGTATAGTTGAAGTAGAGTACAGTGGAGCACAGTGGAGGTAGAGTACAGTGGAGTATAGTTTAGGTAGACTACAGTGGAGTACAGTAGAGGTAGAGTTCAGTGGAGCACAGTAGAGAGAGAGTACAGTAGAGCAGAGTAGAGGTAGAGTACAGTGGAGGACAGTAGAGGTAGAGTACAGTGGAGCACTGTAGAGGTGGAGTACAGTGGAGTACAGTAGAGGTAGAGTACAGTGGAGCACAGTAGAGATAGAGTACAGTGGAGCACAGTAGAGATAGAGTAGAGTAGAGCAGAGTAGAGGTAGAGTACAGTGGAGTACAGTAAAGGTAGAGTAGAGTGGAGCACATTAGAGGTAGAGTACAGTGGAGCACAGTAGATGTAGAGTACAGTGGAGTACAGTAGAGGTAGAGTACATGGGAGCACAGTAGAGCTAGAGTACAGTGGAGTACAGTGGAGGTAGAGTATAGTGGAGTACAGTAGTGATAGAGTACAGTAGAGCAGAGTAGAGGTAGAGTACAGTGGAGCACAGTAGAGGTAGAATAGAGTGGAGTATAGTTGAGGTAGACTACAGTGGAGTAGAGTAGAGGTGGAGTACAGTAGAGTATAGTAGTGGTAGAGTACAGTGGACTACAGTAGAGATAGAGTACAGTGGAGCACAGTAGAGATAAGTGCAGTGGAGTATAGTAGAGGTAGAGTACAGTGGAGTACAGTAGAGGTAGAGTACAGCTGAGCACAGTAGAGGTAGAGTAGAGTGGAGCACAGTAGAGGTAGAGCACAGTGGACTACAGTAGAGGTAGTGTACAGTGGAGCACAGTAGAGGTAGAGTACAGTGGAGCACAATAGAGGTAGAGTACAGTGGAGTATAATAGAGGTAGAGTACAGTAGAGCACAGTAGAGATAGAGTACACTAGAGCAGAGTAGAGGTAGAATACAGTGGAGTAGAGTAGAGGTAGAGTACAGTGGAGCACTGTAGAGGTGGAGTACAGTGGAGTACAGTAGAGGTAGAGTACAGTGGAGCACAGTAGAGATAGACTACAGTAGAGCACAGTAGAGGTAGAGTACAGTGGAGCACAGTAGAGCACAGTAGAGGTGGAGTACAGTAGAGTAGAGTAGAGGTAGAGTACAGTGGAGTACAGTAGAGATAGAGTAGAGTGGAGTAGAGTAGAGATAGAGTACAGTGGATTAGAGTAGAGATAGAGTACAGTGGAGTATAGTTGAGGTAGAGTACAGTGGAGCACAGTAGAGGTAGAGTACAGTGGAGTATAGTTGAGGTAGACTACAGTGGAGTACAGTAGAGGTAGAGTACAGTGGAGCACAGTAGAGATAGAGTACAGTAGAGCAGAGTAGAGGTAGAGTACAGTGGAGTACAGTAGAGGTAGAGTACAGTAGAACACTGTAGAGGTGGAGTAGAGTGGAGTACAGTAGAGGTAGAGTACAGTGGAGCACAGTAGAGATAGAGTAAAATAGAGCAGAGTAGAGGTAGAGTATAGTGGAGTACAGTAGAGGTAGAGTACAATGGAGCATAGTAGAGATTTAGTACAATAGAGCAGAGTAGAGGTAGAGTACAGTGGAGTATAGTAGAGGTAGAGTACAGTGGAGTACAGTAGAGGTAGATTACAGTGGAGCACAGTAGAGGTAGAGTACAGTGGAGTATAGTTGAGGTAGACTACAGTGGAGTGCAGTAGAGGTAGAGTACAGTGGAGCACAGTAGAGATAGAGTACATTAGAGCAGAGTAGAGGTAGAGTACAGTGGAGTACAGTAGAGGTAGAGAACAGTAGAGCAGAGTAGAGGTAGAGTACAGTGGAGTACAGTAGAGGTAGAGCACAGTGGAGCACTGTAGAGGTAGAGTACAGTGGAGTACAGTAGAGATAGAGTACAGTGGAGCACAGTAGAGGTAGAGTACAGTGGAGCACAGTAGAGGTAGAGTACAGTGGAGCACAGTAGAGGTAGAGTACAGTGGAGTACAGTAGAGGTAGTGTACAGTGGAGCACAGTAGAGGTAGAGTACAGTGGAGCACAGTAGAGGTAGAGTACAGTGGGGTACAGTAGAAATAGAGTACAGTGGAGCACAGTAGAGTAGAGTACAGTAGAGCACATTAGAGGTAGAGTACAGTGGAGCACAGTAGAGATAGAGTACAGTGGAGTACAGTAGAGGAAGAGTACAGTGGAGTACAGTGGAGCACAGTAGAGGTGGAGTACAGTAGAGTACAGTAGAGGTAGAGTACAGTGGAGTACAATAGAGATAGAGTACAGTGGAGTAGAGTAGAGATAGAGTAAAGTGGAGCACAGCAGAGGTAGAGTACAGTGGATCACAGTAGAGATAGAGTACAGTGTAGTACAGTGGAGCACAGTAGAGGTAGAGTACAGTGGAGAACAGTAGAGATAGATTACAGTGGAGTACAGTAGAGGTAGAGTACAGTGGAGTACAGTGGAGCACAGTAGAGGTGGAGTACAGTAGAGTACAGTAGAGGTAGAGAACCGTACAGTACAATAGAGGTAGAGTACAGTGGAGTACAGTAGAGGTAGAGTACAGTAGAGCACAGTAGAGGTAGAATACAGTGGAGTACAGTAGAGGTAGGGTACAGTGGAGTACAGTAGAGGTATAGTACAGTGGAGTACAGTAGAGGTAGAGTACAGTGGAGCACAGTAGAGGTAGAGTACAGTGGGGCACAGTAGAGGTAGAGTACAGTGGAGTATAGTTGAGGTGGACTACAGTGGAGTAAAGTAGAGGTAGAGTACAGTGAAGTACAGTATAGGTAGAGCACAGTAGAGCAGAGTAGAGGTAGAGTACAGTGGAGTACAGTAGAGGTAGAGCACAGTGGATCACTGTAAAGGTAGAATACAGTGGAGTACAGTAGAGATAGAGTACAGTGGAGCACAGTAGAGGTAGAGTACAGTGGAGCACAGTAGAGGTAGAGTACAGTGGAGCACAGTAGAGGTAGAGTACAGTGGAGTACAGTAGAGGTAGTGTACAGTGGAGTACAGTAGAGGTAGAGTACAGTGTAGCACAGTAGAGGTAGAGTACAGTGGGGTACAGTAGAAATAGAGTACAGTGGAGCACAATAGAGTAGAGTACAGTAGAGCACAGTAGAGGTAAAGTACAGTGGAGTACAGTAGAGATAGAGTACAGTGGAGCACAGTAGAGGTAGAGTACAGTGGAGCACAGTAGAGGTAGAGTACAGTGGAGCACAGTAGAGGTAGAGTACAGTGGAGTATAGTAGAGGTAGAGTACAGTAGAGCACAGTAAAGATAGAGTACAGTAGAGCACAGTAGAGATAGAGTACAGTGGAGCACAGTAGAGGAAGAGTACAGTGTAGTACAGTAGAGATAGAGTACAGTGGAGTAAAGTAGAGATAGAGTACAGTCGAACACAGTAGAGATAAGTGCAGTGGAGTATAGTAGAGGTAGAGTACAGTGGAGTACAGTAGAGGTAGAGTACAGTGGAGTACAGTAGAGGTAGAGTAGAGTGGAGCACATTAGAGGTGGAGTAGAGAAGAGTAGAGTAGAGGTAGAGTACATTGGAGTACATTAGAGGTAGAGTACAGTGGAGCAGAGTAGAGGTAGAGTAGAGTGGAGTACATTAGAGGTAGAGTACAGTGGAGTACAGTAGAGGTAGAGTACAGTGGAGTAGAGTAGAGATAGAGTACAGTGGAGCACAGCAGAGGTAGAGTACAGTGGATCACAGTAGAGATAGAGTACAGTGGAGTACAGTGGAGCACAGTAGAGGTATAGTACAGTGAAGCACAGTAGAGATAGATTACAGTGGAGTACAGTAGAGATAGAGTACAGTGAAGTACAGTAGAGGTAGAGTACAGTGGAGCACAGTGGAGGTAGAGTACAGTGGAGTATAGTTGAGGTGGACTACAGTGGAGTAAAGTAGAGGTAGAGTACAGTGGAGCACAGTATAGGTAGAGCACAGTAGAGCAGAGTAGAGGTAGAGTAAAGTGGAGTACAGTAGAGGTAGAGCACAGTGGATCACTGTAGAGGTAGAGTACAGTGGAGTACAGTAGAGATAGAGCACAGTGGAGCACAGTAGAGGTAGAGTACAGTGGAGCACAGTAGAGGTAGAGTACAGTGGAGCACAGTAGAGGTAGAGTACAGTGGAGTACAGTAGAGGTAGTGTACAGTGGAGCACAGTAGAGGTAGAGTACAGTGGAGCACAGTATAGGTAGAGTACAGTGGGGTAAAGTAGAAATAGAGTACAGTGGAGCACAATAAAGTAGAGTACAGTAGAGCACAGTAGAGGTAGAGTACAGTGGAGCAAAGTAGAGATAGAGTACAGTGGAGTACAGTAGAGTAAGAGTACAGTGGAGTACAGTGGAGCACACTAGAGGTGGAGTACAGTAGAGTACAGTAGAGGTAGAGTAAAGTGGAGTACAATAGAGATAGAGTACAGTGGAGTAGAGTAGAGATAGAGTACAGTGGAGCACAGCAGAGGTAGAGTACAGTGGATCACAGTAGAGATAGAGTACAGTGAAGTACAGTGGAGCACAGTAGAGGTAGAGTACAGTGGAGAACAGTAGAGATAGAGTACAGTGGAGTACAGTAGAGGTAGAGTACAGTGGAGCACAGTAGAGATAGAGTAGAGTGGAGTACAGTAGAGGTAGAGTACAGTGGAGCACAGTAGAGGTAGAGTACAGTGGAGTATAGTTGAGGTAGACTACAGAGGAGTACAGTAGAGGTAGAGTTCAGTGGAGCACAGTAGAGGTAGGGTACAGTAGAGCACAGTAGAGGTAGAATACAGTGGAGTACAGTAGAGGTAGAGTACAGTGGAGTACAGTAGAGGTAGAGTACAGTGGAGTACAGTAGAGGTAGAGTACAGTGGAGCACAGTAGATGTAGAGTACAGTGGAGTACAGTAGAGGTAGAGTACAGTGGAGCACAGTAGAGCTAGAGTACAGTGGAGTACAGTAGAGCACAGTAGAGGTGGAGTACAGTAGAGTAGAGTAGAGGTAGAGTACAGTGGAGTACAGTAGAGATAGAGTAGAGTGGAGTAGAGTAGAGATAGAGTACAGTGGATTAGAGTAGAGATAGAGTACAGTGGAGTATAGTTGAGGTAGAGTACAGTGGAGCACAGTGGAGGTAGAGTACAGTGGAGTATAGTTTAGGTAGACTACAGTGGAGTACAGTAGAGGTAGAGTACAGTGGATCACAGTAGAGATAGAGTACAGTAGAGCAGAGTAGAGGTAGAGTAAAATAGAGCAGAGTAGAGGTAGAGTACAGTGGAGTACAGTAGAGGTAGAGTACAATGGAGCAAAGTAGAGATTTAGTACAGTAGAGCACAGTAGAGGTAGAGTACAGTGGAGTATAGTAGAGGTAGAGTACAGTGGAGTACAGTAGAGGTAGATTACAGTGGAGCACAGTAGAGGTAGAGTACAGTGGAGTATAGTTGAGGTAGACTACAGTGGAGTGCAGTAGAGGTAGAGTACAGTGGAGCACAGTAGAGATAGAGTACATTAGAGCAGAGTAGAGGTAGAGTACAGTGGAGTACAGTAGAGGTAGAGAACAGTAGAGCAGAGTAGAGGTAGAGTACAGTGGAGTACAGTAGAGGTAGAGCACAGTGGAGCACTGTAGAGGTAGAGTACAGTGGAGTACAGTAGAGATAGAGTACAGTGGAGCACAGTAGAGGTAGAGTACAGTGGAGCACAGTAGAGGTAGAGTACAGTGGAGTATAGTTGAGGTAGACTACAGTGGAGTACAGTAGAGGTAGAGTACAGTGGAGCACAGTAGAGATAGAGTACAGTAGAGCAGAGTAGAGGTAGAGTACAGTGGAGTACAGTAGAGTACAATAGAACACTGTAGAGGTGGAGTAGAGTGGAGTACAGTAGAGGTAGAGTACAATGGAGCACAGTAGATGTAGAGTACAGTGGAGCACAGTAGAGCTGGAGTACAGTGGAGTACAGTGGAGCAAAGTAGAGGTGGAGTACAGTAGAGTAGAGTAGAGTAGAGGTAGAGTACAGTGGAGTACAGTAGAGATAGAGTAGAGTGGAGTAGAGTAGAGATAGAGTACAGTGGATTAGAGTAGAGGTAGAGTACAGTGGAGTACAGTAGAGATAGAGTACAGTAGAGCAGAGTAGAGGTAGAATACAGTGGAGTACAGTAGAGGTAGAGTACAGTGGAGTACAGTAGAGGTAGAGTACAGTGGAGTACAGTAGAGGTAGAGTACAGTGGAGCACAGTAGATGTAGAGTACAGTGGAGCACAGTAGAGCTGGAGTACAGTGGAGTACAGTGGAGCACAGTAGAGGTGGAGTACAGTAGAGTAGAGTAGAGGTAGAGTACAGTGGAGTACAGTAGAGATAGAGTAGAGTGGAGTAGAGTAGAGATAGAGTACAGTGGATTAGAGTAGAGATAGAGTACAGTGGAGTATAGTTGAGGTAGAGTACAGTGGAGCACAGTGGAGGTAGAGTAGAGTGGAGTATAGTTTAGGTAGACTACAGTGGAGTACAGTAGAGGTAGAGTACAGTGGAGCACAGTAGAGATAGAGTACAATAGAGCACAGTAGAGGTAGAGTACAGTGGAGCACAGTAGAGGTAGAGTACAGTGGAGTATAGTTGAGGTAGACTACAGTAGAGTACAGTAGAGGTAGAGTACAGTGGAGCACAGTAGAGATAGAGTACAGTAGAGCAGAGTAGAGGTAGAGTACAGTGGAGTACAGTAGAGGTAGAGTAGAGTGGAGCACATTAGAGGTGGAGTAGAGTAGAGTACAGTAGAGGTAGAGTACAGTGGAGCACAGTAGAGATAGAGTACAGTAGAGCACAGTAGAGGTAGAGTACAGTGGAGCACAGTAGAGGTAGAGTAGAGTGGAGCACAGTAGAGGTAGAGTACAGTGGAGTACAGTAGAGGTAGTGTACAGTGGAGCACAGTAGAGGTAGAGTAGAGTGGAGTACAGTAGAGGTAGAGTACAGTGGAGTATAGTAGAGGTAGAGTACAGTAGAGCACAGTAGAGATAGAGTACAGTAGAGCACAGTAGAGGTAGAGTACAGTGGAGCACAGTAGAGGAAGAGTACAGTGTAGTACAGAAGAGATAGAGTACAGTGGAGTACAGTAGAGGTAGAGTACAGCTGAGCACAGTAGAGGTAGAGTAGAGTGGAGCACAGTAGAGGTAGAGTACAGTGGACTACAGTAGAGGTAGAGTACAGTGGAGCACAGTAGAGCTAGAGTACAGTGGAGTACAGTGGAGCACAGTAGAGGTGGAGTACAGTAGAGTAGAGTAGAGGTAGAGTACAGTGGAGTACAGTAGAGATAGAGTAGAGTGGAGTAGAGTAGAGATAGAGTACAGTGGATTAGAGTAGAGATAGAGTACAGTGGAGCACAGTAGAGGTAGAGTAGAGTGGAGCACAGTAGAGGTAGAGTACAGTGGACTACAATAGAGGTATTGTACAGTGGAGCACAGTAGAGGTAGAGTACAGTGGAGCACAGTAGAGGTAGAGTACATTGGAGTACAGTAGAGGTAGAGTACAGTGGAGCACTGTAGAGGTAGAGTACAGTGGAGTATAGTAGAGGTAGAGTACAGTGCAGTAGAGTAGAGGTAGAGTACAGTGGAGCACAGTAGATGTAGAGTACAGTGGAGCACAGTAGAGGTAGAGTACAGGGGAGTATAGTTGAGGTAGACTACAGTGGAGTACAGTAGAGATAGCGTACAGTGGAGTACAGTAGAGATTGAGTAGAGTAGAGCGGAGTAGAGGTAGAGTACAGTGGAGTACAGTAGAGGTAGAGCACAGTGGAGCACTGTAGAGGTAGTGTACAGTGGAGTACAGTAGAGATAGAGTACAGTGGAGCACAGTAGAGGTAGAGTACAGTGGAGCACAGTAGAGATAGAGTACAGTAGAGCAGAGTAGAGGTAGAGTACTGTGGAGTACAGTAGAGGTAGAGTACAGTAGAACACTGTAGAGATAAGTGCAGTGGAGTATAGTAGAGGTAGAGTACAGTGGAGTACAGTAGAGGTAGAGTACAGTGGAGTACAGTAGAGGTAGAGTAGAGTGGAGCACATTAAAGGTGGAGTAGAGAAGAGTACAGTAGAGGTAGAGTACAGTGGAGTACATTAGAGGTAGAGTACAGTGGAGCACAGTAGAGGTAGAGTAGAGTGGAGTACAGTAGAGGTAGAGTACAGTGGAGAACAGTAGAGGTAGAGTACAGTGGAGTACAGTAGAGATAGAGTACAGTAGAGCACAGTAGAGGTAGAGTACAGTGGAGTATAGTAGAGGTAGAGTACAGTGGAGTACAGTAGAGGTAGAGTACAGTGGAGTACAGTAGAGGTAGAGTACAGTGGAGCACAGTAGATGTAGAGTACAGTGGAGCACAGTAGAGCTGGAGTAAAGTGGAGTACAGTGGAACACAGTAGAGGTGGAGTACAGTAGAGTAGAGTAGAGGTAGAGTACAGTGGAGTACAGTAGAGATAGAGCACAGTGGAGTAGAGTAGAGATAGAGTACAGTGGATTAGAGTAGAGATAGAGTACAGATGAGTATAGTTGAGGTAGAGTACAGTGGAGCACAGTGGAGGTAGAGTAGAGTTGAGTATAGTTTAGGTAGACTACAGTGGAGTACAGTAGATGTAGAGTACAGTGGAGCACAGTAGAGATAGAGTACAGTAGAGCACAGTAGAGGTAGAGTACAGTGGAGCACAGTAGAGGTAGAGTACAGTGGAGTATAGTTGAGGTAGACTACAGTAGAGTACAGTAGAGGTAGAGTACAGTGGAGCACAGTAGAGATAGAGTACAGTAGAGCAGAGTAGAGGTAGAGTACAGTGGAGTACAGTAGAGGTAGAGTGGAGCACATTAGAGGTGGAGTAGAGTAGAGTACAGTAGAGGTAGAGTACAGTGGAGCACAGTAGAGATAGAGTACAGTAGAGCACAGTAGAGGTAGAGTACAGTGGAGCACAGTAGAGGTAGAGTAGAGTGGAGCACAGTAGAGGTAGAGTACAGTGGAGTACAGTAGAGGTAGTGTACAGTGGAGCACAGTAGAGGTAGAGTACAGTGGAGCACAGTAGAGGTAGAGTACATTGGAGTATAGTAGAGGTAGAGTACAGTAGAGCACAGTAGAGATAGAGTACAGTAGAGCACAGTAGAGGTAGAGTACAGTGGAGCACAGTAGAGGAAGAGTACAGTGTAGTACAGAAGAGATAGAGTGCAGTGGAGTACAGTAGAGGTAGAGTACAGCTGAGCACAGTAGAGGTAGAGTAGAGTGGAGCACAGTAGAGGTAGAGTACATTGGACTACAGTAGAGGTAGTGTACAGTGGAGCACAGTAGAGGTAGAGTACAGTGGAGCACAGTAGAGGTAGAGTACAGTGGAGTATAATAGAGGTAGAGTACAGTAGAGCACAGTAGAGATAGAGTACAGTAGAGCAGAGTAGAGGTAGAGTACATTGGAGTACAGTAGAGGTAGAGTACAGTGGAGCACTGTAGAGGTGGAGTACAGTGGAGTACAGTAGAGGTAGAGTACAATGGAGCACAGTAGAGATAGAGTACAGTAGAGTACAGTAGAGGTAGAGTACAGTGGAGCACAGTAGAGATAGAGTACAGTGGAGTACAGTAGAGGTAGAGTACAGTGGAGCACAGTAGAGGTAGAGTACAGTGGAGTACAGTGGAGCACAGTAGAGGTGGAGTACAGTAGAGTACAGTAGACTTAGAGAACAGTACAGTACAGTAGAGGTAGAGTACAGTGGAGTACAGTAGAGATAGAGTACAGTAGAGCACAGTAGAGGTAGAGTACAGTGGAGTATAGTAGAGGTAGAGTACAGTGGAGTACAGTAGAGGTAGAGTACAGTGTAGCACAGTAGAGGTAGAGTACAGTGGGGTACAGTAGAAATAGAGTACAGTGGAGCACAGTGGAGGTAGAGTACAGTGGAGTATAGTTGAGGTGGACTACAGTGGAGTAAAGTAGAGGTAGAGTACAGTGGAGCACAGTATAGGTAGAGCACAGTAGAGCAGAGTAGAGGTAGAGTAAAGTGGAGTACAGTAGAGGTAGAGCACAGTGGATCACTGTAGAGGTAGAGTACAGTGGAGTACAGTAGAGATAGAGCACAGTGGAGCACAGTAGAGGTAGAGTACAGTGGAGCACAGTAGAGGTAGAGTACAGTGGAGCACAGTAGAGGTAGAGTACAGTGGAGTACAGTAGAGGTAGTGTACAGTGGAGCACAGTAGAGGTAGAGTACAGTGGAGCACAGTATAGGTAGAGTACAGTGGGGTAAAGTAGAAATAGAGTACAGTGGAGCACAATAAAGTAGAGTACAGTAGAGCACAGTAGAGGTAGAGTACAGTGGAGCAAAGTAGAGATAGAGTACAGTGGAGTACAGTAGAGTAAGAGTACAGTGGAGTACAGTGGAGCACACTAGAGGTGGAGTACAGTAGAGTACAGTAGAGGTAGAGTAAAGTGGAGTACAATAGAGATAGAGTACAGTGGAGTAGAGTAGAGATAGAGTACAGTGGAGCACAGCAGAGGTAGAGTACAGTGGATCACAGTAGAGATAGAGTACAGTGAAGTACAGTGGAGCACAGTAGAGGTAGAGTACAGTGGAGAACAGTAGAGATAGAGTACAGTGGAGTACAGTAGAGGTAGAGTACAGTGGAGCACAGTAGAGATAGAGTAGAGTGGAGTACAGTAGAGGTAGAGTACAGTGGAGCACAGTAGAGGTAGAGTACAGTGGAGTATAGTTGAGGTAGACTACAGAGGAGTACAGTAGAGGTAGAGTTCAGTGGAGCACAGTAGAGGTAGGGTACAGTAGAGCACAGTAGAGGTAGAATACAGTGGAGTACAGTAGAGGTAGAGTACAGTGGAGTACAGTAGAGGTAGAGTACAGTGGAGTACAGTAGAGGTAGAGTACAGTGGAGCACAGTAGATGTAGAGTACAGTGGAGTACAGTAGAGGTAGAGTACAGTGGAGCACAGTAGAGCTAGAGTACAGTGGAGTACAGTAGAGCACAGTAGAGGTGGAGTACAGTAGAGTAGAGTAGAGGTAGAGTACAGTGGAGTACAGTAGAGATAGAGTAGAGTGGAGTAGAGTAGAGATAGAGTACAGTGGATTAGAGTAGAGATAGAGTACAGTGGAGTATAGTTGAGGTAGAGTACAGTGGAGCACAGTGGAGGTAGAGTACAGTGGAGTATAGTTTAGGTAGACTACAGTGGAGTACAGTAGAGGTAGAGTACAGTGGATCACAGTAGAGATAGAGTACAGTAGAGCAGAGTAGAGGTAGAGTAAAATAGAGCAGAGTAGAGGTAGAGTACAGTGGAGTACAGTAGAGGTAGAGTACAATGGAGCAAAGTAGAGATTTAGTACAGTAGAGCACAGTAGAGGTAGAGTACAGTGGAGTATAGTAGAGGTAGAGTACAGTGGAGTACAGTAGAGGTAGATTACAGTGGAGCACAGTAGAGGTAGAGTACAGTGGAGTATAGTTGAGGTAGACTACAGTGGAGTGCAGTAGAGGTAGAGTACAGTGGAGCACAGTAGAGATAGTGTACATTAGAGCAGAGTAGAGGTAGAGTACAGTGGAGTACAGTAGAGGTAGAGAACAGTAGAGCAGAGTAGAGGTAGAGTACAGTGGAGTACAGTAGAGGTAGAGCACAGTGGAGCACTGTAGAGGTAGAGTACAGTGGAGTACAGTAGAGATAGAGTACAGTGGAGCACAGTAGAGGTAGAGTACAGTGGAGCACAGTAGAGGTAGAGTACAGTGGAGTATAGTTGAGGTAGACTACAGTGGAGTACAGTAGAGGTAGAGTACAGTGGAGCACAGTAGAGATAGAGTACAGTAGAGCAGAGTAGAGGTAGAGTACAGTGGAGTACAGTAGAGTACAATAGAACACTGTAGAGGTGGAGTAGAGTGGAGTACAGTAGAGGTAGAGTACAATGGAGCACAGTAGATGTAGAGTACAGTGGAGCACAGTAGAGCTGGAGTACAGTGGAGTACAGTGGAGCAAAGTAGAGGTGGAGTACAGTAGAGTAGAGTAGAGTAGAGGTAGAGTACAGTGGAGTACAGTAGAGATAGAGTAGAGTGGAGTAGAGTAGAGATAGAGTACAGTGGATTAGAGTAGAGGTAGAGTACAGTGGAGTACAGTAGAGATAGAGTACAGTAGAGCAGAGTAGAGGTAGAATACAGTGGAGTACAGTAGAGGTAGAGTACAGTGGAGTACAGTAGAGGTAGAGTACAGTGGAGTACAGTAGAGGTAGAGTACAGTGGAGCACAGTAGATGTAGAGTACAGTGGAGCACAGTAGAGCTGGAGTACAGTGGAGTACAGTGGAGCACAGTAGAGGTGGAGTACAGTAGAGTAGAGTAGAGGTAGAGTACAGTGGAGTACAGTAGAGATAGAGTAGAGTGGAGTAGAGTAGAGATAGAGTACAGTGGATTAGAGTAGAGATAGAGTACAGTGGAGTATAGTTGAGGTAGAGTACAGTGGAGCACAGTGGAGGTAGAGTAGAGTGGAATATAGTTTAGGTAGACTACAGTGGAGTACAGTAGAGGTAGAGTACAGTGGAGCACAGTAGAGATAGAGTACAATAGAGCACAGTAGAGGTAGAGTACAGTGGAGCACAGTAGAGGTAGAGTACAGTGGAGTATAGTTGAGGTAGACTACAGTAGAGTACAGTAGAGGTAGAGTACAGTGGAGCACAGTAGAGATAGAGTACAGTAGAGCAGAGTAGAGGTAGAGTACAGTGGAGTACAGTAGAGGTAGAGTAGAGTGGAGCACATTAGAGGTGGAGTAGAGTAGAGTACAGTAGAGGTAGAGTACAGTGGAGCACAGTAGAGATAGAGTACAGTAGAGCACAGTAGAGGTAGAGTACAGTGGAGCACAGTAGAGGTAGAGTAGAGTGGAGCACAGTAGAGGTAGAGTACAGTGGAGTACAGTAGAGGTAGTGTACAGTGGAGCACAGTAGAGGTAGAGTAGAGTGGAGTACAGTAGAGGTAGAGTACAGTGGAGTATAGTAGAGGTAGAGTACAGTAGAGCACAGTAGAGATAGAGTACAGTAGAGCACAGTAGAGGTAGAGTACAGTGGAGCACAGTAGAGGAAGAGTACAGTGTAGTACAGAAGAGATAGAGTACAGTGGAGTACAGTAGAGGTAGAGTACAGCTGAGCACAGTAGAGGTAGAGTAGAGTGGAGCACAGTAGAGGTAGAGTACAGTGGACTACAGTAGAGGTAGAGTACAGTGGAGCACAGTAGAGCTAGAGTACAGTGGAGTACAGTGGAGCACAGTAGAGGTGGAGTACAGTAGAGTAGAGTAGAGGTAGAGTACAGTGGAGTACAGTAGAGATAGAGTAGAGTGGAGTAGAGTAGAGATAGAGTACAGTGGATTAGAGTAGAGATAGAGTACAGTGGAGCACAGTAGAGGTAGAGTAGAGTGGAGCACAGTAGAGGTAGAGTACAGTGGACTACAATAGAGGTATTGTACAGTGGAGCACAGTAGAGGTAGAGTACAGTGGAGCACAGTAGAGGTAGAGTACATTGGAGTACAGTAGAGGTAGAGTACAGTGGAGCACTGTAGAGGTAGAGTACAGTGGAGTATAGTAGAGGTAGAGTACAGTGCAGTAGAGTAGAGGTAGAGTACAGTGGAGCACAGTAGATGTAGAGTACAGTGGAGCACAGTAGAGGTAGAGTACAGGGGAGTATAGTTGAGGTAGACTACAGTGGAGTACAGTAGAGATAGCGTACAGTGGAGTACAGTAGAGATTGAGTAGAGTAGAGCGGAGTAGAGGTAGAGTACAGTGGAGTACAGTAGAGGTAGAGCACAGTGGAGCACTGTAGAGGTAGTGTACAGTGGAGTACAGTAGAGATAGAGTACAGTGGAGCACAGTAGAGGTAGAGTACAGTGGAGCACAGTAGAGATAGAGTACAGTAGAGCAGAGTAGAGGTAGAGTACTGTGGAGTACAGTAGAGGTAGAGTACAGTAGAACACTGTAGAGATAAGTGCAGTGGAGTATAGTAGAGGTAGAGTACAGTGGAGTACAGTAGAGGTAGAGTACAGTGGAGTACAGTAGAGGTAGAGTAGAGTGGAGCACATTAAAGGTGGAGTAGAGAAGAGTACAGTAGAGGTAGAGTACAGTGGAGTACATTAGAGGTAGAGTACAGTGGAGCACAGTAGAGGTAGAGTAGAGTGGAGTACAGTAGAGGTAGAGTACAGTGGAGAACAGTAGAGGTAGAGTACAGTGGAGTACAGTAGAGATAGAGTACAGTAGAGCACAGTAGAGGTAGAGTACAGTGGAGTATAGTAGAGGTAGAGTACAGTGGAGTACAGTAGAGGTAGAGTACAGTGGAGTACAGTAGAGGTAGAGTACAGTGGAGCACAGTAGATGTAGAGTACAGTGGAGCACAGTAGAGCTGGAGTAAAGTGGAGTACAGTGGAACACAGTAGAGGTGGAGTACAGTAGAGTAGAGTAGAGGTAGAGTACAGTGGAGTACAGTAGAGATAGAGCACAGTGGAGTAGAGTAGAGATAGAGTACAGTGGATTAGAGTAGAGATAGAGTACAGATGAGTATAGTTGAGGTAGAGTACAGTGGAGCACAGTGGAGGTAGAGTAGAGTTGAGTATAGTTTAGGTAGACTACAGTGGAGTACAGTAGATGTAGAGTACAGTGGAGCACAGTAGAGATAGAGTACAGTAGAGCACAGTAGAGGTAGAGTACAGTGGAGCACAGTAGAGGTAGAGTACAGTGGAGTATAGTTGAGGTAGACTACAGTAGAGTACAGTAGAGGTAGAGTACAGTGGAGCACAGTAGAGATAGAGTACAGTAGAGCAGAGTAGAGGTAGAGTACAGTGGAGTACAGTAGAGGTAGAGTGGAGCACATTAGAGGTGGAGTAGAGTAGAGTACAGTAGAGGTAGAGTACAGTGGAGCACAGTAGAGATAGAGTACAGTAGAGCACAGTAGAGGTAGAGTACAGTGGAGCACAGTAGAGGTAGAGTAGAGTGGAGCACAGTAGAGGTAGAGTACAGTGGAGTACAGTAGAGGTAGTGTACAGTGGAGCACAGTAGAGGTAGAGTACAGTGGAGCACAGTAGAGGTAGAGTACATTGGAGTATAGTAGAGGTAGAGTACAGTAGAGCACAGTAGAGATAGAGTACAGTAGAGCACAGTAGAGGTAGAGTACAGTGGAGCACAGTAGAGGAAGAGTACAGTGTAGTACAGAAGAGATAGAGTGCAGTGGAGTACAGTAGAGGTAGAGTACAGCTGAGCACAGTAGAGGTAGAGTAGAGTGGAGCACAGTAGAGGTAGAGTACATTGGACTACAGTAGAGGTAGTGTACAGTGGAGCACAGTAGAGGTAGAGTACAGTGGAGCACAGTAGAGGTAGAGTACAGTGGAGTATAATAGAGGTAGAGTACAGTAGAGCACAGTAGAGATAGAGTACAGTAGAGCAGAGTAGAGGTAGAGTACATTGGAGTACAGTAGAGGTAGAGTACAGTGGAGCACTGTAGAGGTGGAGTACAGTGGAGTACAGTAGAGGTAGAGTACAATGGAGCACAGTAGAGATAGAGTACAGTAGAGTACAGTAGAGGTAGAGTACAGTGGAGCACAGTAGAGATAGAGTACAGTGGAGTACAGTAGAGGTAGAGTACAGTGGAGCACAGTAGAGGTAGAGTACAGTGGAGTACAGTGGAGCACAGTAGAGGTGGAGTACAGTAGAGTACAGTAGACTTAGAGAACAGTACAGTACAGTAGAGGTAGAGTACAGTGGAGTACAGTAGAGATAGAGTACAGTAGAGCACAGTAGAGGTAGAGTACAGTGGAGTATAGTAGAGGTAGAGTACAGTGGAGTACAGTAGAGGTAGAGTACAGTGGAGTACAGTAGAGGTAGAGTACAGTGGAGCACAGTAGATGTAGAGTACAGTGGAGCACAGTAGAGCTGGAGTACAGTGGAGTACAGTGGAGCACAGTAGAGGTGGAGTATAGTAGAGTAGAGTAGAGGTAGAGTACAGTGGAGTACAGTAGAGATAGAGCACAGTGGATTAGAGTAGAGATAGAGTACAGTGGATTAGAGTAGAGATAGAGTACAGTGGAGTATAGTTGAGGTAGAGTACAGTGGAGCACAGTGGAGGTAGAGTAGAGTGGAGTATAGTTTAGGTAGACTACAGTGGAGTACAGTAGAGGTAGAGTACAGTGGAGCACAGTAGAGATAGAGTACAGTAGAGCACAGTAGAGGTAGAGTACAGTGGAGCACAGTAGAGGTAGAGTACAGTGGAGTATAGTTGAGGTAGACTACAGTAGAGTACAGTAGAGGTAGAGTACAGTGGAGCACAGTAGAGATAGAGTACAGTAGAGCAGAGTAGAGGTAGAGTACAGTGGAGTACAGTAGAGGTAGAGTAGAGTGGAGCACATTAGAGGTGGAGTAGAGTAGAGTACAGTAGAGGTAGAGTACAGTGGAGCACAGTAGAGATAGAGTACAGTAGAGCAGAGTAGAGGTAGAGTACAGTGGAGCACAGTAGAGGTAGAGTACAGTGGAGCACAGTAGAGGTAGAGTACAGTGGAGTATAGTAGAGGTAGAGTACAGTAGAGCACAGTAGAGATAGAGTACAGTAGAGCACAGTAGAGGTAGAGTACAGTGGAGCACAGTAGAGGAAGAGTACAGTGTAGTACAGAAGAGATAGAGTGCAGTGGAGTACAGTAGAGGTAGAGTACAGCTGAGCAAAGTAGAGGTAGAGTAGAGTGGAGCACAGTAGAGGTAGAGTACATTGGACTACAGTAGAGGTAGTGTACAGTGGAGCACAGTAGAGGTAGAGTACAGTGGAGCACAGTAGAGGTAGAGTACAGTGGAGTATAATAGAGGTAGAGTACAGTAGAGCACAGTAGAGATTGAGTACAGTAGAGCAGAGTAGAGGTAGAGTACATTGGAGTACAGTAGAGGTAGAGTACAGTGGAGCACTGTAGAGGTGGAGTACAGTGGAGTACAGTAGAGGTAGAGTACAATGGAGCACAGTAGAGATAGAGTACAGTAGAGTACAGTAGAGGTAGAGTACAGTGGAGCACAGTAGAGATAGAGTACAGTGGAGTACAGTAGAGGTAGAGTACAGTGGAGCACAGTAGAGGTAGAGTACAGTGGAGTACAGTGGAGCACAGTAGAGGTGGAGTACAGTAGAGTACAGTAGACTTAGAGAACAGTACAGTACAGTAGAGGTAGAGTACAGTGGAGTACAGTAGAGATAGAGTACAGTAGAGCACAGTAGAGGTAGAGTACAGTGGAGTATAGTAGAGGTAGAGTACAGTGGAGTACAGTAGAGGTAGAGTACAGTGGAGTACAGTAGAGGTAGAGTACAGTGGAGCACAGTAGATGTAGAGTACAGTGGAGCACAGTAGAGCTGGAGTACAGTGGAGTACAGTGGAGCACAGTAGAGATGGAGTACAGTAGAGTAGAGTAGAGGTAGAGTACAGTGGAGTACAGTAGAGATAGAGCACAGTGGAGTAGAGTAGAGATAGAGTACAGTGGATTAGAGTAGAGATAGAGTAAAGTGGAGTATAGTTGAGGTAGAGTACAGTGGAGCACAGTGGAGGTAGAGCAGAGTGGAGTATAGTTTAGGTAGACTACAGTGGAGTACAGTAGAGGTAGAGTACAGTGGAGCACAGTAGAGATAGAGTACAGTAGAGCACAGTAGAGGTAGAGTACAGTGGAGCACAGTAGAGGTAGAGTACAGTGGAGTATAGTTGAGGTAGACTACAGTAGAGTACAGTAGAGGTAGAGTACAGTGGAGCACAGTAGAGATAGAGTACAGTAGAGCAGAGTAGAGGTAGAGTACAGTGGAGTACAGTAGAGGTAGAGTAGAGTGGAGCACATTAGAGGTGGAGTAGAGTAGAGTACAGTAGAGGTAGAGTACAGTGGAGCACAGTAGAGATAGAGTACAGTAGAGCACAGTAGAGGTAGAGTACAGTGGAGCACAGTAGAGGTAGAGTAGAGTGGAGCACAGTAGAGGTAGAGTACAGTGGAGTACAGTAGAGGTAGTGTACAGTGGAGCACAGTAGAGGTAGAGTACAGTGGAGCACAGTAGAGGTAGAGTACAGTGGAGTATAGTAGAGGTAGAGTACAGTAGAGCACAGTAGAGATAGAGTACAGTAGAGCACAGTAGAGGTAGAGTACAGTGGAGCACAGTAGAGGAAGAGTACAGTGTAGTACAGAAGAGATAGAGTACAGTGGAGTACAGTAGAGGTAGAGTACAGCTGAGCACAGTAGAGGTAGAGTAGAGTGGAGCACAGTAGAGGTAGAGTACATTGGACTACAGTAGAGGTAGTGTACAGTGGAGCACAGTAGAGGTAGAGTACAGTGGAGCACACTAGAGGGGTGAGTACAGTGGAGTATAATAGAGGTAGAGTACAGTAGAGCACAGTAGAGATAGAGTACAGTATAGCAGAGTAGAGGTAGAGTACATTGGAGTACAGTAGAGGTAGAGTACAGTGGAGCACTGTAGAGGTGGAGTACAGTGGAGTACAGTAGAGGTAGAGTACAGTGGAGCACAGTAGAGATAGAGTACAGTAGAGCACAGTAGAGGTAGAGTACAGTGGAGCACAGTAGAGCTAGAGTACAGTGGAGTAAAGTGGAGCACAGTAGAGGTGGAGTACAGTAGAGTAGAGTAGAGGTAGAGTACAGTGGAGTACAGTAGAGATAGAGTAGAGTGGAGTAGAGTAGAGATAGAGTACAGTGGATTAGAGTAGAGATAGAGTACAGTGGAGTATAGTTGAGGTAGAGTACAGTGGAGCACAGTGGAGGTAGAGTAGAGTGGAGTATAGTTTAGGTAGACTACAGTGGAGTACAGTAGAGGTAGAGTACAGTGGAGCACAGTAGAGATAGAGTACAGTAGAGCACAGTAGAGGTAGAGTACAGTGGAGCACAGTAGAGCTGGAGTACAGTGGAGTATAGTTGAGGTAGACTACAGTAGAGTACAGTAGAGGTAGAGTACAGTGGAGCACAGTAGAGATAGAGTACAGTAGAGCAGAGTAGAGGTAGAGTACAGTGGAGTACAGTAGAGGTAGAGTAGAGTGGAGCACATTAGAGGTGGAGTAGAGTAGAGTACAGTAGAGGTAGAGTACAGTGGAGCACAGTAGAGATAGAGTAC
Organism: Tiaroga cobitis; assembly: GCA_030578255.1. Lineage (NCBI taxonomy): Eukaryota > Metazoa > Chordata > Actinopteri > Cypriniformes > Leuciscidae > Tiaroga > Tiaroga cobitis. Next base: position 935,388 of record JAROOI010000053.1, on the reverse strand, counting down.
AGTAGAGCACAGTAGAGGTAGAGTACAGTGGAGCACAGTAGAGGTAGAGTAGAGTGGAGCACAGTAGAGGTAGAGTACAGTGGAGTACAGTAGAGGTAGTGTACATTGGAGCACAGTAGAGGTAGAGTACAGTGGAGCAAAGTAGAGGTAGAGTACAGTGGAGTACAGTAGAGATAGAGCCCAGTGGAGTAGAGTAGAGATAGAGTACAGTGGATTAGAGTAGAGATAGAGTACAGTGGAGTATAGTTGCGGTAGAGTACAGTGGAGCACAGTAGAGGTAGAGTACAGTGGAGTATAGTTGAGGTAGACTACAGTGGAGTACAGTAGAGGTAGAGTACAGTGGAGCACAGTAGAGATAGAGTACAGTAGAGCAGAGTAGAGGTAGAGTACAGTGGAGTACAGTAGAGGTAGAGTACAATAGAACACTGTAGAGGTGGAGTAGAGTGGAGTACAGTAGAGGTAGAGTACAATGGAGCACAGTAGATGTAGAGTACAGTGGAGCACAGTAGAGCTGGAGTACAGTGGAGTACAGTGGAGCACAGTAGAGGTGGAGTACAGTAGAGTAGAGTAGAGTAGAGGTAGAGTACAGTGGAGTACAGTAGAGATAGAGTAGAGTGGAGTAGAGTAGAGATAGAGTACAGTGGATTAGAGTAGAGGTAGAGTACAGTGGAGTACAGTAGAGATAGAGTACAGTAGAGCACAGTAGAGGTAGAATACAGTGGAGTACAGTAGAGGTAGAGTACAGTGGAGTACAGTAGAGGTAGAGTACAGTGGAGTACAGTAGAGGTAGAGTACAGTGGAGCACAGTAGATGTAGAGTACAGTGGAGCACAGTAGAGCTGGAGTACAGTGGAGTACAGTGGAGCACAGTAGAGGTGGAGTACAGTAGAGTAGAGTAGAGGTAGAGTACAGTGGAGTACAGTAGAGATAGAGTAGAGTGGAGTAGAGTAGAGATAGAGTACAGTGGATTAGAGTAGAGATAGAGTACAGTGGAGTATAGTTGAGGTAGAGTACAGTGGAGCACAGTGGAGGTAGAGTAGAGTGGAGTATAGTTTAGGTAGACTACAGTGGAGTACAGTAGAGGTAGAGTACAGTGGAGCACAGTAGAGATAGAGTACAATAGAGCACAGTTGAGGTAGAGTACAGTGGAGCACAGTAGAGGTAGAATACAGTGGAGTATAGTTGAGGTAGACTACAGTAGAGTACAGTAGAGGTAGAGTACAGTGGAGTACAGTAGAGATAGAGTACAGTAGAGCAGAGTAGAGGTAGAGTACAGTGGAGTACAGTAGAGGTAGAGTAGAGTGGAGCACATTAGAGGTGGAGTAGAGTAGAGTACAGTAGAGGTAGAGTACAGTGGAGCACAGTAGAGATAGAGTACAGTAGAGCACAGTAGAGGTAGAGTACAGTGGAGCACAGTAGAGGTAGAGTAGAGTGGAGCACAGTAGAGGTAGAGTACAGTGGAGTACAGTAGAGGTAGTGTACAGTGGAGCACAGTAGAGGTAGAGTAGAGTGGAGTACAGTAGAGGTAGAGTACAGTGGAGTATAGTAGAGGTAGAGTACAGTAGAGCACAGTAGAGATAGAGTACAGTAGAGCACAGTAGAGGTAGAGTACAGTGGAGCACAGTAGAGGAAGAGTACAGTGTAGTACAGAAGAGATAGAGTACAGTGGAGTACAGTAGAGGTAGAGTACAGCTGAGCACAGTAGAGGTAGAGTAGAGTGGAGCACAGTAGAGGTAGAGTACAGTGGACTACAGTAGAGGTAGAGTACAGTGGAGCACAGTAGAGCTAGAGTACAGTGGAGTACAGTGGAGCACAGTAGAGGTGGAGTACAGTAGAGTAGAGTAGAGGTAGAGTACAGTGGAGTACAGTAGAGATAGAGTAGAGTGGAGTAGAGTAGAGATAGAGTACAGTGGATTAGAGTAGAGATAGAGTACAGTGGAGCACAGTAGAGGTAGAGTAGAGTGGAGCACAGTAGAGGTAGAGTACAGTGGACTACAATAGAGGTATTGTACAGTGGAGCACAGTAGAGGTAGAGTACAGTGGAGCACAGTAGAGGTAGAGTACATTGGAGTACAGTAGAGGTAGAGTACAGTGGAGCACTGTAGAGGTAGAGTACAGTGGAGTATAGTAGAGGTAGAGTACAGTGCAGTAGAGTAGAGGTAGAGTACAGTGGAGCACAGTAGATGTAGAGTACAGTGGAGCACAGTAGAGGTAGAGTACAGGGGAGTATAGTTGAGGTAGACTACAGTGGAGTACAGTAGAGATAGCGTACAGTGGAGTACAGTAGAGATTGAGTAGAGTAGAGCGGAGTAGAGGTAGAGTACAGTGGAGTACAGTAGAGGTAGAGCACAGTGGAGCACTGTAGAGGTAGTGTACAGTGGAGTACAGTAGAGATAGAGTACAGTGGAGCACAGTAGAGGTAGAGTACAGTGGAGCACAGTAGAGATAGAGTACAGTAGAGCAGAGTAGAGGTAGAGTACAGTGGAGTACAGTAGAGGTAGAGTACAGTAGAACACTGTAGAGATAAGTGCAGTGGAGTATAGTAGAGGTAGAGTACAGTGGAGTACAGTAGAGGTAGAGTACAGTGGAGTACAGTAGAGGTAGAGTAGAGTGGAGCACATTAAAGGTGGAGTAGAGAAGAGTACAGTAGAGGTAGAGTACAGTGGAGTACATTAGAGGTAGAGTACAGTGGAGCACAGTAGAGGTAGAGTAGAGTGGAGTACAGTAGAGGTAGAGTACAGTGGAGAACAGTAGAGGTAGAGTACAGTGGAGTACAGTAGAGATAGAGTACTGTAGAGCACAGTAGAGGTAGAGTACAGTGGAGTATAGTAGAGGTAGAGTACAGTGGAGTACAGTAGAGGTAGAGTAGAGTGGAGTACAGTAGAGGTAGAGTACAGTGGAGCACAGTAGATGTAGAGTACAGTGGAGCACAGTAGAGCTGGAGTACAGTGGAGTACAGTGGAACACAGTAGAGGTGGAGTACAGTAGAGTAGAGTAGAGGTAGAGTACAGTGGAGTACAGTAGAGATAGAGCACAGTGGAGTAGAGTAGAGATAGAGTACAGTGGATTAGAGTAGAGATAGAGTACAGTGGAGTATAGTTGAGGTAGAGTACAGTGGAGCACAGTGGAGGTAGAGTAGAGTGGAGTATAGTTTAGGTAGACTACAGTGGAGTACAGTAGATGTAGAGTACAGTGGAGCACAGTAGAGATAGAGTACAGTAGAGCACAGTAGAGGTAGAGTACAGTGGAGCACAGTAGAGGTAGAGTACAGTGGAGTATAGTTGAGGTAGACTACAGTAGAGGTAGAGTACATTGGAGTACAGTAGAGGTAGAGTACAGTGGAGCACTGTAGAGGTAGAGTACAGTGGAGTATAGTAGAGGTAGAGTACAGTGCAGTAGAGTAGAGGTAGAGTACAGTGGAGCACAGTAGATGTAGAGTACAGTGGAGCACAGTAGAGGTAGAGTACAGGGGAGTATAGTTGAGGTAGACTACAGTCGAGTACAGTAGAGATAGCGTACAGTGGAGTACAGTAGAGATTGAGTAGAGTAGAGCGGAGTAGAGGTAGAGTACAGTGGAGTACAGTAGAGGTAGAGCACAGTGGAGCACTGTAGAGGTAGTGTACAGTGGAGTACAGTAGAGATAGAGTACAGTGGAGCACAGTAGAGGTAGAGTACAGTGGAGCACAGTAGAGATAGAGTACAGTAGAGCAGAGTAGAGGTAGAGTACAGTGGAGTACAGTAGAGGTAGAGTACAGTAGAACACTGTAGAGATAAGTGCAGTGGAGTATAGTAGAGGTAGAGTACAGTGGAGTACAGTAGAGGTAGAGTACAGTGGAGTACAGTAGAGGTAGAGTAGAGTGGAGCACATTAAAGGTGGAGTAGAGAAGAGTACAGTAGAGGTAGAGTACAGTGGAGTACATTAGAGGTAGAGTACAGTGGAGCACAGTAGAGGTAGAGTAGAGTGGAGTACAGTAGAGGTAGAGTACAGTGGAGAACAGTAGAGGTAGAGTACAGTGGAGTACAGTAGAGATAGAGTACTGTAGAGCACAGTAGAGGTAGAGTACAGTGGAGTATAGTAGAGGTAGAGTACAGTGGAGTACAGTAGAGGTAGAGTACAGTGGAGTACAGTAGAGGTAGAGTACAGTGGAGCACAGTAGATGTAGAGTACAGTGGAGCACAGTAGAGCTGGAGTACAGTGGAGTACAGTGGAACACAGTAGAGGTGGAGTACAGTAGAGTAGAGTAGAGGTAGAGTACAGTGGAGTACAGTAGAGATAGAGCACAGTGGAGTAGAGTAGAGATAGAGTACAGTGGATTAGAGTAGAGATAGAGTACAGTGGAGTATAGTTGAGGTAGAGTACAGTGGAGCACAGTGGAGGTAGAGTAGAGTGGAGTATAGTTTAGGTAGACTACAGTGGAGTACAGTAGATGTAGAGTACAGTGGAGCACAGTAGAGATAGAGTACAGTAGAGCACAGTAGAGGTAGAGTACAGTGGAGCACAGTAGAGGTAGAGTACAGTGGAGTATAGTTGAGGTAGACTACAGTAGAGTACAGTAGAGGTAGAGTACAGTGGAGCACAGTAGAGATAGAGTACAGTAGAGCAGAGTAGAGCTAGAGTACAGTGGAGTACAGTAAAGGTAGAGTAGAGTGGAGCACATTAGAGGTAGAGTACAGTGGAGCACAGTAGAGGTAGAGTACAGTGGAGCACAGTAGAGGTAGAGTACAGTGGAGTATAGTTGAGGTAGACTACAGTGGAGTACAGTAGAGGTAGAGTACAGTGGAGCACAGTAGAGATAGAGTAGAGTAGAGCAGAGTAGAGCTAGAGTACAGTGGAGTACAGTAAAGGTAGAGTAGAGTGGAGCACATTAGAGGTAGAGTACAGTGGAGCACAGTAGAGGTAGAGTACAGTGGAGTATAGTAGAGGTAGAGTAGAGCGGAGTACAGTAGAGGTAGAGTACAGTAGAGCAGAGTAGAGATAGAGTACAGTGGAGTAGAGTAGAGGTAGAGCAGAGTGGAGCACTGTAGAGGTAGAGTACAGTGGAGTACAGTAGAGGTAGAGTACTGTGGAGCACAGTAGAGGTAGAGTACAGTGGAGTACAGTAGAGGTAGTGTACAGTGGAGCAGAGTAGAGGTAGAGTACAGTGGAGCACAGTAGAGGTAGAGTACAGTGGGGTACAGTAGAAATAGAGTACAGTGGAGCACAGTAGAGTAGAGTACAGTAGAGCACAGTAAAGGTAGAGTACAGTGGAACACAGTAGAGATAGAGCACAGTAGAGCAGAGTAGAGGTAGAGTACAGTGGAGCACAGTAGAGGTAGAGTAGAGTGGAGTATAGCTGAGGTAGACTACAGTGGAGTACAGTAGAGGTGGAGTACAGTAGAGTATAGTAGATGTAGAGTACAGTGGACTACAGTAGTGATAGAGTACAGTGGAGCACAGTAGAGATAAGTGCAGTGGAGTATAGTAGAGGTAGAGTACAGTGGAGTAGAGTAGAGATAGAGTACAGTGGAGCACAGCAGAGGTAGAGTACAGTGGATCACAGTAGAGATAGATGACAGTGGAGTACAGTGGAGCACACTAGAGGGGTGAGTACAGTGGAGTATAATAGAGGTAGAGTACAGTAGAGCACAGTAGAGATAGAGTACAGTATAGCAGAGTAGAGGTAGAGTACATTGGAGTACAGTAGAGGTAGAGTACAGTGGAGCACTGTAGAGGTGGAGTACAGTGGAGTACAGTAGAGGTAGAGTACAGTGGAGCACAGTAGAGATAGAGTACAGTAGAGCACAGTAGAGGTAGAGTACAGTGGAGCACAGTAGAGCTAGAGTACAGTGGAGTACAGTGGAGCACAGTAGAGGTGGAGTACAGTAGAGTAGAGTAGAGGTAGAGTACAGTGGAGTACAGTAGAGATAGAGTAGAGTGGAGTAGAGTAGAGATAGAGTACAGTGGATTAGAGTAGAGATAGAGTACAGTGGAGTATAGTTGAGGTAGAGTACAGTGGAGCACAGTGGAGGTAGAGTAGAGTGGAGTATAGTTTAGGTAGACTACAGTGGAGTACAGTAGAGGTAGAGTACAGTGGAGCACAGTAGAGATAGAGTACAATAGAGCACAGTAGAGGTAGAGTACAGTGGAGCACAGTAGAGGTAGAATACAGTGGAGTATAGTTGAGGTAGACTACAGTAGAGTACAGTAGAGGTAGAGTACAGTGGAGCACAGTAGAGATAGAGTACAGTAGAGCAGAGTAGAGGTAGAGTACAGTGGAGTACAGTAGAGGTAGAGTAGAGTGGAGCACATTAGAGGTGGAGTAGAGTAGAGTACAGTAGAGGTAGAGTACAGTGGAGCACAGTAGAGATAGAGTACAGTAGAGCACAGTAGAGGTAGAGTACAGTGGAGCACAGTAGAGGTAGAGTAGAGTGGAGCACAGTAGAGGTAGAGTACAGTGGAGTAAAGTAGAGGTAGTGTACAGTGGAGCACAGTAGAGGTAGAGTAGAGTGGAGTACAGTAGAGGTAGAGTACAGTGGAGTATAGTAGAGGTAGAGTACAGTAGAGCACAGTAGAGATAGAGTACAGTAGAGCACAGTAGAGGTAGAGTACAGTGGAGCACAGTAGAGGAAGAGTACAGTGTAGTACAGAAGAGATAGAGTACAGTGGAGTACAGTAGAGGTAGAGTACAGCTGAGCACAGTAGAGGTAGAGTAGAGTGGAGCACAGTAGAGGTAGAGTACAGTGGACTACAGTAGAGGTAGAGTACAGTGGAGCACAGTAGAGCTAGAGTACAGTGGAGTACAGTGGAGCACAGTAGAGGTGGAGTACAGTAGAGTAGAGTAGAGGTAGAGTACAGTGGAGTACAGTAGAGATAGAGTAGAGTGGAGTAGAGTAGAGATAGAGTACAGTGGATTAGAGTAGAGATAGAGTACAGTGGAGCACAGTAGAGGTAGAGTAGAGTGGAGCACAGTAGAGGTAGAGTACAGTGGACTACAATAGAGGTATTGTACAGTGGAGCACAGTGGAGGTAGAGTACAGTGGAGCACAGTAGAGGTAGAGTACATTGGAGTACAGTAGAGGTAGAGTACAGTGGAGCACTGTAGAGGTAGAGTACAGTGGAGTATAGTAGAGGTAGAGTACAGTGCAGTAGAGTAGAGGTAGAGTACAGTGGAGCACAGTAGATGTAGAGTACAGTGGAGCACAGTAGAGGTAGAGTACAGGGGAGTATAGTTGAGGTAGACTACAGTGGAGTACAGTAGAGATAGCGTACAGCGGAGTACAGTAGAGATTGAGTAGAGTAGAGCGGAGTAGAGGTAGAGTACAGTGGAGTACAGTAGAGGTAGAGCACAGTGGAGCACTGTAGAGGTAGTTTACAGTGGAGTACAGTAGAGATAGAGTACAGTGGAGCACAGTAGAGGTAGAGTACAGTGGAGCACAGTAGAGATAGAGTACAGTAGAGCAGAGTAGAGGTAGAGTACAGTGGAGTACAGTAGAGGTAGAGTACAGTAGAACACTGTAGAGATAAGTGCAGTGGAGTATAGTAGAGGTAGAGTACAGTGGAGTACAGTAGAGGTAGAGTACAGTGGAGTACAGTAGAGGTAGAGTAGAGTGGAGCACATTAAAGGTGGAGTAGAGAAGAGTACAGTAGAGGTAGAGTACAGTGGAGTACATTAGAGGTAGAGTACAGTGGAGCACAGTAGAGGTAGAGTAGAGTGGAGTACAGTAGAGGTAGAATACAGTGGAGAACAGTAGAGGTAGAGTACAGTGGAGTACAGTAGAGATAGAGTACTGTAGAGCACAGTAGAGGTAGAGTACAGTGGAGTATAGTAGAGGTAGAGTACAGTGGAGTACAGTAGAGGTAGAGTACAGTGGAGTACAGTAGAGGTAGAGTACAGTGGAGCACAGTAGATGTAGAGTACAGTGGAGCACAGTAGAGCTGGAGTACAGTGGAGTACAGTGGAACACAGTAGAGGTGGAGTACAGTAGAGTAGAGTAGAGGTAGAGTACAGTGGAGTACAGTAGAGATAGAGCACAGTGGAGTAGAGTAGAGATAGAGTACAGTGGATTAGAGTAGAGATAGAGTACAGTGGAGTATAGTTGAGGTAGAGTACAGTGGAGCACAGTGGAGGTAGAGTAGAGTGGAGTATAGTTTAGGTAGACTACAGTGGAGTACAGTAGATGTAGAGTACAGTGGAGCACAGTAGAGATAGAGTACAGTAGAGCACAGTAGAGGTAGAGTACAGTGGAGCACAGTAGAGGTAGAGTACAGTGGAGTATAGTTGAGGTAGACTACAGTAGAGGTAGAGTACATTGGAGTACAGTAGAGGTAGAGTACAGTGGAGCACTGTAGAGGTAGAGTACAGTGGAGTATAGTAGAGGTAGAGTACAGTGCAGTAGAGTAGAGGTAGAGTACAGTGGAGCACAGTAGATGTAGAGTACAGTGGAGCACAGTAGAGGTAGAGTACAGGGGAGTATAGTTGAGGTAGACTACAGTGGAGTACAGTAGAGATAGCGTACAGTGGAGTACAGTAGAGATTGAGTAGAGTAGAGCGGAGTAGAGGTAGAGTACAGTGGAGTACAGTAGAGGTAGAGCACAGTGGAGCACTGTAGAGGTAGTGTACAGTGGAGTACAGTAGAGATAGAGTACAGTGGAGCACAGTAGAGGTAGAGTACAGTGGAGCACAGTAGAGATAGAGTACAGTAGAGCAGAGTAGAGGTAGAGTACAGTGGAGTACAGTAGAGGTAGAGTACAGTAGAACACTGTAGAGATAAGTGCAGTGGAGTATAGTAGAGGTAGAGTACAGTGGAGTACAGTAGAGGTAGAGTACAGTGGAGTACAGTAGAGGTAGAGTAGAGTGGAGCACATTAAAGGTGGAGTAGAGAAGAGTACAGTAGAGGTAGAGTACAGTGGAGTACATTAGAGGTAGAGTACAGTGGAGCACAGTAGAGGTAGAGTAGAGTGGAGTACAGTAGAGGTAGAGTACAGTGGAGAACAGTAGAGGTAGAGTACAGTGGAGTACAGTAGAGATAGAGTACTGTAGAGCACAGTAGAGGTAGAGTACAGTGGAGTATAGTAGAGGTAGAGTACAGTGGAGTACAGTAGAGGTAGAGTACAGTGGAGTACAGTAGAGGTAGAGTACAGTGGAGCACAGTAGATGTAGAGTACAGTGGAGCACAGTAGAGCTGGAGTACAGTGGAGTACAGTGGAACACAGTAGAGGTGGAGTACAGTAGAGTAGAGTAGAGGTAGAGTACAGTGGAGTACAGTAGAGATAGAGCACAGTGGAGTAGAGTAGAGATAGAGTACAGTGGATTAGAGTAGAGATAGAGTACAGTGGAGTATAGTTGAGGTAGAGTACAGTGGAGCACAGTGGAGGTAGAGTAGAGTGGAGTATAGTTTAGGTAGACTACAGTGGAGTACAGTAGATGTAGAGTACAGTGGAGCACAGTAGAGATAGAGTACAGTAGAGCACAGTAGAGGTAGAGTACAGTGGAGCACAGTAGAGGTAGAGTACAGTGGAGTATAGTTGAGGTAGACTACAGTAGAGTACAATAGAGGTAGAGTACAGTGGAGCACAGTAGAGATAGAGTACAGTAGAGCAGAGTAGAGCTAGAGTACAGTGGAGTACAGTAAAGGTAGAGTAGAGTGGAGCACATTAGAGGTAGAGTACAGTGGAGCACAGTAGAGGTAGAGTACAGTGGAGCACAGTAGAGGTAGAGTACAGTGGAGTATAGTTGAGGTAGACTACAGTGGAGTACAGTAGAGGTAGAGTACAGTGGAGCACAGTAGAGATAGAGTAGAGTAGAGCAGAGTAGAGCTAGAGTACAGTGGAGTACAGTAAAGGTAGAGTAGAGTGGAGCACATTAGAGGTAGAGTACAGTGGAGCACAGTAGAGGTAGAGTACAGTGGAGTATAGTAGAGGTAGAGTAGAGCGGAGTACAGTAGAGGTAGAGTACAGTAGAGCAGAGTAGAGATAGAGTACAGTGGAGTAGAGTAGAGGTAGAGCAGAGTGGAGCACTGTAGAGGTAGAGTACAGTGGAGTACAGTAGAGGTAGAGTACTGTGGAGCACAGTAGAGGTAGAGTACAGTGGAGTACAGTAGAGGTAGTGTACAGTGGAGCAGAGTAGAGGTAGAGTACAGTGGAGCACAGTAGAGGTAGAGTACAGTGGGGTACAGTAGAAATAGAGTACAGTGGAGCACAGTAGAGTAGAGTACAGTAGAGCACAGTAAAGGTAGAGTACAGTGGAACACAGTAGAGATAGAGTACAGTAGAGCAGAGTAGAGGTAGAGTACAGTGGAGCACAGTAGAGGTAGAGTAGAGTGGAGTATAGTAGAGGTAGAGTACAGTGGAGTAGAGTAGAGATAGAGTACAGTGGAGCACAGCAGAGGTAGAGTACAGTGGATCACAGTAGAGATAGATGACAGTGGAGTACAGTGGAGCACACTAGAGGGGTGAGTACAGTGGAGTATAATAGAGGTAGAGTACAGTAGAGCACAGTAGAGATAGAGTACAGTATAGCAGAGTAGAGGTAGAGTACATTGGAGTACAGTAGAGGTAGAGTACAGTGGAGCACTGTAGAGGTGGAGTACAGTGGAGTACAGTAGAGGTAGAGTACAGTGGAGCACAGTAGAGATAGAGTACAGTAGAGCACAGTAGAGGTAGAGTACAGTGGAGCACAGTAGAGCTAGAGTACAGTGGAGTACAGTGGAGCACAGTAGAGGTGGAGTACAGTAGAGTAGAGTAGAGGTAGAGTACAGTGGAGTACAGTAGAGATAGAGTAGAGTGGAGTAGAGTAGAGATAGAGTACAGTGGATTAGAGTAGAGATAGAGTACAGTGGAGTATAGTTGAGGTAGAGTACAGTGGAGCACAGTGGAGGTAGAGTAGAGTGGAGTATAGTTTAGGTAGACTACAGTGGAGTACAGTAGAGGTAGAGTACAGTGGAGCACAGTAGAGATAGAGTACAGTAGAGCACAGTAGAGGTAGAGTACAGTGGAGCACAGTAGAGGTAGAGTACAGTGGAGTATAGTTGAGGTAGACTACAGTAGAGTACAGTAGAGGTAGAGTACAGTGGAGCACAGTAGAGATAGAGTACAGTAGAGCAGAGTAGAGGTAGAGTACAGTGGAATACAGTAGAGGTAGAGTAGAGTGGAGCACATTAGAGGTGGAGTAGAGTACAGTACAGTAGAGGTAGAGTACAGTGGAGCACAGTAGAGATAGAGTACAGTAGAGCACAGTAGAGGTAGAGTACAGTGGAGCACAGTAGAGGTAGAGTAGAGTGGAGCACAGTAGAGGTAGAGTACAGTGGAGTACAGTAGAGGTAGTGTACATTGGAGCACAGTAGAGGTAGAGTACAGTGGAGCAAAGTAGAGGTAGAGTACAGTGGAGTACAGTAGAGATAGAGCCCAGTGGAGTAGAGTAGAGATAGAGTACAGTGGATTAGAGTAGAGATAGAGTACAGTGGAGTATAGTTGCGGTAGAGTACAGTGGAGCACAGTAGAGGTAGAGTACAGTGGAGTATAGTTGAGGTAGACTACAGTGGAGTACAGTAGAGGTAGAGTACAGTGGAGCACAGTAGAGATAGAGTACAGTAGAGCAGAGTAGAGGTAGAGTACAGTGGAGTACAGTAGAGGTAGAGTACAATAGAACACTGTAGAGGTGGAGTAGAGTGGAGTACAGTAGAGGTAGAGTACAATGGAGCACAGTAGATGTAGAGTACAGTGGAGCACAGTAGAGCTGGAGTACAGTGGAGTACAGTGGAGCACAGTAGAGGTGGAGTACAGTAGAGTAGAGTAGAGTAGAGGTAGAGTACAGTGGAGTACAGTAGAGATAGAGTAGAGTGGAGTAGAGTAGAGATAGAGTACAGTGGATTAGAGTAGAGGTAGAGTACAGTGGAGTACAGTAGAGATAGAGTACAGTAGAGCACAGTAGTGGTAGAATACAGTGGAGTACAGTAGAGGTAGAGTACAGTGGAGTACAGTAGAGGTAGAGTACAGTGGAGTACAGTAGAGGTAGAGTACAGTGGAGCACAGTAGATGTAGAGTACAGTGGAGCACAGTAGAGCTGGAGTACAGTGGAGTACAGTGGAGCACAGTAGAGGTGGAGTACAGTAGAGTAGAGTAGAGGTAGAGTACAGTGGAGTACAGTAGAGATAGAGTAGAGTGGAGTAGAGTAGAGATAGAGTACAGTGGATTAGAGTAGAGATAGAGTACAGTGGAGTATAGTTGAGGTAGAGTACAGTGGAGCACAGTGGAGGTAGAGTAGAGTGGAGTATAGTTTAGGTAGACTACAGTGGAGTACAGTAGAGGTAGAGTACAGTGGAGCACAGTAGAGATAGAGTACAATAGAGCACAGTAGAGGTAGAGTACAGTGGAGCACAGTAGAGGTAGAATACAGTGGAGTATAGTTGAGGTAGACTACAGTAGAGTACAGTAGAGGTAGAGTACAGTGGAGCACAGTAGAGATAGAGTACAGTAGAGCAGAGTAGAGGTAGAGTACAGTGGAGTACAGTAGAGGTAGAGTAGAGTGGAGCACATTAGAGGTGGAGTAGAGTAGAGTACAGTAGAGGTAGAGTACAGTGGAGCACAGTAGAGATAGAGTACAGTAGAGCACAGTAGAGGTAGAGTACAGTGGAGCACAGTAGAGGTAGAGTAGAGTGGAGCACAGTAGAGGTAGAGTACAGTGGAGTACAGTAGAGGTAGTGTACAGTGGAGCACAGTAGAGGTAGAGTAGAGTGGAGTACAGTAGAGGTAGAGTACAGTGGAGTATAGTAGAGGTAGAGTACAGTAGAGCACAGTAGAGATAGAGTACAGTAGAGCACAGTAGAGGTAGAGTACAGTGGAGCACAGTAGAGGAAGAGTACAGTGTAGTACAGAAGAGATAGAGTACAGTGGAGTACAGTAGAGGTAGAGTACAGCTGAGCACAGTAGAGGTAGAGTAGAGTGGAGCACAGTAGAGGTAGAGTACAGTGGACTACAGTAGAGGTAGAGTACAGTGGAGCACAGTAGAGCTAGAGTACAGTGGAGTACAGTGGAGCACAGTAGAGGTGGAGTACAGTAGAGTAGAGTAGAGGTAGAGTACAGTGGAGTACAGTAGAGATAGAGTAGAGTGGAGTAGAGTAGAGATAGAGTACAGTGGATTAGAGTAGAGATAGAGTACAGTGGAGCACAGTAGAGGTAGAGTAGAGTGGAGCACAGTAGAGGTAGAGTACAGTGGACTACAATAGAGGTATTGTACAGTGGAGCACAGTAGAGGTAGAGTACAGTGGAGCACAGTAGAGGTAGAGTACATTGGAGTACAGTAGAAGTAGAGTACAGTGGAGCACTGTAGAGGTAGAGTACAGTGTAGTATAGTAGAGGTAGAGTACAGTGCAGTAGAGTAGAGGTAGAGTACAGTGGAGCACAGTAGATGTAGAGTACAGTGGAGCACAGTAGAGGTAGAGTACAGGGGAGTATAGTTGAGGTAGACTACAGTGGAGTACAGTAGAGATAGCGTACAGTGGAGTACAGTAGAGATTGAGTAGAGTAGAGCGGAGTAGAGGTAGAGTACAGTGGAGTACAGTAGAGGTAGAGCACAGTGGAGCACTGTAGAGGTAGTGTACAGTGGAGTACAGTAGAGATAGAGTACAGTGGAGCACAGTAGAGGTAGAGTACAGTGGAGCACAGTAGAGATAGAGTACAGTAGAGCAGAGTAGAGGTAGAGTACAGTGGAGTACAGTAGAGGTAGAGTACAGTAGAACACTGTAGAGATAAGTGCAGTGGAGTATAGTAGAGGTAGAGTACAGTGGAGTACAGTAGAGGTAGAGTACAGTGGAGTACAGTAGAGGTAGAGTAGAGTGGAGCACATTAAAGGTGGAGTAGAGAAGAGTACAGTAGAGGTAGAGTACAGTGGAGTACATTAGAGGTAGAGTACAGTGGAGCACAGTAGAGGTAGAGTAGAGTGGAGTACAGTAGAGGTAGAGTACAGTGGAGAACAGTAGAGGTAGAGTACAGTGGAGTACAGTAGAGATAGAGTACTGTAGAGCACAGTAGAGGTAGAGTACAGTGGAGTATAGTAGAGGTAGAGTACAGTGGAGTACAGTAGAGGTAGAGTACAGTGGAGTACAGTAGAGGTAGAGTACAGTGGAGCACAGTAGAGGTGGAGTACAGTAGAGTAGAGTAGAGGTAGAGTACAGTGGAGTACAGTAGAGATAGAGCACAGTGGAGTAGAGTAGAGATAGAGTACAGTGGATTAGAGTAGAGATAGAGTACAGTGGAGTATAGTTGAGGTAGAGTACAGTGGAGCACAGTGGAGGTAGAGTAGAGTGGAGTATAGTTTAGGTAGACTACAGTGGAGTACAGTAGATGTAGAGTACAGTGGAGCACAGTAGAGATAGAGTACAGTAGAGCACAGTAGAGGTAGAGTACAGTGGAGCACAGTAGAGGTAGAGTACAGTGGAGTATAGTTGAGGTAGACTACAGTAGAGTACAGTAGAGGTAGAGTACAGTGGAGCACAGTAGAGATAGAGTACAGTAGAGCAGAGTAGAGCTAGAGTACAGTGGAGTACAGTAAAGGTAGAGTAGAGTGGAGCACATTAGAGGTAGAGTACAGTGGAGCACAGTAGAGGTAGAGTACAGTGGAGCACAGTAGAGGTAGAGTACAGTGGAGTATAGTTGAGGTAGACTACAGTGGAGTACAGTAGAGGTAGAGTACAGTGGAGCACAGTAGAGATAGAGTAGAGTAGAGCAGAGTAGAGCTAGAGTACAGTGGAGTACAGTAAAGGTAGAGTAGAGTGGAGCACATTAGAGGTAGAGTACAGTGGAGCACAGTAGAGGTAGAGTACAGTGGAGTATAGTAGAGGTAGAGTAGAGCGGAGTACAGTAGAGGTAGAGTACAGTAGAGCAGAGTAGAGATAGAGTACAGTGGAGTAGAGTAGAGGTAGAGCAGAGTGGAGCACTGTAGAGGTAGAGTACAGTGGAGTACAGTAGAGGTAGAGTACTGTGGAGCACAGTAGAGGTAGAGTACAGTGGAGTACAGTAGAGGTAGTGTACAGTGGAGCAGAGTAGAGGTAGAGTACAGTGGAGCACAGTAGAGGTAGAGTACAGAGGGGTACAGTAGAAATAGAGTACAGTGGAGCACAGTAGAGTAGAGTACAGTAGAGCACAGTAAAGGTAGAGTACAGTGGAACACAGTAGAGATAGAGTACAGTAGAGCAGAGTAGAGGTAGAGTACAGTGGAGCACAGTAGAGGTAGAGTAGAGTGGAGTATAGTTGAGGTAGACTACAGTGGAGTACAGTAGAGGTGGAGTACAGTAGAGTATAGTAGATGTAGAGTACAGTGGACTACAGTAGTGATAGAGTACAGTGGAGCACAGTAGAGATAAGTGCAGTGGAGTATAGTAGAGGTAGAGTACAGTGGAGTACAGTAGAGGTAGAGTACAGCTGAGCACAGTAGAGGTAGAGTAGAGTGGAGCACAGTAGAGGTAGAGTACAGTGGACTACAGTAGATGTAGTGTACAGTGGAGCACAGTAGAGGTAGAGTACAGTGGAGCACAATAGAGGTAGAGTACAGTGGAGTATAATAGAGGTAGAGTACAGTAGAGCACAGTAGAGATAGAGTACAGTAGAGCAGAGTAGAGGTAGAATACAGTGGAGTACAGTAGAGGTAGAGTACAGTGGAGCACTGTAGAGGTGGAGTACAGTGGAGTACAGTAGAGGTAGAGTACAGTGGAGCACAGTAGAGATAGACTACAGTAGAGCACAGTAGAGGTAGAGTACAGTGGAGCACAGTAGAGCTAGAGTACAGTGGAGTACAGTGGAGCACAGTAGAGGTGGAGTACAGTAGAGTAGAGTAGAGGTAGAGTACAGTGGAGTACAGTAGAGATAGAGTAGAGTGGAGTAGAGTAGAGATAGGGTACAGTGGATTAGAGTAGAGATAGAGTACAGTGGAGTATAGTTGAGGTAGAGTACAGTGGAGCACAGTAGAGGTAGAGAACAGTGGAGTATAGTTGAGGTAGACTACAGTGGAGTACAGTAGAGGTAGAGTACAGTGGAGCA
Source organism: Tiaroga cobitis (assembly GCA_030578255.1). Taxonomy (NCBI): domain Eukaryota; kingdom Metazoa; phylum Chordata; class Actinopteri; order Cypriniformes; family Leuciscidae; genus Tiaroga; species Tiaroga cobitis. The sequence goes on along the minus strand of JAROOI010000053.1, from coordinate 919,377 downwards.
CAGTAGAGATAGAGTACAGTAGAGCAGAGTAGAGGTAGAGTACAGTGGAGTACAGTAGAGGTAGAGTACAGTAGAACACTGTAGAGGTGGAGTACAGTGGAGTACAGTAGAGGTAGAGTACAGTGGAGCACAGTAGAGATAGAGTAAAATAGAGCAGAGTAGAGGTAGAGTACAGTGGAGTACAGTAGAGGTAGAGTACAGTTGAGCATAGTAGAGATAGAGTACAGTAGAGCACAGTAGAGGTAGAGTACAGTGGAGTATAGTAAAGGTAGAGTACAGTGGAGTACAGTAGAGGTAGATTACAGTGGAGCACAGTAGAGGTAGAGTACAGTGGAGTATAGTTGAGGTAGACTACAGTGGAGTGCAGTAGAGGTAGAGTACAGTGGAGCACAGTAGAGATAGAGTACAGTAGAGCAGAGTAGAGGTAGAGTACAGTGGAGTACAGTAGAGGTAGAGAACAGTAGAGCAGAGTAGAGGTAGAGTACAGTGGAGTACAGTAGAGGTAGAGTACAGTGGAGCATAGTAGAGATAGAGTACAGTAGAGCACAGTAGAGATAGAGTACAGTGGAGTATAGTTGAGGTAGAGTACAGTGGAGCACAGTAGAGGTAGAGTACAGTGGAGTATAGTTGAGGTAGACTACAGTGGAGTACAGTAGAGGTAGAGTACAGTGGAGCACAGTAGAGATAGAGTACAGGAGAGCAGAGTAGAGGTAGAGTACAGTGGAGTACAGTAGAGGTAGAGTACAGTAGAACACTGTAGAGGTGGAGTAGAGTGGAGTACAGTAGAGGTAGAGTACAGTGGAGCACAGTAGAGATAGAGTAAAATAGAGCAGAGTAGAGGTAGAGTACAGTGGATTACAGTAGAGGTAGAGTACAATGGAGCATAGTAGAGATTTAGTACAGTAGAGCACAGTAGAGGTAGAGTACAGTGGAGTATAGTAGAGGTAGAGTACAGTGGAGTACAGTAGAGGTAGATTACAGCGGAGCACAGTAGAGGTAGAGTACAGTGGAGTATAGTTGAGGTAGACTACAGTGGAGTGCAGTAGAGGTAGAGTACAGTGGAGCACAGTAGAGATAGAGTACATTAGAGCAGAGTAGAGGTAGAGTACAGTGGAGTACAGTAGAGGTAGAGAACAGTAGAGCAGAGTAGAGGTAGAGTACAGTGGAGTACAGTAGAGGTAGAGCACAGTGGAGCACTGTAGAGGTAGAGTACAGTGGAGTACAGTAGAGATGGAGTACAGTGGAGCAGAGTAGAGGTAGAGTACAGTGGAGCACAGTAGAGGTAGAGTACAGTGGAGCACAGTAGAGGTAGAGTACAGTGGAGTACAGTAGAGGTAGTGTACAGTGGGGTACAGTAGAAATAGAGTACAGTGGAGCACAGTAGAGTAGAGTACAGTAGAGCACATTAGAGGTAGAGTACAGTGGAGCACAGTAGAGATAGAGTACAGTGGAGTACAGTAGAGGAAGAGTACAGTGGAGTACAGTGGAGTACAGTAGAGGTGGAGTACAGTGGAGAACAGTAGAGGTAGAGTACAGTGGAGTACAGTAGAGATAGAGTACTGTAGAGCACAGTAGAGGTAGAGTACAGTGGAGTATAGTAGAGGTAGAGTACAGTGGAGTACAGTAGAGGTAGAGTACAGTGGAGTACAGTAGAGGTAGAGTACAGTGGAGCACAGTAGATGTAGAGTACAGTGGAGCACAGTAGAGCTGGAGTACAGTGGAGTACAGTGGAACACAGTAGAGGTGGAGTACAGTAGAGTAGAGTAGAGGTAGAGTACAGTGGAGTACAGTAGAGATAGAGCACAGTGGAGTAGAGTAGAGATAGAGTACAGTGGATTAGAGTAGAGATAGAGTACAGTGGAGTATAGTTGAGGTAGAGTACAGTGGAGCACAGTGGAGGTAGAGTAGAGTGGAGTATAGTTTAGGTAGACTACAGTGGAGTACAGTAGATGTAGAGTACAGTGGAGCACAGTAGAGATAGAGTACAGTAGAGCACAGTAGAGGTAGAGTACAGTGGAGCACAGTAGAGGTAGAGTACAGTGGAGTATAGTTGAGGTAGACTACAGTAGAGTACAGTAGAGGTAGAGTACAGTGGAGCACAGTAGAGATAGAGTACAGTAGAGCAGAGTAGAGCTAGAGTACAGTGGAGTACAGTAAAGGTAGAGTAGAGTGGAGCACATTAGAGGTAGAGTACAGTGGAGCACAGTAGAGGTAGAGTACAGTGGAGCACAGTAGAGGTAGAGTACAGTGGAGTATAGTTGAGGTAGACTACAGTGGAGTACAGTAGAGGTAGAGTACAGTGGAGCACAGTAGAGATAGAGTAGAGTAGAGCAGAGTAGAGCTAGAGTACAGTGGAGTACAGTAAAGGTAGAGTAGAGTGGAGCACATTAGAGGTAGAGTACAGTGGAGCACAGTAGAGGTAGAGTACAGTGGAGTATAGTAGAGGTAGAGTAGAGCGGAGTACAGTAGAGGTAGAGTACAGTAGAGCAGAGTAGAGATAGAGTACAGTGGAGTAGAGTAGAGGTAGAGCAGAGTGGAGCACTGTAGAGGTAGAGTACAGTGGAGTACAGTAGAGGTAGAGTACTGTGGAGCACAGTAGAGGTAGAGTACAGTGGAGTACAGTAGAGGTAGTGTACAGTGGAGCAGAGTAGAGGTAGAGTACAGTGGAGCACAGTAGAGGTAGAGTACAGTGGGGTACAGTAGAAATAGAGTACAGTGGAGCACAGTAGAGTAGAGTACAGTAGAGCACAGTAAAGGTAGAGTACAGTGGAACACAGTAGAGATAGAGCACAGTAGAGCAGAGTAGAGGTAGAGTACAGTGGAGCACAGTAGAGGTAGAGTAGAGTGGAGTATAGCTGAGGTAGACTACAGTGGAGTACAGTAGAGGTGGAGTACAGTAGAGTATAGTAGATGTAGAGTACAGTGGACTACAGTAGTGATAGAGTACAGTGGAGCACAGTAGAGATAAGTGCAGTGGAGTATAGTAGAGGTAGAGTACAGTGGAGTAGAGTAGAGATAGAGTACAGTGGAGCACAGCAGAGGTAGAGTACAGTGGATCACAGTAGAGATAGATGACAGTGGAGTACAGTGGAGCACACTAGAGGGGTGAGTACAGTGGAGTATAATAGAGGTAGAGTACAGTAGAGCACAGTAGAGATAGAGTACAGTATAGCAGAGTAGAGGTAGAGTACATTGGAGTACAGTAGAGGTAGAGTACAGTGGAGCACTGTAGAGGTGGAGTACAGTGGAGTACAGTAGAGGTAGAGTACAGTGGAGCACAGTAGAGATAGAGTACAGTAGAGCACAGTAGAGGTAGAGTACAGTGGAGCACAGTAGAGCTAGAGTACAGTGGAGTACAGTGGAGCACAGTAGAGGTGGAGTACAGTAGAGTAGAGTAGAGGTAGAGTACAGTGGAGTACAGTAGAGATAGAGTAGAGTGGAGTAGAGTAGAGATAGAGTACAGTGGATTAGAGTAGAGATAGAGTACAGTGGAGTATAGTTGAGGTAGAGTACAGTGGAGCACAGTGGAGGTAGAGTAGAGTGGAGTATAGTTTAGGTAGACTACAGTGGAGTACAGTAGAGGTAGAGTACAGTGGAGCACAGTAGAGATAGAGTACAATAGAGCACAGTAGAGGTAGAGTACAGTGGAGCACAGTAGAGGTAGAATACAGTGGAGTATAGTTGAGGTAGACTACAGTAGAGTACAGTAGAGGTAGAGTACAGTGGAGCACAGTAGAGATAGAGTACAGTAGAGCAGAGTAGAGGTAGAGTACAGTGGAGTACAGTAGAGGTAGAGTAGAGTGGAGCACATTAGAGGTGGAGTAGAGTAGAGTACAGTAGAGGTAGAGTACAGTGGAGCACAGTAGAGATAGAGTACAGTAGAGCACAGTAGAGGTAGAGTACAGTGGAGCACAGTAGAGGTAGAGTAGAGTGGAGCACAGTAGAGGTAGAGTACAGTGGAGTAAAGTAGAGGTAGTGTACAGTGGAGCACAGTAGAGGTAGAGTAGAGTGGAGTACAGTAGAGGTAGAGTACAGTGGAGTATAGTAGAGGTAGAGTACAGTAGAGCACAGTAGAGATAGAGTACAGTAGAGCACAGTAGAGGTAGAGTACAGTGGAGCACAGTAGAGGAAGAGTACAGTGTAGTACAGAAGAGATAGAGTACAGTGGAGTACAGTAGAGGTAGAGTACAGCTGAGCACAGTAGAGGTAGAGTAGAGTGGAGCACAGTAGAGGTAGAGTACAGTGGACTACAGTAGAGGTAGAGTACAGTGGAGCACAGTAGAGCTAGAGTACAGTGGAGTACAGTGGAGCACAGTAGAGGTGGAGTACAGTAGAGTAGAGTAGAGGTAGAGTACAGTGGAGTACAGTAGAGATAGAGTAGAGTGGAGTAGAGTAGAGATAGAGTACAGTGGATTAGAGTAGAGATAGAGTACAGTGGAGCACAGTAGAGGTAGAGTAGAGTGGAGCACAGTAGAGGTAGAGTACAGTGGACTACAATAGAGGTATTGTACAGTGGAGCACAGTGGAGGTAGAGTACAGTGGAGCACAGTAGAGGTAGAGTACATTGGAGTACAGTAGAGGTAGAGTACAGTGGAGCACTGTAGAGGTAGAGTACAGTGGAGTATAGTAGAGGTAGAGTACAGTGCAGTAGAGTAGAGGTAGAGTACAGTGGAGCACAGTAGATGTAGAGTACAGTGGAGCACAGTAGAGGTAGAGTACAGGGGAGTATAGTTGAGGTAGACTACAGTGGAGTACAGTAGAGATAGCGTACAGCGGAGTACAGTAGAGATTGAGTAGAGTAGAGCGGAGTAGAGGTAGAGTACAGTGGAGTACAGTAGAGGTAGAGCACAGTGGAGCACTGTAGAGGTAGTTTACAGTGGAGTACAGTAGAGATAGAGTACAGTGGAGCACAGTAGAGGTAGAGTACAGTGGAGCACAGTAGAGATAGAGTACAGTAGAGCAGAGTAGAGGTAGAGTACAGTGGAGTACAGTAGAGGTAGAGTACAGTAGAACACTGTAGAGATAAGTGCAGTGGAGTATAGTAGAGGTAGAGTACAGTGGAGTACAGTAGAGGTAGAGTACAGTGGAGTACAGTAGAGGTAGAGTAGAGTGGAGCACATTAAAGGTGGAGTAGAGAAGAGTACAGTAGAGGTAGAGTACAGTGGAGTACATTAGAGGTAGAGTACAGTGGAGCACAGTAGAGGTAGAGTAGAGTGGAGTACAGTAGAGGTAGAATACAGTGGAGAACAGTAGAGGTAGAGTACAGTGGAGTACAGTAGAGATAGAGTACTGTAGAGCACAGTAGAGGTAGAGTACAGTGGAGTATAGTAGAGGTAGAGTACAGTGGAGTACAGTAGAGGTAGAGTACAGTGGAGTACAGTAGAGGTAGAGTACAGTGGAGCACAGTAGATGTAGAGTACAGTGGAGCACAGTAGAGCTGGAGTACAGTGGAGTACAGTGGAACACAGTAGAGGTGGAGTACAGTAGAGTAGAGTAGAGGTAGAGTACAGTGGAGTACAGTAGAGATAGAGCACAGTGGAGTAGAGTAGAGATAGAGTACAGTGGATTAGAGTAGAGATAGAGTACAGTGGAGTATAGTTGAGGTAGAGTACAGTGGAGCACAGTGGAGGTAGAGTAGAGTGGAGTATAGTTTAGGTAGACTACAGTGGAGTACAGTAGATGTAGAGTACAGTGGAGCACAGTAGAGATAGAGTACAGTAGAGCACAGTAGAGGTAGAGTACAGTGGAGCACAGTAGAGGTAGAGTACAGTGGAGTATAGTTGAGGTAGACTACAGTAGAGGTAGAGTACATTGGAGTACAGTAGAGGTAGAGTACAGTGGAGCACTGTAGAGGTAGAGTACAGTGGAGTATAGTAGAGGTAGAGTACAGTGCAGTAGAGTAGAGGTAGAGTACAGTGGAGCACAGTAGATGTAGAGTACAGTGGAGCACAGTAGAGGTAGAGTACAGGGGAGTATAGTTGAGGTAGACTACAGTGGAGTACAGTAGAGATAGCGTACAGTGGAGTACAGTAGAGATTGAGTAGAGTAGAGCGGAGTAGAGGTAGAGTACAGTGGAGTACAGTAGAGGTAGAGCACAGTGGAGCACTGTAGAGGTAGTGTACAGTGGAGTACAGTAGAGATAGAGTACAGTGGAGCACAGTAGAGGTAGAGTACAGTGGAGCACAGTAGAGATAGAGTACAGTAGAGCAGAGTAGAGGTAGAGTACAGTGGAGTACAGTAGAGGTAGAGTACAGTAGAACACTGTAGAGATAAGTGCAGTGGAGTATAGTAGAGGTAGAGTACAGTGGAGTACAGTAGAGGTAGAGTACAGTGGAGTACAGTAGAGGTAGAGTAGAGTGGAGCACATTAAAGGTGGAGTAGAGAAGAGTACAGTAGAGGTAGAGTACAGTGGAGTACATTAGAGGTAGAGTACAGTGGAGCACAGTAGAGGTAGAGTAGAGTGGAGTACAGTAGAGGTAGAGTACAGTGGAGAACAGTAGAGGTAGAGTACAGTGGAGTACAGTAGAGATAGAGTACTGTAGAGCACAGTAGAGGTAGAGTACAGTGGAGTATAGTAGAGGTAGAGTACAGTGGAGTACAGTAGAGGTAGAGTACAGTGGAGTACAGTAGAGGTAGAGTACAGTGGAGCACAGTAGATGTAGAGTACAGTGGAGCACAGTAGAGCTGGAGTACAGTGGAGTACAGTGGAACACAGTAGAGGTGGAGTACAGTAGAGTAGAGTAGAGGTAGAGTACAGTGGAGTACAGTAGAGATAGAGCACAGTGGAGTAGAGTAGAGATAGAGTACAGTGGATTAGAGTAGAGATAGAGTACAGTGGAGTATAGTTGAGGTAGAGTACAGTGGAGCACAGTGGAGGTAGAGTAGAGTGGAGTATAGTTTAGGTAGACTACAGTGGAGTACAGTAGATGTAGAGTACAGTGGAGCACAGTAGAGATAGAGTACAGTAGAGCACAGTAGAGGTAGAGTACAGTGGAGCACAGTAGAGGTAGAGTACAGTGGAGTATAGTTGAGGTAGACTACAGTAGAGTACAATAGAGGTAGAGTACAGTGGAGCACAGTAGAGATAGAGTACAGTAGAGCAGAGTAGAGCTAGAGTACAGTGGAGTACAGTAAAGGTAGAGTAGAGTGGAGCACATTAGAGGTAGAGTACAGTGGAGCACAGTAGAGGTAGAGTACAGTGGAGCACAGTAGAGGTAGAGTACAGTGGAGTATAGTTGAGGTAGACTACAGTGGAGTACAGTAGAGGTAGAGTACAGTGGAGCACAGTAGAGATAGAGTAGAGTAGAGCAGAGTAGAGCTAGAGTACAGTGGAGTACAGTAAAGGTAGAGTAGAGTGGAGCACATTAGAGGTAGAGTACAGTGGAGCACAGTAGAGGTAGAGTACAGTGGAGTATAGTAGAGGTAGAGTAGAGCGGAGTACAGTAGAGGTAGAGTACAGTAGAGCAGAGTAGAGATAGAGTACAGTGGAGTAGAGTAGAGGTAGAGCAGAGTGGAGCACTGTAGAGGTAGAGTACAGTGGAGTACAGTAGAGGTAGAGTACTGTGGAGCACAGTAGAGGTAGAGTACAGTGGAGTACAGTAGAGGTAGTGTACAGTGGAGCAGAGTAGAGGTAGAGTACAGTGGAGCACAGTAGAGGTAGAGTACAGTGGGGTACAGTAGAAATAGAGTACAGTGGAGCACAGTAGAGTAGAGTACAGTAGAGCACAGTAAAGGTAGAGTACAGTGGAACACAGTAGAGATAGAGTACAGTAGAGCAGAGTAGAGGTAGAGTACAGTGGAGCACAGTAGAGGTAGAGTAGAGTGGAGTATAGTAGAGGTAGAGTACAGTGGAGTAGAGTAGAGATAGAGTACAGTGGAGCACAGCAGAGGTAGAGTACAGTGGATCACAGTAGAGATAGATGACAGTGGAGTACAGTGGAGCACACTAGAGGGGTGAGTACAGTGGAGTATAATAGAGGTAGAGTACAGTAGAGCACAGTAGAGATAGAGTACAGTATAGCAGAGTAGAGGTAGAGTACATTGGAGTACAGTAGAGGTAGAGTACAGTGGAGCACTGTAGAGGTGGAGTACAGTGGAGTACAGTAGAGGTAGAGTACAGTGGAGCACAGTAGAGATAGAGTACAGTAGAGCACAGTAGAGGTAGAGTACAGTGGAGCACAGTAGAGCTAGAGTACAGTGGAGTACAGTGGAGCACAGTAGAGGTGGAGTACAGTAGAGTAGAGTAGAGGTAGAGTACAGTGGAGTACAGTAGAGATAGAGTAGAGTGGAGTAGAGTAGAGATAGAGTACAGTGGATTAGAGTAGAGATAGAGTACAGTGGAGTATAGTTGAGGTAGAGTACAGTGGAGCACAGTGGAGGTAGAGTAGAGTGGAGTATAGTTTAGGTAGACTACAGTGGAGTACAGTAGAGGTAGAGTACAGTGGAGCACAGTAGAGATAGAGTACAGTAGAGCACAGTAGAGGTAGAGTACAGTGGAGCACAGTAGAGGTAGAGTACAGTGGAGTATAGTTGAGGTAGACTACAGTAGAGTACAGTAGAGGTAGAGTACAGTGGAGCACAGTAGAGATAGAGTACAGTAGAGCAGAGTAGAGGTAGAGTACAGTGGAATACAGTAGAGGTAGAGTAGAGTGGAGCACATTAGAGGTGGAGTAGAGTACAGTACAGTAGAGGTAGAGTACAGTGGAGCACAGTAGAGATAGAGTACAGTAGAGCACAGTAGAGGTAGAGTACAGTGGAGCACAGTAGAGGTAGAGTAGAGTGGAGCACAGTAGAGGTAGAGTACAGTGGAGTACAGTAGAGGTAGTGTACATTGGAGCACAGTAGAGGTAGAGTACAGTGGAGCAAAGTAGAGGTAGAGTACAGTGGAGTACAGTAGAGATAGAGCCCAGTGGAGTAGAGTAGAGATAGAGTACAGTGGATTAGAGTAGAGATAGAGTACAGTGGAGTATAGTTGCGGTAGAGTACAGTGGAGCACAGTAGAGGTAGAGTACAGTGGAGTATAGTTGAGGTAGACTACAGTGGAGTACAGTAGAGGTAGAGTACAGTGGAGCACAGTAGAGATAGAGTACAGTAGAGCAGAGTAGAGGTAGAGTACAGTGGAGTACAGTAGAGGTAGAGTACAATAGAACACTGTAGAGGTGGAGTAGAGTGGAGTACAGTAGAGGTAGAGTACAATGGAGCACAGTAGATGTAGAGTACAGTGGAGCACAGTAGAGCTGGAGTACAGTGGAGTACAGTGGAGCACAGTAGAGGTGGAGTACAGTAGAGTAGAGTAGAGTAGAGGTAGAGTACAGTGGAGTACAGTAGAGATAGAGTAGAGTGGAGTAGAGTAGAGATAGAGTACAGTGGATTAGAGTAGAGGTAGAGTACAGTGGAGTACAGTAGAGATAGAGTACAGTAGAGCACAGTAGTGGTAGAATACAGTGGAGTACAGTAGAGGTAGAGTACAGTGGAGTACAGTAGAGGTAGAGTACAGTGGAGTACAGTAGAGGTAGAGTACAGTGGAGCACAGTAGATGTAGAGTACAGTGGAGCACAGTAGAGCTGGAGTACAGTGGAGTACAGTGGAGCACAGTAGAGGTGGAGTACAGTAGAGTAGAGTAGAGGTAGAGTACAGTGGAGTACAGTAGAGATAGAGTAGAGTGGAGTAGAGTAGAGATAGAGTACAGTGGATTAGAGTAGAGATAGAGTACAGTGGAGTATAGTTGAGGTAGAGTACAGTGGAGCACAGTGGAGGTAGAGTAGAGTGGAGTATAGTTTAGGTAGACTACAGTGGAGTACAGTAGAGGTAGAGTACAGTGGAGCACAGTAGAGATAGAGTACAATAGAGCACAGTAGAGGTAGAGTACAGTGGAGCACAGTAGAGGTAGAATACAGTGGAGTATAGTTGAGGTAGACTACAGTAGAGTACAGTAGAGGTAGAGTACAGTGGAGCACAGTAGAGATAGAGTACAGTAGAGCAGAGTAGAGGTAGAGTACAGTGGAGTACAGTAGAGGTAGAGTAGAGTGGAGCACATTAGAGGTGGAGTAGAGTAGAGTACAGTAGAGGTAGAGTACAGTGGAGCACAGTAGAGATAGAGTACAGTAGAGCACAGTAGAGGTAGAGTACAGTGGAGCACAGTAGAGGTAGAGTAGAGTGGAGCACAGTAGAGGTAGAGTACAGTGGAGTACAGTAGAGGTAGTGTACAGTGGAGCACAGTAGAGGTAGAGTAGAGTGGAGTACAGTAGAGGTAGAGTACAGTGGAGTATAGTAGAGGTAGAGTACAGTAGAGCACAGTAGAGATAGAGTACAGTAGAGCACAGTAGAGGTAGAGTACAGTGGAGCACAGTAGAGGAAGAGTACAGTGTAGTACAGAAGAGATAGAGTACAGTGGAGTACAGTAGAGGTAGAGTACAGCTGAGCACAGTAGAGGTAGAGTAGAGTGGAGCACAGTAGAGGTAGAGTACAGTGGACTACAGTAGAGGTAGAGTACAGTGGAGCACAGTAGAGCTAGAGTACAGTGGAGTACAGTGGAGCACAGTAGAGGTGGAGTACAGTAGAGTAGAGTAGAGGTAGAGTACAGTGGAGTACAGTAGAGATAGAGTAGAGTGGAGTAGAGTAGAGATAGAGTACAGTGGATTAGAGTAGAGATAGAGTACAGTGGAGCACAGTAGAGGTAGAGTAGAGTGGAGCACAGTAGAGGTAGAGTACAGTGGACTACAATAGAGGTATTGTACAGTGGAGCACAGTAGAGGTAGAGTACAGTGGAGCACAGTAGAGGTAGAGTACATTGGAGTACAGTAGAAGTAGAGTACAGTGGAGCACTGTAGAGGTAGAGTACAGTGTAGTATAGTAGAGGTAGAGTACAGTGCAGTAGAGTAGAGGTAGAGTACAGTGGAGCACAGTAGATGTAGAGTACAGTGGAGCACAGTAGAGGTAGAGTACAGGGGAGTATAGTTGAGGTAGACTACAGTGGAGTACAGTAGAGATAGCGTACAGTGGAGTACAGTAGAGATTGAGTAGAGTAGAGCGGAGTAGAGGTAGAGTACAGTGGAGTACAGTAGAGGTAGAGCACAGTGGAGCACTGTAGAGGTAGTGTACAGTGGAGTACAGTAGAGATAGAGTACAGTGGAGCACAGTAGAGGTAGAGTACAGTGGAGCACAGTAGAGATAGAGTACAGTAGAGCAGAGTAGAGGTAGAGTACAGTGGAGTACAGTAGAGGTAGAGTACAGTAGAACACTGTAGAGATAAGTGCAGTGGAGTATAGTAGAGGTAGAGTACAGTGGAGTACAGTAGAGGTAGAGTACAGTGGAGTACAGTAGAGGTAGAGTAGAGTGGAGCACATTAAAGGTGGAGTAGAGAAGAGTACAGTAGAGGTAGAGTACAGTGGAGTACATTAGAGGTAGAGTACAGTGGAGCACAGTAGAGGTAGAGTAGAGTGGAGTACAGTAGAGGTAGAGTACAGTGGAGAACAGTAGAGGTAGAGTACAGTGGAGTACAGTAGAGATAGAGTACTGTAGAGCACAGTAGAGGTAGAGTACAGTGGAGTATAGTAGAGGTAGAGTACAGTGGAGTACAGTAGAGGTAGAGTACAGTGGAGTACAGTAGAGGTAGAGTACAGTGGAGCACAGTAGAGGTGGAGTACAGTAGAGTAGAGTAGAGGTAGAGTACAGTGGAGTACAGTAGAGATAGAGCACAGTGGAGTAGAGTAGAGATAGAGTACAGTGGATTAGAGTAGAGATAGAGTACAGTGGAGTATAGTTGAGGTAGAGTACAGTGGAGCACAGTGGAGGTAGAGTAGAGTGGAGTATAGTTTAGGTAGACTACAGTGGAGTACAGTAGATGTAGAGTACAGTGGAGCACAGTAGAGATAGAGTACAGTAGAGCACAGTAGAGGTAGAGTACAGTGGAGCACAGTAGAGGTAGAGTACAGTGGAGTATAGTTGAGGTAGACTACAGTAGAGTACAGTAGAGGTAGAGTACAGTGGAGCACAGTAGAGATAGAGTACAGTAGAGCAGAGTAGAGCTAGAGTACAGTGGAGTACAGTAAAGGTAGAGTAGAGTGGAGCACATTAGAGGTAGAGTACAGTGGAGCACAGTAGAGGTAGAGTACAGTGGAGCACAGTAGAGGTAGAGTACAGTGGAGTATAGTTGAGGTAGACTACAGTGGAGTACAGTAGAGGTAGAGTACAGTGGAGCACAGTAGAGATAGAGTAGAGTAGAGCAGAGTAGAGCTAGAGTACAGTGGAGTACAGTAAAGGTAGAGTAGAGTGGAGCACATTAGAGGTAGAGTACAGTGGAGCACAGTAGAGGTAGAGTACAGTGGAGTATAGTAGAGGTAGAGTAGAGCGGAGTACAGTAGAGGTAGAGTACAGTAGAGCAGAGTAGAGATAGAGTACAGTGGAGTAGAGTAGAGGTAGAGCAGAGTGGAGCACTGTAGAGGTAGAGTACAGTGGAGTACAGTAGAGGTAGAGTACTGTGGAGCACAGTAGAGGTAGAGTACAGTGGAGTACAGTAGAGGTAGTGTACAGTGGAGCAGAGTAGAGGTAGAGTACAGTGGAGCACAGTAGAGGTAGAGTACAGAGGGGTACAGTAGAAATAGAGTACAGTGGAGCACAGTAGAGTAGAGTACAGTAGAGCACAGTAAAGGTAGAGTACAGTGGAACACAGTAGAGATAGAGTACAGTAGAGCAGAGTAGAGGTAGAGTACAGTGGAGCACAGTAGAGGTAGAGTAGAGTGGAGTATAGTTGAGGTAGACTACAGTGGAGTACAGTAGAGGTGGAGTACAGTAGAGTATAGTAGATGTAGAGTACAGTGGACTACAGTAGTGATAGAGTACAGTGGAGCACAGTAGAGATAAGTGCAGTGGAGTATAGTAGAGGTAGAGTACAGTGGAGTACAGTAGAGGTAGAGTACAGCTGAGCACAGTAGAGGTAGAGTAGAGTGGAGCACAGTAGAGGTAGAGTACAGTGGACTACAGTAGATGTAGTGTACAGTGGAGCACAGTAGAGGTAGAGTACAGTGGAGCACAATAGAGGTAGAGTACAGTGGAGTATAATAGAGGTAGAGTACAGTAGAGCACAGTAGAGATAGAGTACAGTAGAGCAGAGTAGAGGTAGAATACAGTGGAGTACAGTAGAGGTAGAGTACAGTGGAGCACTGTAGAGGTGGAGTACAGTGGAGTACAGTAGAGGTAGAGTACAGTGGAGCACAGTAGAGATAGACTACAGTAGAGCACAGTAGAGGTAGAGTACAGTGGAGCACAGTAGAGCTAGAGTACAGTGGAGTACAGTGGAGCACAGTAGAGGTGGAGTACAGTAGAGTAGAGTAGAGGTAGAGTACAGTGGAGTACAGTAGAGATAGAGTAGAGTGGAGTAGAGTAGAGATAGGGTACAGTGGATTAGAGTAGAGATAGAGTACAGTGGAGTATAGTTGAGGTAGAGTACAGTGGAGCACAGTAGAGGTAGAGAACAGTGGAGTATAGTTGAGGTAGACTACAGTGGAGTACAGTAGAGGTAGAGTACAGTGGAGCACAGTAGAGATAGAGTACAGTAGAGCAGAGTAGAGGTAGAGTACAGTGGAGTACAGTAGAGGTAGAGTACAGTAGAACACTGTAGAGGTGGAGTACAGTGGAGTACAGTAGAGGTAGAGTACAGTGGAGCACAGTAGAGATAGAGTAAAATAGAGCAGAGTAGAGGTAGAGTACAGTGGAGTACAGTAGAGGTAGAGTACAGTTGAGCATAGTAGAGATAGAGTACAGTAGAGCACAGTAGAGGTAGAGTACAGTGGAGTATAGTAAAGGTAGAGTACAGTGGAGTACAGTAGAGGTAGATTACAGTGGAGCACAGTAGAGGTAGAGTACAGTGGAGTATAGTTGAGGTAGACTACAGTGGAGTGCAGTAGAGGTAGAGTACAGTGGAGCACAGTAGAGATAGAGTACAGTAGAGCAGAGTAGAGGTAGAGTACAGTGGAGTACAGTAGAGGTAGAGAACAGTAGAGCAGAGTAGAGGTAGAGTACAGTGGAGTACAGTAGAGGTAGAGTACAGTGGAGCATAGTAGAGATAGAGTACAGTAGAGCACAGTAGAGATAGAGTACAGTGGAGTATAGTTGAGGTAGAGTACAGTGGAGCACAGTAGAGGTAGAGTACAGTGGAGTATAGTTGAGGTAGACTACAGTGGAGTACAGTAGAGGTAGAGTACAGTGGAGCACAGTAGAGATAGAGTACAGGAGAGCAGAGTAGAGGTAGAGTACAGTGGAGTACAGTAGAGGTAGAGTACAGTAGAACACTGTAGAGGTGGAGTAGAGTGGAGTACAGTAGAGGTAGAGTACAGTGGAGCACAGTAGAGATAGAGTAAAATAGAGCAGAGTAGAGGTAGAGTACAGTGGATTACAGTAGAGGTAGAGTACAATGGAGCATAGTAGAGATTTAGTACAGTAGAGCACAGTAGAGGTAGAGTACAGTGGAGTATAGTAGAGGTAGAGTACAGTGGAGTACAGTAGAGGTAGATTACAGCGGAGCACAGTAGAGGTAGAGTACAGTGGAGTATAGTTGAGGTAGACTACAGTGGAGTGCAGTAGAGGTAGAGTACAGTGGAGCACAGTAGAGATAGAGTACATTAGAGCAGAGTAGAGGTAGAGTACAGTGGAGTACAGTAGAGGTAGAGAACAGTAGAGCAGAGTAGAGGTAGAGTACAGTGGAGTACAGTAGAGGTAGAGCACAGTGGAGCACTGTAGAGGTAGAGTACAGTGGAGTACAGTAGAGATGGAGTACAGTGGAGCAGAGTAGAGGTAGAGTACAGTGGAGCACAGTAGAGGTAGAGTACAGTGGAGCACAGTAGAGGTAGAGTACAGTGGAGTACAGTAGAGGTAGTGTACAGTGGGGTACAGTAGAAATAGAGTACAGTGGAGCACAGTAGAGTAGAGTACAGTAGAGCACATTAGAGGTAGAGTACAGTGGAGCACAGTAGAGATAGAGTACAGTGGAGTACAGTAGAGGAAGAGTACAGTGGAGTACAGTGGAGCACAGTAGAGGTGGAGTACAGTAGAGTACAGTAGAGGTAGAGTACAGTGGAGTACAATAGAGATAGAGTACAGTGGAGTAGAGTAGAGATAGAGTAAAGTGGAGCACAGCAGAGGTAGAGTACAGTGGATCACAGTAGAGATAGAGTACAGTGTAGTACAGTGGAGCACAGTAGAGGTAGAGTACAGTGGAGAACAGTAGAGATAGATTACAGTGGAGTACAGTAGAGGTAGAGTACAGTGGAGTACAGTGGAGCACAGTAGAGGTGGAGTACAGTAGAGTTAAGTAGAGGTAGAGAACCGTACAGTACAGTAGAGGTAGAGTACAGTGGAGTACAGTAGAGGTAGAGTACAGTAGAGCACAGTAGAGGTAGAATACAGTGGACTACAGTAGAGGTAGGGTACAGTGGAGTACAGTAGAGGTATAGTACAGTGGAGTACAGTAGAGGTAGAGTACAGTGGAGCACAGTAGAGGTAGAGTACAGTGGGGCACAGTAGAGGTAGAGTACAGTGGAGTATAGTTGAGGTGGACTACAGTGGAGTAAAGTAGAGGTAGAGTACAGTGAAGTACAGTATAGGTAGAGCACAGTAGAGCAGAGTAGAGGTAGAGTACAGTGGAGTACAGTAGAGGTAGAGCACAGTGGATCACTGTAAAGGTAGAATACAGTGGAGTACAGTAGAGATCGAGTACAGTGGAGCACAGTAGAGGTAGAGTACAGTGGAGCACAGTAGAGATAGAGTACAGTAGAGCACAGTAGAGGTAGAGTACAGTGGAGCACAGTAGAGGTAGAGTAGAGTGGAGCACAGTAGAGGTAGAGTATAGTGGAGTACAGTAGAGGTAGTGTACAGTGGAGCACAGTAGAGGTAGAGTACAGTGGAGCACAGTAGAGGTAGAGTACAGTGGAGTATAGTAGAGGTAGAGTACAGTAGAGCACAGTAGAGATAGAGTACAGTAGAGCACAGTAGAGGTAGAGTACAGTGGAGCACAGTAGAGGAAGAGTACAGTGTAGTACAGAAGAGATAGAGTGCAGTGGAGTACAGTAGAGGTAGAGTACAGCTGAGCACAGTAGAGGTAGAGTAGAGTGGAGCACAGTAGAGGTAGAGTACATTGGACTACAGTAGAGGTAGTGTACAGTGGAGCACAGTAGAGGTAGAGTACAGTGGAGTACAGTAGAGGTAGAGTACAATGGAGCACAGTAGAGATAGAGTACAGTAGAGTACAGTAGAGGTAGAGTACAGTGGAGCACAGTAGAGATAGAGTACAGTGGAGTACAGTAGAGGTAGAGTACAGTGGAGCACAGTAGAGGTAGAGTACAGTAGAGCAAGTAGAGGTAGAGTAAAGTGGAGTACAATAGAGATAGAGTACAGTGGAGTAGAGTAGAGATAGAGTACAGTGGAGCACAGCAGAGGTAGAGTACAGTGGATCACAGTAGAGATAGAGTACAGTGAAGTACAGTAGAGTACAGTAGAGGTAGAGTACAGTGGAGCACAGTAGAGATAGAGTACAGTGGAGTACAGTAGAGGTAGAGTACAGTGGAGCACAGTAGAGGTAGAGTACAGTGGAGCACTGTAGAGGTAGGGTACAGTGGAGTACAGTAGAGATAGAGTACAGTGGAGCACAGTAGAGGTAGAGTACAGTGGAGCACAGTAGAGATAGAGTACAGTAGAGTAGAGTAGAGGTAGAGTACAGTGGAGTACAGTAGAGGTAGAGTACAGTAGAACACTGTAGATATAAGTGCAGTGGAGTATAGTAGAGGTAGAGTACAGTGGAGTACAGTAGAGGTAGAGTACAGTGGAGTACAGTAGAGGTAGAGTAGAGTGGAGCACATTAGAGGTGGAGTAGAGAAGAGTACAGTAGAGGTAGAGTACAGTGGAGTACAGTAGAGGTAGAGTAGAGTGGAGCACATTAGAGGTGGAGTAGAGTAGAGTACAGTAGAGGTAGAGTACAGTGGAGCACAGTAGAGATAGAGTACAGTAGAGCACAGTAGAGGTAGAGTACAGTGGAGCACAGTAGAGGTAGAGTAGAGTGGAGTACAGTAGAGGTAGAGTACAGTGGAGAACAGTAGAGGTAGAGTACAGTGGAGTAGAGTAGAGATAGAGTACAGTGGAGCACAGCAGAGGTAGAGTACAGTGGATCACAGTAGAGATAGATGACAGTGGAGTACAGTGGAGCACAGTAGAGGAATAGTACAGTGGAGCACAGTAGAGATAGAGTACAGTGGAGTACAGTAGAGGTAGAGCACAGTAGAGTAGAGTAGAGGTAGAGTACAGTGGAGTACAGTAGAGGTAGAGCACAGTGGAGCACTGTGGAGGTAGAGTACAGTGGAGTACAGTAGAGATAAAGTACAGTGGATCAGAGTAGAGGTAGAGTACAGTGGAGCACAGTAGAGGTAGAGTACAGTGGAGCACAGTAGAGGTAGAGTACAGTGGAGTACAGTAGAGGTAGTGTACAGTGGAGCACAGTAGAGGTAGAGTACAGTGGAGCACAGTAGATGTAGAGTACAGTGGGGCACAGTAGAAATAGAGTACAGTGGAGCACAGTAGAGAAGAGTACAGTAGAGCACAGTAGAGGTAGAGTACAGTGGAGCACAGTAGAGATAGAGTACAGTGGAGTACAGTAGAGGAAGAGTACAGTGGAGTACAGTGGAGCACAGTAGAGGTGGAGTACAGTAGAGTACAGTAGAGGTAGAGTACAGTGGAGTAAAATAGAGAGAGTACAGTGGAGTAAAGTAGAGATAGAGTACAGTGGAGCAGAGTAGAGGTAGAGTACAGTGGAGTACAGTAGAGGTAGAGTAGAGTGGAGCACATTAGAGGTGGAGTAGAGTAGAGTACAGTAGAGGTAGAGTACAGTGGAGCACAGTAAAGATAGAGTACAGTAGAGCACAGTAGAGGTAGAGTACAGTGGAGCACAGTAGAGGTAGAGTAGAGTGGAGCACAGTAGAGGTAGAGTACAGTGGAGTACAGTAGAGGTAGTGTACAGTGGAGCACAGTAGAGGTAGAGTACAGTGGAGCACAGTAGAGGTAGAGTACAGTGGAGTATAGTAGAGGTAGAGTACAGTAGAGCACAGTAGAGATAGAGTACAGTAGAGCACAGTAGAGGTAGAGTACAGTGGAGCACAGTAGAGGAAGAGTACAGTGTAGTACAGAAGAGATAGAGTGCAGTGGAGTACAGTAGAGGTAGAGTACAGCTGAGCACAGTAGAGGTAGAGTAGAGTGGAGCACAGTAGAGGTAGAGTACATTGGACTACAGTAGAGGTAGTGTACAGAGGAGCACAGTAGAGGTAGAGTACAGTGGAGCACAGTAGAGGTAGAGTACAGTGGAGTATAATAGAGGTAGAGTACAGTAGAGCACAGTAGAGATAGAGTACAGTAGATCAGAGTAGAGGTAGAGTACATTGGAGTACAGTAGAGGTAGAGTACAGTGGAGCACTGTAGAGGTGGAGTACAGTGGAGTACAGTAGAGGTAGAGTACAATGGAGCACAGTACAGATAGAGTACAGTAGAGTACAGTAGAGGTAGAGTACAGTGGAGCACAGTAGAGATAGAGTACAGTGGAGTACAGTAGAGGTAGAGTACAGTGGAGCACAGTAGAGGTAGAGTACAGTGGAGTACAGTGGAGCACAGTAGAGGTGGAGTACAGTAGAGTACAGTAGACTTAGAGAACAGTACAGTACAGTAGAGGTAGAGTACAGTGGAGTACAGTAGAGATAGAGTACAGTAGAGCACAGTAGAGGTAGAGTACAGTGGAGTATAGTAGAGGTAGAGTACAGTGGAGTACAGTAGACGTAGAGTACAGTGGAGTACAGTAGAGGTAGAGTACAGTGGAGCACAGTAGATGTAGAGTACAGTGGAGCACAGTAGAGCTGGAGTACAGTGGAGTACAGTGGAGCACAGTAGAGGTGGAGTACAGTAGAGTAGAGTAGAGGTAGAGTACAGTGGAGTACAGTAGAGATAGAGCAGAGTGGAGTAGAGTAGAGATAGAGTACAGTGGATTAGAGTAGAGATAGAGTACAGTGGAGTATAGTTGAGGTAGAGTACAGTGGAGCACAGTGGAGGTAGAGTAGAGTGGAGTATAGTTTAGGTAGACTACAGTGGAGTACAGTAGAGGTAGAGTACAGTGGAGCACAGTAGAGATAGAGTACAGTAGAGCACAGTAGAGGTAGAGTACAGTGGAGCACAGTAGAGGTAGAGTACAGTGGAGTATAGTTGAGGTAGACTACAGTAGAGTACAGTAGAGGTAGAGTACAGTGGAGCACAGTAGAGATAGAGTACAGTAGAGCAGAGTAGAGGTAGAGTACAGTGGAGTACAGTAGAGGTAGAGTAGAGTGGAGCACATTAGAGGTGGAGTAGAGTAGAGTACAGTAGAGGTAGAGTACAGTGGAGCACAGTAGAGATAGAGTACAGTAGAGCACACTAGAGGTAGAGTACAGTGGAGCACAGTAGAGGTAGAGTAGAGTGGAGCACAGTAGAGGTAGAGTACAGTGGAGTACAGTAGAGGTAGTGTACAGTGGAGCACAGTAGAGGTAGAGTACAGTGGAGCACAGTAGAGGTAGAGTACAGTGGAGTATAGTAGAGGTAGAGTAGAGTAGAGCACAGTAGAGATAGAGAACAGTAGAGCACAGTAGAGGTAGAGTACAGTGGAGCACAGTAGAGGAAGAGTACAGTGTAGTACAGAAGAGATAGAGTACAGTGGAGTACAGTAGAGGTAGAGTACAGCTGAGCACAGTAGAGGTAGAGTAGAGTGGAGCACAGTAGAGGTAGAGTACATTGGACTACAGTAGAGGTAGTGTACAGTGGAGCACAGTAGAGGTAGAGTACAGTGGAGCACAGTAGAGGGGTGAGTACAGTGGAGTATAATAGAGGTAGAGTACAGTAGAGCACAGTAGAGATAGAGTACAGTAGAGCAGAGTAGAGGTAGAGTATATTGGAGTACAGTAGAGGTAGAGTACAGTGGAGCACTGTAGAGGTGGAGTACAGTGGAGTACAGTAGAGGTAGAGTACAGTGGAGCACAGTAGAGATAGAGTACAGTAGAGCACAGTAGAGGTAGAGTACAGTGGAGCACAGTAGAGCTAGAGTACAGTGGAGTACAGTGGAGCACAGTAGAGGTGGAGTACAGTAGAGTAGAGTAGAGGTAGAGTACAGTGGAGTACAGTAGAGATAGAGTAGAGTGGAGTAGAGTAGAGATAGAGTACAGTGGATTAGAGTAGAGATAGAGTACAGTGGAGTATAGTTGAGGTAGAGTACAGTGGAGCACAGTGGAGGTAGAGTAGAGTGGAGTATAGTTTAGGTAGACTACAGTGGAGTACAGTAGAGGTAGAGTACAGTGGAGCACAGTAGAGATAGAGTACAGTAGAGCACAGTAGAGGTAGAGTACAGTGGAGCACAATAGAGGTAGAGTACAGTGGAGTATAGTTGAGGTAGACTACAGTAGAGTACAGTAGAGGTAGAGTACAGTAAAGCACAGTAGAGATAGAGTACAGTAGAGCAGAGTAGAGGTAGAGTACAGTGGAGTACAGTAGAGGTAGAGTAGAGTGGAGCACATTAGAGGTGGAGTAGAGTAGAGTACAGTAGAGGTAGAGTACAGTGGAGCACAGTAGAGATAGAGTACAGTAGAGCACAGTAGAGGTAGAGTACAGTGGAGCACAGTAGAGGTAGAGTAGAGTGGAGCACAGTAGAGGTAGAGTACAGTGGAGTACAGTAGAGGTAGTGTACATTGGAGCACAGTAGAGGTAGAGTACAGTGGAGCAAAGTAGAGGTAGAGTACAGTGGAGTACAGTAGAGATAGAGCACAGTGGAGTAGAGTAGAGATAGAGTACAGTGGATTAGAGTAGAGATAGAGTACAGTGGAGTATAGTTGCGGTAGAGTACAGTGGAGCACAGTAGAGGTAGAGTACAGTGGAGTATAGTTGAGGTAGACTACAGTGGAGTACAGTAGAGGTAGAGTACAGTGGAGCACAGTAGAGATAGAGTACAGTAGAGCAGAGTAGAGGTAGAGTACAGTGGAGTACAGTAGAGGTAGAGTACAATAGAACACTGTAGAGGTGGAGTAGAGTGGAGTACAGTAGAGGTAGAGTACAATGGAGCACAGTAGATGTAGAGTACAGTGGAGCACAGTAGAGCTGGAGTACAGTGGAGTACAGTGGAGCACAGTAGAGGTGGAGTACAGTAGAGTAGAGTAGAGGTAGAGTACAGTGGAGTACAGTAGAGATAGAGTAGAGTGGAGTAGAGTAGAGATAGAGTACAGTGGATTAGAGTAGAGGTAGAGTACAGTGGAGTACAGTAGAGATAGAGTACAGTAGAGCACAGTAGAGGTAGAATACAGTGGAGTACAGTAGAGGTAGAGTACAGTGGAGTACAGTAGAGGTAGAGTACAGTGGAGTACAGTAGAGGTAGAGTACAGTGGAGCTAAGTAGATGTAGAGTACAGTGGAGCACAGTAGAGCTGGAGTACAGTGGAGTACAGTGGAGCACAGTAGAGGTGGAGTACAGTAGAGTAGAGTAGAGGTAGAGTACAGTAGAGTACAGTAGAGGTAGAGTACAGTGGAGCACAGTAGAGATAGAGTACAGTAGAGCAGAGTAGAGCTAGAGTACAGTGGAGTACAGTAAAGGTAGAGTAGAGTGGAGCACATTAGAGGTAGAGTACAGTGGAGCACAGTAGAGGTAGAGTACAGTGGAGCACAGTAGAGGTAGAGTACAGTGGAGTATAGTTGAGGTAGACTACAGTGGAGTACAGTAGAGGTAGAGTACAGTGGAGCACAGTAGAGATAGAGTAGAGTAGAGCAGAGTAGAGCTAGAGTACAGTGGAGTACAGTAAAGGTAGAGTAGAGTGGAGCACATTAGAGGTAGAGTACAGTGGAGCACAGTAGAGGTAGAGTACAGTGGAGTATAGTAGAGGTAGAGTAGAGCGGAGTACAGTAGAGGTAGAGTACAGTAGAGCAGAGTAGAGATAGAGTACAGTGGAGTAGAGTAGAGGTAGAGCAGAGTGGAGCACAGTAGAGGTAGAGTACAGTGGAGTACAGTAGAGGTAGTGTACAGTGGAGCAGAGTAGAGGTAGAGTACAGTGGAGCACAGTAGAGGTAGAGTACAGTGGGGTACAGTAGAAATAGAGTACAGTGGAGCACAGTAGAGTAGAGTACAGTAGAGCACAGTAAAGGTAGAGTACAGTGGAACACAGTAGAGATAGAGTACAGTAGAGCAGAGTAGAGGTAGAGTACAGTGGAGCACAGTAGAGGTAGAGTAGAGTGGAGTATAGTTGAGGTAGACTACAGTGGAGTACAGTAGAGGTGGAGTACAGTAGAGTATAGTAGATGTAGAGTACAGTGGACTACAGTAGTGATAGAGTACAGTGGAGCACAGTAGAGATAAGTGCAGTGGAGTATAGTAGAGGTAGAGTACAGTGGAGTACAGTAGAGGTAGAGTACAGCTGAGCACAGTAGAGGTAGAGTAGAGTGGAGCACAGTAGAGGTAGAGTACAGTGGACTACAGTAGATGTAGTGTACAGTGGAGCACAGTAGAGGTAGAGTACAGTGGAGCACAATAGAGGTAGAGTACAGTGGAGTATAATAGAGGTAGAGTACAGTAGAGCACAGTAGAGATAGAGTACAGTAGAGCAGAGTAGAGGTAGAATACAGTGGAGTACAGTAGAGGTAGAGTACAGTGGAGCACTGTAGAGGTGGAGTACAGTGGAGTACAGTAGAGGTAGAGTACAGTGGAGCACAGTAGAGATAGACTACAGTAGAGCACAGTAGAGGTAGAGTACAGTGGAGCACAGTAGAGCTAGAGTACAGTGGAGTACAGTGGAGCACAGTAGAGGTGGAGTACAGTAGAGTAGAGTAGAGGTAGAGTACAGTGGAGTACAGTAGAGATAGAGTAGAGTGGAGTAGAGTAGAGATAGGGTACAGTGGATTAGAGTAGAGATAGAGTACAGTGGAGTATAGTTGAGGTAGAGTACAGTGGAGCACAGTAGAGGTAGAGAACAGTGGAGTATAGTTGAGGTAGACTACAGTGGAGTACAGTAGAGGTAGAGTACAGTGGAGCACAGTAGAGATAGAGTACAGTAGAGCAGAGTAGAGGTAGAGTACAGTGGAGTAGAGTAGAGGTAGAGTACAGTAGAACACTGTAGAGGTGGAGTACAGTGGAGTACAGTAGAGGTAGAGTACAGTGGAGCACAGTAGAGATAGAGTAAAATAGAGCAGAGTAGAGGTAGAGTACAGTGGAGTACAGTAGAGGTAGAGTACAGTTGAGCATAGTAGAGATAGAGTACAGTAGAGCACAGTAGAGGTAGAGTACAGTGGAGTATAGTAAAGGTAGAGTACAGTGGAGTACAGTAGAGGTAGATTACAGTGGAGCACAGTAGAGGTAGAGTACAGTGGAGTATAGTTGAGGTAGACTACAGTGGAGTGCAGTAGAGGTAGAGTACAGTGGAGCACAGTAGAGATAGAGTACAGTAGAGCAGAGTAGAGGTAGAGTACAGTGGAGTACAGTGGAGCACAGTAGAGGTGGAGTACAGTAGAGTAGAGTAGAGGTAGAGTACAGTGGAGTACAGTAGAGGTAGAGTACAGTGGAGTATAGTTGAGGTGGACTACAGTGGAGTAAAGTAGAGGTAGAGTACAGTGAAGTACAGTATAGGTAGAGCACAGTAGAGCAGAGTAGAGGTAGAGTACAGTGGAGTACAGTAGAGGTAGAGCACAGTGGATCACTGTAAAGGTAGAATACAGTGGAGTACAGTAGAGATAGAGTACAGTGGAGCACAGTAGAGGTAGAGTACAGTGGAGCACAGTAGAGATAGAGTACAGTAGAGCACAGTAGAGGTAGAGTACAGTGGAGCACAGTAGAGGTAGAGTAGAGTGGAGCACAGTAGAGGTAGAGTATAGTGGAGTACAGTAGAGGTAGTGTACAGTGGAGCACAGTAGAGGTAGAGTACAGTGGAGCACAGTAGAGGTAGAGTACAGTGGAGTATAGTAGAGGTAGAGTACAGTAGAGCACAGTAGAGATAGAGTACAGTAGAGCACAGTAGAGGTAGAGTACAGTGGAGCACAGTAGAGGAAGAGTACAGTGTAGTACAGAAGAGATAGAGTGCAGTGGAGTACAGTAGAGGTAGAGTACAGCTGAGCACAGTAGAGGTAGAGTAGAGTGGAGCACAGTAGAGGTAGAGTACATTGGACTACAGTAGAGGTAGTGTACAGTGGAGCACAGTAGAGGTAGAGTACAGTGGAGTACAGTAGAGGTAGAGTACAATGGAGCACAGTAGAGATAGAGTACAGTAGAGTACAGTAGAGGTAGAGTACAGTGGAGCACAGTAGAGATAGAGTACAGTGGAGTACAGTAGAGGTAGAGTACAGTGGAGCACAGTAGAGGTAGAGTACAGTAGAGCAAGTAGAGGTAGAGTAAAGTGGAGTACAATAGAGATAGAGTACAGTGGAGTAGAGTAGAGATAGAGTACAGTGGAGCACAGCAGAGGTAGAGTACAGTGGATCACAGTAGAGGTAGAGTACAGTGAAGTACAGTAGAGTACAGTAGAGGTAGAGTACAGTGGAGCACAGTAGAGATAGAGTACAGTGGAGTACAGTAGAGGTAGAGTACAGTGGAGCACAGTAGAGGTAGAGTACAGTGGAGCACTGTAGAGGTAGGGTACAGTGGAGTACAGTAGAGATAGAGTACAGTGGAGCACAGTAGAGGTAGAGTACAGTGGAGCACAGTAGAGATAGAGTACAGTAGAGTAGAGTAGAGGTGGAGTACAGTGGAGTACAGTAGAGGTAGAGTACAGTAGAACACTGTAGATATAAGTGCAGTGGAGTATAGTAGAGGTAGAGTACAGTGGAGTACAGTAGAGGTAGAGTACAGTGGAGTACAGTAGAGGTAGAGTAGAGTGGAGCACATTAGAGGTGGAGTAGAGAAGAGTACAGTAGAGGTAGAGTACAGTGGAGTACAGTAGAGGTAGAGTAGAGTGGAGCACATTAGAGGTGGAGTAGAGTAGAGTACAGTAGAGGTAGAGTACAGTGGAGCACAGTAGAGATAGAGTACAGTAGAGCACAGTAGAGGTAGAGTACAGTGGAGCACAGTAGAGGTAGAGTAGAGTGGAGTACAGTAGAGGTAGAGTACAGTGGAGAACAGTAGAGGTAGAGTACAGTGGAGTAGAGTAGAGATAGAGTACAGTGGAGCACAGCAGAGGTAGAGTACAGTGGATCACAGTAGAGATAGATGACAGTGGAGTACAGTGGAGCACAGTAGAGGAATAGTACAGTGGAGCACAGTAGAGATAGAGTACAGTGGAGTACAGTAGAGGTAGAGCACAGTAGAGCAGAGTAGAGGTAGAGTACAGTGGAGTACAGTAGAGGTAGAGCACAGTGGAGCACTGTGGAGGTAGAGTACAGTGGAGTACAGTAGAGATAAAGTACAGTGGAGCAGAGTAGAGGTAGAGTACAGTGGAGCACAGTAGAGGTAGAGTACAGTGGAGCACAGTAGAGGTAGAGTACAGTGGAGTACAGTAGAGGTAGTGTACAGTGGAGCACAGTAGAGGTAGAGTACAGTGGAGCA
Source organism: Tiaroga cobitis (assembly GCA_030578255.1). Classification (NCBI taxonomy): domain Eukaryota; kingdom Metazoa; phylum Chordata; class Actinopteri; order Cypriniformes; family Leuciscidae; genus Tiaroga; species Tiaroga cobitis. The sequence goes on along the minus strand of JAROOI010000053.1, from coordinate 893,820 downwards.
CAGTAGATGTAGAGTACAGTGGGGCACAGTAGAAATAGAGTACAGTGGAGCACAGTAGAGAAGAGTACAGTAGAGCACAGTAGAGGTAGAGTACAGTGGAGCACAGTAGAGATAGAGTACAGTGGAGTACAGTAGAGGAAGAGTACAGTGGAGTACAGTGGAGCACAGTAGAGGTGGAGTACAGTAGAGTACAGTAGAGGTAGAGTACAGTGGAGTAAAATAGAGAGAGTACAGTGGAGTAGAGTAGAGATAGAGTACAGTGGAGCAGAGTGGAGGTAGAGTACAGTGGAGTACAGTAGAGGTAGAGTAGAGTGGAGCACATTAGAGGTGGAGTAGAGTAGAGTACAGTAGAGGTAGAGTACAGTGGAGCACAGTAAAGATAGAGTACAGTAGAGCACAGTAGAGGTAGAGTACAGTGGAGCACAGTAGAGGTAGAGTAGAGTGGAGCACAGTAGAGGTAGAGTACAGTGGAGTACAGTAGAGGTAGTGTACAGTGGAGCACAGTAGAGGTAGAGTACAGTGGAGCACAGTAGAGGTAGAGTACAGTGGAGTATAGTAGAGGTAGAGTACAGTAGAGCACAGTAGAGATAGAGTACAGTAGAGCACAGTAGAGGTAGAGTACAGTGGAGCACAGTAGAGGAAGAGTAGAGTGTAGTACAGAAGAGATAGAGTGCAGTGGAGTACAGTAGAGGTAGAGTACAGCTGAGCACAGTAGAGGTAGAGTAGAGTGGAGCACAGTAGAGGTAGAGTACATTGGACTACAGTAGAGGTAGTGTACAGTGGAGCACAGTAGAGGTAGAGTACAGTGGAGCACAGTAGAGGTAGAGTACAGTGGAGTATAATAGAGGTAGAGTACAGTAGAGCACAGTAGAGATAGAGTACAGTAGATCAGAGTAGAGGTAGAGTACATTGGAGTACAGTAGAGGTAGAGTACAGTGGAGCACTGTAGAGGTGGAGTACAGTGGAGTACAGTAGAGGTAGAGTACAATGGAGCACAGTAGAGATAGAGTACAGTAGAGTACAGTAGAGGTAGAGTACAGTGGAGCACAGTAGAGATAGAGTACAGTGGAGTACAGTAGAGGTAGAGTACAGTGGAGCACAGTAGAGGTAGAGTACAGTGGAGTACAGTGGAGCACAGTAGAGGTGGAGTACAGTAGAGTACAGTAGACTTAGAGAACAGTACAGTACAGTAGAGGTAGAGTACAGTGGAGTACAGTAGAGATAGAGTACAGTAGAGCACAGTAGAGGTAGAGTACAGTGGAGTATAGTAGAGGTAGAGTACAGTGGAGTACAGTAGACGTAGAGTACAGTGGAGTACAGTAGAGGTAGAGTACAGTGGAGCACAGTAGATGTAGAGTACAGTGGAGCACAGTAGAGCTGGAGTACAGTGGAGTACAGTGGAGCACAGTAGAGGTGGAGTACAGTAGAGTAGAGTAGAGGTAGAGTACAGTGGAGTACAGTAGAGATAGAGCACAGTGGAGTAGAGTAGAGATAGAGTACAGTGGATTAGAGTAGAGATAGAGTACAGTGGAGTATAGTTGAGGTAGAGTACAGTGGAGCACAGTGGAGGTAGAGTAGAGTGGAGTATAGTTTAGGTAGACTACAGTGGAGTACAGTAGAGGTAGAGTACAGTGGAGCACAGTAGAGATAGAGTACAGTAGAGCACAGTAGAGGTAGAGTACAGTGGAGCACAGTAGAGGTAGAGTACAGTGGAGTATAGTTGAGGTAGACTACAGTAGAGTACAGTAGAGGTAGAGTACAGTGGAGCACAGTAGAGATAGAGTACAGTAGAGCAGAGTAGAGGTAGAGTACAGTGGAGTACAGTAGAGGTAGAGTAGAGTGGAGCACATTAGAGGTGGAGTAGAGTAGAGTACAGTAGAGGTAGAGTACAGTGGAGCACAGTAGAGATAGAGTACAGTAGAGCACACTAGAGGTAGAGTACAGTGGAGCACAGTAGAGGTAGAGTAGAGTGGAGCACAGTAGAGGTAGAGTACAGTGGAGTACAGTAGAGGTAGTGTACAGTGGAGCACAGTAGAGGTAGAGTACAGTGGAGCACAGTAGAGGTAGAGTACAGTGGAGTATAGTAGAGGTAGAGTAGAGTAGAGCACAGTAGAGATAGAGAACAGTAGAGCACAGTAGAGGTAGAGTACAGTGGAGCACAGTAGAGGAAGAGTACAGTGTAGTACAGAAGAGATAGAGTACAGTGGAGTACAGTAGAGGTAGAGTACAGCTGAGCACAGTAGAGGTAGAGTAGAGTGGAGTAGAGTAGAGATAGAGTACAGTGGATTAGAGTAGAGATAGAGTACAGTGGAGTATAGTTGAGGTAGAGTACAGTGGAGCACAGTGGAGGTAGAGTAGAGTGGAGTATAGTTTAGGTAGACTACAGTGGAGTACAGTAGAGGTAGAGTACAGTGGAGTACAGTAGAGATAGAGTAGAGTGGAGTAGAGTAGAGATAGAGTACAGTGGATTAGAGTAGAGATAGAGTACAGTGGAGTATAGTTGAGGTAGAGTACAGTGGAGCACAGTGGAGGTAGAGTAGAGTGGAGTATAGTTTAGGTAGACTACAGTGGAGTACAGTAGAGGTAGAGTACAGTGGAGCACAGTAGAGATAGAGTACAGTAGAGCACAGTAGAGGTAGAGTACAGTGGAGCACAGTAGAGGTAGAGTACAGTGGAGTATAGTTGAGGTAGACTACAGTAGAGTACAGTAGAGGTAGAGTACAGTAAAGCACAGTAGAGATAGAGTACAGTAGAGCAGAGTAGAGGTAGAGTACAGTGGAGTACAGTAGAGGTAGAGTAGAGTGGAGCACATTAGAGGTGGAGTAGAGTAGAGTACAGTAGAGGTAGAGTACAGTGGAGCACAGTAGAGATAGAGTACAGTAGAGCACAGTAGAGGTAGAGTACAGTGGAGCACAGTAGAGGTAGAGTAGAGTGGAGCACAGTAGAGGTAGAGTACAGTGGAGTACAGTAGAGGTAGTGTACATTGGAGCACAGTAGAGGTAGAGTACAGTGGAGCAAAGTAGAGGTAGAGTACAGTGGAGTACAGTAGAGATAGAGCACAGTGGAGTAGAGTAGAGATAGAGTACAGTGGATTAGAGTAGAGATAGAGTACAGTGGAGTATAGTTGCGGTAGAGTACAGTGGAGCACAGTAGAGGTAGAGTACAGTGGAGTATAGTTGAGGTAGACTACAGTGGAGTACAGTAGAGGTAGAGTACAGTGGAGCACAGTAGAGATAGAGTACAGTAGAGCAGAGTAGAGGTAGAGTACAGTGGAGTACAGTAGAGGTAGAGTACAATAGAACACTGTAGAGGTGGAGTAGAGTGGAGTACAGTAGAGGTAGAGTACAATGGAGCACAGTAGATGTAGAGTACAGTGGAGCACAGTAGAGCTGGAGTACAGTGGAGTACAGTGGAGCACAGTAGAGGTGGAGTACAGTAGAGTAGAGTAGAGGTAGAGTACAGTGGAGTACAGTAGAGATAGAGTAGAGTGGAGTAGAGTAGAGATAGAGTACAGTGGATTAGAGTAGAGGTAGAGTACAGTGGAGTACAGTAGAGATAGAGTACAGTAGAGCACAGTAGAGGTAGAATACAGTGGAGTACAGTAGAGGTAGAGTACAGTGGAGTACAGTAGAGGTAGAGTACAGTGGAGTACAGTAGAGGTAGAGTACAGTGGAGCTAAGTAGATGTAGAGTACAGTGGAGCACAGTAGAGCTGGAGTACAGTGGAGTACAGTGGAGCACAGTAGAGGTGGAGTACAGTAGAGTAGAGTAGAGGTAGAGTACAGTAGAGTACAGTAGAGGTAGAGTACAGTGGAGCACAGTAGAGATAGAGTACAGTAGAGCAGAGTAGAGCTAGAGTACAGTGGAGTACAGTAAAGGTAGAGTAGAGTGGAGCACATTAGAGGTAGAGTACAGTGGAGCACAGTAGAGGTAGAGTACAGTGGAGCACAGTAGAGGTAGAGTACAGTGGAGTATAGTTGAGGTAGACTACAGTGGAGTACAGTAGAGGTAGAGTACAGTGGAGCACAGTAGAGATAGAGTAGAGTAGAGCAGAGTAGAGCTAGAGTACAATGGAGTACAGTAAAGGTAGAGTAGAGTGGAGCACATTAGAGGTAGAGTACAGTGGAGCACAGTAGAGGTAGAGTACAGTGGAGTATAGTAGAGGTAGAGTAGAGCGGAGTACAGTAGAGGTAGAGTACAGTAGAGCAGAGTAGAGATAGAGTACAGTGGAGTAGAGTAGAGGTAGAGCAGAGTGGAGCACTGTAGAGGTAGAGTACAGTGGAGTACAGTAGAGGTAGAGTACTGTGGAGCACAGTAGAGGTAGAGTACAGTGGAGTACAGTAGAGGTAGTGTACAGTGGAGCAGAGTAGAGGTAGAGTACAGTGGAGCACAGTAGAGGTAGAGTACAGTGGGGTACAGTAGAAATAGAGTACAGTGGAGCACAGTAGAGTAGAGTACAGTAGAGCACAGTAAAGGTAGAGTACAGTGGAACACAGTAGAGATAGAGTACAGTAGAGCAGAGTAGAGGTAGAGTACAGTGGAGCACAGTAGAGGTAGAGTAGAGTGGAGTATAGTTGAGGTAGACTACAGTGGAGTACAGTAGAGGTGGAGTACAGTAGAGTATAGTAGATGTAGAGTACAGTGGACTACAGTAGTGATAGAGTACAGTGGAGCACAGTAGAGATAAGTGCAGTGGAGTATAGTAGAGGTAGAGTACAGTGGAGTACAGTAGAGGTAGAGTACAGCTGAGCACAGTAGAGGTAGAGTAGAGTGGAGCACAGTAGAGGTAGAGTACAGTGGACTACAGTAGATGTAGTGTACAGTGGAGCACAGTAGAGGTAGAGTACAGTGGAGCACAATAGAGGTAGAGTACAGTGGAGTATAATAGAGGTAGAGTACAGTAGAGCACAGTAGAGATAGAGTACAGTAGAGCAGAGTAGAGGTAGAATACAGTGGAGTACAGTAGAGGTAGAGTACAGTGGAGCACTGTAGAGGTGGAGTACAGTGGAGTACAGTAGAGGTAGAGTACAGTGGAGCACAGTAGAGATAGACTACAGTAGAGCACAGTAGAGGTAGAGTACAGTGGAGCACAGTAGAGCTAGAGTACAGTGGAGTACAGTGGAGCACAGTAGAGGTGGAGTACAGTAGAGTAGAGTAGAGGTAGAGTACAGTGGAGTACAGTAGAGATAGAGTAGAGTGGAGTAGAGTAGAGATAGGGTACAGTGGATTAGAGTAGAGATAGAGTACAGTGGAGTATAGTTGAGGTAGAGTACAGTGGAGCACAGTAGAGGTAGAGAACAGTGGAGTATAGTTGAGGTAGACTACAGTGGAGTACAGTAGAGGTAGAGTACAGTGGAGCACAGTAGAGATAGAGTACAGTAGAGCAGAGTAGAGGTAGAGTACAGTGGAGTACAGTAGAGGTAGAGTACAGTAGAACACTGTAGAGGTGGAGTACAGTGGAGTACAGTAGAGGTAGAGTACAGTGGAGCACAGTAGAGATAGAGTAAAATAGAGCAGAGTAGAGGTAGAGTACAGTGGAGTACAGTAGAGGTAGAGTACAGTTGAGCATAGTAGAGATAGAGTACAGTAGAGCACAGTAGAGGTAGAGTACAGTGGAGTATAGTAAAGGTAGAGTACAGTGGAGTACAGTAGAGGTAGATTACAGTGGAGCACAGTAGAGGTAGAGTACAGTGGAGTATAGTTGAGGTAGACAACAGTGGAGTGCAGTAGAGGTAGAGTACAGTGGAGCACAGTAGAGATAGAGTACAGTAGAGCAGAGTAGAGGTAGAGTACAGTGGAGTACAGTAGAGGTAGAGAACAGTAGAGCAGAGTAGAGGTAGAGTACAGTGGAGTACAGTGGAGCACAGTAGAGGTGGAGTACAGTAGAGTAGAGTAGAGGTAGAGTACAGTGGAGTACAGTAGAGGTAGAGTACAGTGGAGTATAGTTGAGGTGGACTACAGTGGAGTAAAGTAGAGGTAGAGTACAGTGAAGTACAGTATAGGTAGAGCACAGTAGAGCAGAGTAGAGGTAGAGTACAGTGGAGTACAGTAGAGGTAGAGCACAGTGGATCACTGTAAAGGTAGAATACAGTGGAGTACAGTAGAGATAGAGTACAGTGGAGCACAGTAGAGGTAGAGTACAGTGGAGCACAGTAGAGATAGAGTACAGTAGAGCACAGTAGAGGTAGAGTACAGTGGAGCACAGTAGAGGTAGAGTAGAGTGGAGCACAGTAGAGGTAGAGTATAGTGGAGTACAGTAGAGGTAGTGTACAGTGGAGCACAGTAGAGGTAGAGTACAGTGGAGCACAGTAGAGGTAGAGTACAGTGGAGTATAGTAGAGGTAGAGTACAGTAGAGCACAGTAGAGGTAGAGTACAGTGGAGCACAGTAGAGGAAGAGTACAGTGTAGTACAGAAGAGATAGAGTGCAGTGGAGTACAGTAGAGGTAGAGTACAGCTGAGCACAGTAGAGGTAGAGTAGAGTGGAGCACAGTAGAGGTAGAGTACATTGGACTACAGTAGAGGTAGTGTACAGTGGAGCACAGTAGAGGTAGAGTACAGTGGAGTACAGTAGAGGTAGAGTACAATGGAGCACAGTAGAGATAGAGTACAGTAGAGTACAGTAGAGGTAGAGTACAGTGGAGCACAGTAGAGATAGAGTACAGTGGAGTACAGTAGAGGTAGAGTACAGTGGAGCACAGTAGAGGTAGAGTACAGTAGAGCAAGTAGAGGTAGAGTAAAGTGGAGTACAATAGAGATAGAGTACAGTGGAGTAGAGTAGAGATAGAGTACAGTGGAGCACAGCAGAGGTAGAGTACAGTGGATCACAGTAGAGGTAGAGTACAGTGAAGTACAGTAGAGTACAGTAGAGGTAGAGTACAGTGGAGCACAGTAGAGATAGAGTACAGTGGAGTACAGTAGAGGTAGAGTACAGTGGAGCACAGTAGAGGTAGAGTACAGTGGAGCACTGTAGAGGTAGGGTACAGTGGAGTACAGTAGAGATAGAGTACAGTGGAGCACAGTAGAGGTAGAGTACAGTGGAGCACAGTAGAGATAGAGTACAGTAGAGTAGAGTAGAGGTGGAGTACAGTGGAGTACAGTAGAGGTAGAGTACAGTAGAACACTGTAGATATAAGTGCAGTGGAGTATAGTAGAGGTAGAGTACAGTGGAGTACAGTAGAGGTAGAGTACAGTGGAGTACAGTAGAGGTAGAGTAGAGTGGAGCACATTAGAGGTGGAGTAGAGAAGAGTACAGTAGAGGTAGAGTACAGTGGAGTACAGTAGAGGTAGAGTAGAGTGGAGCACATTAGAGGTGGAGTAGAGTAGAGTACAGTAGAGGTAGAGTACAGTGGAGCACAGTAGAGATAGAGTACAGTAGAGCACAGTAGAGGTAGAGTACAGTGGAGCACAGTAGAGGTAGAGTAGAGTGGAGTACAGTAGAGGTAGAGTACAGTGGAGAACAGTAGAGGTAGAGTACAGTGGAGTAGAGTAGAGATAGAGTACAGTGGAGCACAGCAGAGGTAGAGTACAGTGGATCACAGTAGAGATAGATGACAGTGGAGTACAGTGGAGCACAGTAGAGGAATAGTACAGTGGAGCACAGTAGAGATAGAGTACAGTGGAGTACAGTAGAGGTAGAGCACAGTAGAGCAGAGTAGAGGTAGAGTACAGTGGAGTACAGTAGAGGTAGAGCACAGTGGAGCACTGTGGAGGTAGAGTACAGTGGAGTACAGTAGAGATAAAGTACAGTGGAGCAGAGTAGAGGTAGAGTACAGTGGAGCACAGTAGAGGTAGAGTACAGTGGAGCACAGTAGAGGTAGAGTACAGTGGAGTACAGTAGAGGTAGTGTACAGTGGAGCACAGTAGAGGTAGAGTACAGTGGAGCACAGTAGATGTAGAGTACAGTGGGGCACAGTAGAAATAGAGTACAGTGGAGCACAGTAGAGAAGAGTACAGTAGAGCACAGTAGAGGTAGAGTACAGTGGAGCACAGTAGAGATAGAGTACAGTGGAGTACAGTAGAGGAAGAGTACAGTGGAGTACAGTGGAGCACAGTAGAGGTGGAGTACAGTAGAGTACAGTAGAGGTAGAGTACAGTGGAGTAAAATAGAGAGAGTACAGTGGAGTAGAGTAGAGATAGAGTACAGTGGAGCAGAGTGGAGGTAGAGTACAGTGGAGTACAGTAGAGGTAGAGTAGAGTGGAGCACATTAGAGGTGGAGTAGAGTAGAGTACAGTAGAGGTAGAGTACAGTGGAGCACAGTAAAGATAGAGTACAGTAGAGCACAGTAGAGGTAGAGTACAGTGGAGCACAGTAGAGGTAGAGTAGAGTGGAGCACAGTAGAGGTAGAGTACAGTGGAGTACAGTAGAGGTAGTGTACAGTGGAGCACAGTAGAGGTAGAGTACAGTGGAGCACAGTAGAGGTAGAGTACAGTGGAGTATAGTAGAGGTAGAGTACAGTAGAGCACAGTAGAGATAGAGTACAGTAGAGCACAGTAGAGGTAGAGTACAGTGGAGCACAGTAGAGGAAGAGTAGAGTGTAGTACAGAAGAGATAGAGTGCAGTGGAGTACAGTAGAGGTAGAGTACAGCTGAGCACAGTAGAGGTAGAGTAGAGTGGAGCACAGTAGAGGTAGAGTACATTGGACTACAGTAGAGGTAGTGTACAGTGGAGCACAGTAGAGGTAGAGTACAGTGGAGCACAGTAGAGGTAGAGTACAGTGGAGTATAATAGAGGTAGAGTACAGTAGAGCACAGTAGAGATAGAGTACAGTAGATCAGAGTAGAGGTAGAGTACATTGGAGTACAGTAGAGGTAGAGTACAGTGGAGCACTGTAGAGGTGGAGTACAGTGGAGTACAGTAGAGGTAGAGTACAATGGAGCACAGTAGAGATAGAGTACAGTAGAGTACAATAGAGGTAGAGTACAGTGGAGCACAGTAGAGATAGAGTACAGTGGAGTACAGTAGAGGTAGAGTACAGTGGAGCACAGTAGAGGTAGAGTACAGTGGAGTACAGTGGAGCACAGTAGAGGTGGAGTACAGTAGAGTACAGTAGACTTAGAGAACAGTACAGTACAGTAGAGGTAGAGTACAGTGGAGTACAGTAGAGATAGAGTACAGTAGAGCACAGTAGAGGTAGAGTACAGTGGAGTATAGTAGAGGTAGAGTACAGTGGAGTACAGTAGACGTAGAGTACAGTGGAGTACAGTAGAGGTAGAGTACAGTGGAGCACAGTAGATGTAGAGTACAGTGGAGCACAGTAGAGCTGGAGTACAGTGGAGTACAGTGGAGCACAGTAGAGGTGGAGTACAGTAGAGTAGAGTAGAGGTAGAGTACAGTGGAGTACAGTAGAGATAGAGCACAGTGGAGTAGAGTAGAGATAGAGTACAGTGGATTAGAGTAGAGATAGAGTACAGTGGAGTATAGTTGAGGTAGAGTACAGTGGAGCACAGTGGAGGTAGAGTAGAGTGGAGTATAGTTTAGGTAGACTACAGTGGAGTACAGTAGAGGTAGAGTACAGTGGAGCACAGTAGAGATAGAGTACAGTAGAGAACAGTAGAGGTAGAGTACAGTGGAGCACAGTAGAGGTAGAGTACAGTGGAGTATAGTTGAGGTAGACTACAGTAGAGTACAGTAGAGGTAGAGTACAGTGGAGCACAGTAGAGATAGAGTACAGTAGAGCAGAGTAGAGGTAGAGTACAGTGGAGTACAGTAGAGGTAGAGTAGAGTGGAGCACATTAGAGGTGGAGTAGAGTAGAGTACAGTAGAGGTAGAGTACAGTGGAGCACAGTAGAGATAGAGTACAGTAGAGCACAGTAGAGGTAGAGTACAGTGGAGCACAGTAGAGGTAGAGTAGAGTGGAGCACAGTAGAGGTAGAGTACAGTGGAGTACAGTAGAGGTAGTGTACAGTGGAGCACAGTAGAGGTAGAGTACAGTGGAGCACAGTAGAGGTAGAGTACAGTGGAGTATAGTAGAGGTAGAGTAGAGTAGAGCACAGTAGAGATAGAGAACAGTAGAGCACAGTAGAGGTAGAGTACAGTGGAGCACAGTAGAGGAAGAGTACAGTGTAGTACAGAAGAGATAGAGTACAGTGGAGTACAGTAGAGGTAGAGTACAGCTGAGCACAGTAGAGGTAGAGTAGAGTGGAGCACAGTAGAGGTAGAGTACATTGGACTACAGTAGAGGTAGTGTACAGTGGAGCACAGTAGAGGTAGAGTACAGTGGAGCACAGTAGAGGGGTGAGTACAGTGGAGTATAATAGAGGTAGAGTACAGTAGAGCACAGTAGAGATAGAGTACAGTAGAGCAGAGTAGAGGTAGAGTATATTGGAGTACAGTAGAGGTAGAGTACAGTGGAGCACTGTAGAGGTGGAGTACAGTGGAGTACAGTAGAGGTAGAGTACAGTGGAGCACAGTAGAGATAGAGTACAGTAGAGCACAGTAGAGGTAGAGTACAGTGGAGCACAGTAGAGCTAGAGTACAGTGGAGTACAGTGGAGCACAGTAGAGGTGGAGTACAGTAGAGTAGAGTAGAGGTAGAGTACAGTGGAGTACAGTAGAGATAGAGTAGAGTGGAGTAGAGTAGAGATAGAGTACAGTGGATTAGAGTAGAGATAGAGTACAGTGGAGTATAGTTGAGGTAGAGTACAGTGGAGCACAGTGGAGGTAGAGTAGAGTGGAGTATAGTTTAGGTAGACTACAGTGGAGTACAGTAGAGGTAGAGTACAGTGGAGCACAGTAGAGATAGAGTACAGTAGAGCACAGTAGAGGTAGAGTACAGTGGAGCACAGTAGAGGTAGAGTACAGTGGAGTATAGTTGAGGTAGACTACAGTAGAGTACAGTAGAGGTAGAGTACAGTAAAGCACAGTAGAGATAGAGTACAGTAGAGCAGAGTAGAGGTAGAGTACAGTGGAGTACAGTAGAGGTAGAGTAGAGTGGAGCACATTAGAGGTGGAGTAGAGTAGAGTACAGTAGAGGTAGAGTACAGTGGAGCACAGTAGAGATAGAGTACAGTAGACCACAGTAGAGGTAGAGTACAGTGGAGCACAGTAGAGGTAGAGTAGAGTGGAGCACAGTAGAGGTAGAGTACAGTGGAGTACAGTAGAGGTAGTGTACATTGGAGCACAGTAGAGGTAGAGTACAGTGGAGCAAAGTAGAGGTAGAGTACAGTGGAGTACAGTAGAGATAGAGCACAGTGGAGTAGAGTAGAGATAGAGTACAGTGGATTAGAGTAGAGATAGAGTACAGTGGAGTATAGTTGCGGTAGAGTACAGTGGAGCACAGTAGAGGTAGAGTACAGTGGAGTATAGTTGAGGTAGACTACAGTGGAGTACAGTAGAGGTAGAGTACAGTGGAGCACAGTAGAGATAGAGTACAGTAGAGCAGAGTAGAGGTAGAGTACAGTGGAGTACAGTAGAGGTAGAGTACAATAGAACACTGTAGAGGTGGAGTAGAGTGGAGTACAGTAGAGGTAGAGTACAATGGAGCACAGTAGATGTAGAGTACAGTGGAGCACAGTAGAGCTGGAGTACAGTGGAGTACAGTGGAGCACAGTAGAGGTGGAGTACAGTAGAGTAGAGTAGAGGTAGAGTACAGTGGAGTACAGTAGAGATAGAGTAGAGTTGAGTAGAGTAGAGATAGAGTACAGTGGATTAGAGTAGAGGTAGAGTACAGTGGAGTACAGTAGAGATAGAGTACAGTAGAGCACAGTAGAGGTAGAATACAGTGGAGTACAGTAGAGGTAGAGTACAGTGGAGTACAGTAGAGGTAGAGTACAGTGGAGTACAGTAGAGGTAGAGTACAGTGGAGCTAAGTAGATGTAGAGTACAGTGGAGCACAGTAGAGCTGGAGTACAGTGGAGTACAGTGGAGCACAGTAGAGGTGGAGTACAGTAGAGTAGAGTAGAGGTAGAGTACAGTGGAGTACAGTAGAGATAGAGTAGAGTGGAGTAGAGTAGAGATAGAGTACAGTGGATTAGAGTAGATATAGAGTACAGTGGAGTATAGTTGAGGTAGAGTACAGTGGAGCACAGTGGAGGTAGAGTAGAGTGGAGTATAGTTTAGGTAGACTACAGTGGAGTACAGTAGAGGTAGAGTACAGTGGAGCACAGTAGAGATAGAGTACAATAGAGCACAGTAGAGGTAGAGTACAGTGGAGCACAGTAGAGGTAGAGTACAGTGGAGTATAGTTGAGGTAGACTACAGTAGAGTACAGTAGAGGTAGAGTACAGTGGAGCACAGTAGAGATAGAGTACAGTAGAGCAGAGTAGAGGTAGAGTACAGTGGAGTAGAGTAGAGGTAGAGTAGAGTGGAGCACATTAGAGGTGGAGTAGAGTAGAGTACAGTAGAGGTAGAGTACAGTGGAGCACAGTAGAGATAGAGTACAGTAGAGCACAGTAGAGGTAGAGTACAGTGGAGCACAGTAGAGGTAGAGTAGAGTGGAGCACAGTAGAGGTAGAGTACAGTGGAGTACAGTAGAGGTAGTGTACAGTGGAGCACAGTAGAGGTAGAGTACAGTGGAGTACAGTAGAGGTAGAGTACAGTGGAGTATAGTAGAGGTAGAGTACAGTAGAGCACAGTAGAGATAGAGTACAGTAGAGCACAGTAGAGGTAGAGTACAGTGGAGCACAGTAGAGGAAGAGTACAGTGTAGTACAGAAGAGATAGAGTACAGTGGAGTACAGTAGAGGTAGAGTACAGCTGAGCACAGTAGAGGTAGAGTAGAGTGGAGCACAGTAGAGGTAGAGTACAGTGGACTAAAGTAGAGGTAGAGTACAGTGGAGCACAGTAGAGCTAGAGTACAGTGGAGTACAGTGGAGCACAGTAGAGGTGGAGTACAGTAGAGTAGAGTAGAGGTAGAGTACAGTGGAGTACAGTAGAGATAGAGTAGAGTGGAGTAGAGTAGAGATAGAGTACAGTGGATTAGAGTAGAGATAGAGTACAGTGGAGCACAGTAGAGGTAGAGTAGAGTGGAGCACAGTAGAGGTAGAGTACAGTGGACTACAATAGAGGTATTGTACAGTGGAGCACAGTAGAGGTAGAGTACAGTGGAGCACAGTAGAGGTAGAGTACATTGGAGTACAGTAGAGGTAGAGTACAGTGGAGCACTGTAGAGGTAGAGTACAGTGGAGTATAGTAGAGGTAGAGTACAGTGCAGTAGAGTAGAGGTAGAGTACAGTGGAGCACAGTAGATGTAGAGTACAGTGGAGCACAGTAGAGGTAGAGTACAGGGGAGTATAGTTGAGGTAGACTACAGTGGAGTACAGTAGAGATAGCGTACAGTGGAGTACAGTAGAGATTGAGTAGAGTAGAGCGGAGTAGAGGTAGAGTAAAGTGGAGTACAGTAGAGGTAGAGCACAGTGGAGCACTGTAGAGGTAGTGTACAGTGGAGTACAGTAGAGATAGAGTACAGTGGAGCACAGTAGAGGTAGAGTACAGTGGAGCACAGTAGAGATAGAGTACAGTAGAGCAGAGTAGAGGTAGAGTACAGTGGAGTACAGTAGAGGTAGAGTACAGTAGAACACTGTAGAGATAAGTGCAGTGGAGTATAGTAGAGGTAGAGTACAGTGGAGTACAGTAGAGGTAGAGTACAGTGGAGTACAGTAGAGGTAGAGTAGAGTGGAGCACATTAGAGGTGGAGTAGAGAAGAGTACAGTAGAGGTAGAGTACAGTGGAGTACATTAGAGGTAGAGTACAGTGGAGAACAGTAGAGGTAGAGTACAGTGGAGTAGAGTAGAGATAGAGTACAGTGGAGCACAGCAGAGGTAGAGTACATTGGATCACAGTAGAGATAGATGACAGTGGAGTACAGTGGAGCACAGTAGAGGAATAGTACAGTGGAGCACAGTAGAGATAGATTACAGTGGAGTACAGTAGAGATAGAGTACAGTGGAGTACAGTAGAGGTAGAGCACAGTAGAGCAGAGTAGAGGTAGAGTACAGTGGATTACAGTAGAGGTAGAGCACAGTGGAGCACTGTGGAGGTAGAGTACAGTGGAGTACAGTAGAGATAAAGTACCGTGGAGCAGAGTAGAGGTAGAGTACAGTGGAGCACAGTAGAGGTAGAGTACAGTGGAGCACAGTAGAGGTAGAGTACAGTGGAGTACAGTAGAGGTAGTGTACAGTGGAGCACAGTAGAGGTAGAGTACAGTGGAGCACAGTAGATGTAGAGTACAGTGGGGCACAGTAGAAATAGAGTACAGTGGAGCACAGTAGAGAAGAGTACAGTAGAGCACAGTAGAGGTAGAGTACAGTGGAGCACAGTAGAGATAGAGTACAGTGGAGTACAGTAGAGGAAGAGTACAGTGGAGTACAGTGGAGCACAGTAGAGGTGGAGTACAGTAGAGTACAGTAGAGGTAGAGTACAGTGGAGTAAAATAGAGAGAGTACAGTGGAGTAGAGTAGAGATAGAGTACAGTGGAGCACAGCAGAGGTAGAGTACAGTGGATCACAGTAGAGATAGAGTACAGTGGAGTACAGTGGTGCACAGTAGAGGTAGAGTACAGTGGAGAACAGTAGAGATAGAGTACAGTGGAGTACAGTAGAGGTAGAGTACAGTGGAGCACAGTAGAGATAGAGTACAGTGGAGTACAGTAGAGGTAGAGTACAGTGGAGCACAGTAGAGGTAGAGTACAGTGGAGTACAGGGGACCACAGTAGAGGTGGAGTACAGTAGAGTACAGTAGACTTAGAGAACAGTACAGTACAGTAGAGGTAGAGTACAGTGGTGTACAGTAGAGATAGAGTACAGTAGAGCACAGTAGAGGTAGAGTACAGTGGAGTATAGTAGAGGTAGAGTACAGTGGAGTACAGTAGAGGTAGAGTACAGTGGAGTACAGTAGAGGTAGAGTACAGTGGAGCACAGTAGATGTAGAGTACAGTGGAGCACAGTAGAGCTGGAGTACAGTGGAGTACAGTGGAACACAGTAGAGGTGGAGTACAGTAGAGTAGAGTAGAGGTAGAGTACAGTGGAGTACAGTAGAGATAGAGCACAGTGGAGTAGAGTAGAGATAGAGTACAGTGGATTAGAGTAGAGATAGAGTACAGTGGAGTATAGTTGAGGTAGAGTACAGTGGAGCACAGTGGAGGTAGAGTAGAGTGGAGTATAGTTTAGGTAGACTACAGTGGAGTACAGTAGAGGTAGAGTACAGTGGAGCACAGTAGAGATAGAGTACAGTAGAGCACAGTAGAGGTAGAGTACAGTGGAGCACAGTAGAGGTAGAGTACAGTGGAGTATAGTTGAGGTAGACTACAGTAGAGTACAGTAGAGGTAGAGTACAGTGGAGCACAGTAGAGATAGAGTACAGTAGAGCAGAGTAGAGGTAGAGTACAGTGGAGTACAGTAGAGGTAGAGTAGAGTGGAGCACATTAGAGGTGGAGTAGAGTAGAGTACAGTAGAGGTAGAGTACAGTGGAGCACAGTAGAGATAGAGTACAGTAGAGCAAAGTAGAGGTAGAGTACAGTGGAGCACAGTAGAGGTAGAGTAGAGTGGAGCACAGTAGAGGTAGAGTACAGTGGAGTACAGTAGAGGTAGTGTACAGTGGAGCACAGTAGAGGTAGAGTACAGTGGAGCACAGTAGAGGTAGAGTACAGTGGAGTACAGTAGAGGTAGAGTACAGTAGAGCACAGTAGAGATAGAGTACAGTAGAGCACAGTAGAGGTAGAGTACAGTGGAGCACAGTAGAGGAAGAGTACAGTGTAGTACAGAAGAGATAGAGTGCAGTGGAGTACAGTAGAGGTAGAGTACAGCTGAGCACAGTAGAGGTAGAGTAGAGTGGAGCACAGTAGAGGTAGAGTACATTGGACTACAGTAGAGGTAGTGAACAGTGGAGCACAGTAGAGGTAGAGTACAGTGGAGCACAGTAGAGGTAGAGTACAGTGGAGTATAATAGAGGTAGAGTACAGTAGAGCACAGTAGAGATAGAGTACAGTAGAGCAGAGTAGAGGTAGAGTACATTGGAGTACAGTAGAGGTAGAGTACAGTGGAGCACTGTAGAGGTGGAGTACAGTGGAGTACAGTAGAGGTAGAGTACAATGGAGCACAGTAGAGATAGAGTACAGTAGAGTACAGTAGAGGTAGAGTACAGTGGAGCACAGTAGAGATAGAGTACAGTATAGTACAGTAGAGGTAGAGTACAGTGGAGCACAGTAGAGGTAGAGTACAGTGGAGTACAGTGGAGCACAGTAGAGGTGGAGTACAGTAGAGTACAGTAGACTTAGAGAACAGTACAGTACAGTAGAGGTAGAGTACAGTGGAGTACAGTAGAGATAGAGTACAGTAGAGCACAGTAGAGGTAGAGTACAGTGGAGTATAGTAGAGGTAGAGTACAGTGGAGTACAGTAGAGGTAGAGTACAGTGGAGTACAGTAGAGGTAGAGTACAGTGGAGCACAGTAGATGTAGAGTACAGTGGAGCAAAGTAGAGCTGGAGTACAGTGGAGTACAGTGGAGCACAGTAGAGGTGGAGTACAGTAGAGTAGAGTAGAGGTAGAGTACAGTGGAGTACAGTAGAGATAGAGCACAGTGGAGTAGAGTAGAGATAGAGTACAGTGGATTAGAGTAGAGATAGAGTACAGTGGAGTATAGTTGAGGTAGAGTACAGTGGAGCACAGTGGAGGTAGAGTAGAGTGGAGTATAGTTTAGGTAGACTACAGTGGAGTACAGTAGAGGTAGAGTACAGTGGAGCACAGTAGAGATAGAGTACAGTAGAGCACAGTAGAGGTAGAGTACAGTGGAGCACAGTAGAGGTAGAGTACAGTGGAGTATAGTTGAGGTAGACTACAGTAGAGTACAGTAGAGGTAGAGTACAGTGGAGCACAGTTGAGATAGAGTACAGTAGAGCAGAGTAGAGGTAGAGTACAGTGGAGTACAGTAGAGGTAGAGTAGAGTGGAGCACATTAGAGGTGGAGTAGAGTACAGTAGAGGTAGAGTACAGTGGAGCACAGTAGAGATAGAGTACAGTAGAGCACAGTAGAGGTAGAGTACAGTGGAGCACAGTAGAGGTAGAGTAGAGTGGAGCACAGTAGAGGTAGAGTACAGTGGAGTACAGTAGAGGTAGTGTACAGTGGAGCACAGTAGAGGTAGAGTACAGTGGAGCACAGTAGAGGTAGAGTACAGTGGAGTATAGTAGAGGTAGAGTACAGTAGAGCACAGTAGAGATAGAGTACAATAGAGCACAGTAGAGGTAGAGTACAGTGGAGCACAGTAGAGGAAGAGTACAGTGTAGTACAGAAGAGATAGAGTACAGTGGAGTACAGTAGAGGTAGAGTACAGCTGAGCACAGTAGAGGTAGAGTAGAGTGGAGCACAGTAGAGGTAGAGTCAATTGGACTACAGTAGAGGTAGTGTACAGTGGAGCACAGTAGAGGTAGAGTACAGTGGAGCACAGTAGAGGTAGAGTACAGTGGAGTATAATAGAGGTAGAGTACAGTAGAGCACAGTAGAGATAGAGTACAGTAGAGCAGAGTAGAGGTAGAGTACATTGGAGTACAGTAGAGGTAGAGTACAGTGGAGCACTGTAGAGGTGGAGTACAGTGGAGTACAGTAGAGGTAGAGTACAGTGGAGCACAGTAGAGATAGAGTACAGTAGAGCACAGTAGAGGTAGAGTACAGTGGAGCACAGTAGAGCTAGAGTACAGTGGAGTACAGTGGAGTACAGTAGAGGTGGAGTACAGTAGAGTAGAGTAGAGGTAGAGTACAGTGGAGTACAGTAGAGATAGAGTAGAGTGGAGTATAGTTTAGGTAGACTACAGTGGAGTACAGTAGAGGTAGAGTACAGTGGAGCACAGTAGAGGTAGAGTACAGTGGAGTATAGTTGAGGTAGACTACAGTAGAGTACAGTAGAGGTAGAGTACAGTGGAGCACAGTAGAGATAGAGTACAGTAGAGCAGAGTAGAGGTAGAGTACAGTGGAGTACAGTAGAGGTAGAGTAGAGTGGAGCACATTAGAGGTGGAGTAGAGTAGAGTACAGTAGAGGTAGAGTACAGTGGAGCACAGTAGAGATAGAGTACAGTAGAGCACAGTAGAGGTAGAGTACAGTGGAGCACAGTAGAGGTAGAGTACAGTGGAGTACAGTAGAGGTAGTGTACAGTGGAGCACAGTAGAGGTAGAGTACAGTGGAGCACAGTAGAGGTAGAGTACAGTGGAGTATAGTAGTGGTAGAGTACAGTAGAGCACAGTAGAGATAGAGTACAGTAGAGCACAGTAGAGGTAGAGTACAGTGGAGCACAGTAGAGGAAGAGTACAGTGTAGTACAGAAGAGATAGAGTGCAGTGGAGTACAGTAGAGGTAGAGTACAGCTGAGCACAGTAGAGTTAGAGTAGAGTGGAGCACAGTAGAGGTAGAGTACATTGGACTACAGTAGAGGTAGTGTACAGTGGAGCACAGTAGAGGTAGAGTACAGTGGAGCACAGTAGAGGTAGAGTACAGTGGAGTATAATAGAGGTAGAGTACAGTAGAGCACAGTAGAGATAGAGTACAGTAGAGCAGAGTAGAGGTAGAGTACATTGGAGTACAGTAGAGGTAGAGTACAGTGGAGCACTGTAGAGGTGGAGTACAGTGGAGTACAGTAGAGGTAGAGTACAATGGAGCACAGTAGAGATAGAGTACAGTAGAGTACAGTAGAGGTAGAGTACAGTGGAGCACAGTAGAGATAGAGTACAGTGGAGTACAGTAGAGGTAGAGTACAGTGGGGCACAGTAGAAATAGAGTACAGTGGAGCACAGTAGAGAAGAGTACAGTAGAGCACAGTAGAGGTAGAGTACAGTGGAGCACAGTAGAGATAGAGTACAGTGGAGTACAGTAGAGGAAGAGTACAGTGGAGTACAGTGGAGCACAGTAGAGGTGGAGTACAGTAGAGTACAGTAGATGTAGAGTACAGTGGAGTAAAATAGAGAGAGTACAGTGGAGTAGAGTAGAGATAGAGTACAGTGGAGCACAGCAGAGGTAGAGTACAGTGGATCACAGTAGAGATAGAGTACAGTGGAGTACAGTGGTGCACAGTAGAGGTAGAGTACAGTGGAGAACAGTAGAGATAGAGTACAGTGGAGTACAGTAGAGGTAGAGTACAGTGGAGCACAGTAGAGATAGAGTACAGTGGAGTACAGTAGAGGTAGAGTACAGTGGAGCACAGTAGAGGTAGAGTACAGTGGATTACAGTGGAGCACAGTAGAGGTGGAGTACAGTAGAGTACAGTAGACTTAGAGAACAGTACAGTACAGTAGAGGTAGAGTACAGTGGAGTACAGTAGAGATAGAGTACAGTAGAGCACAGTAGAGGTAGAGTACAGTGGAGTATAGTAGAGGTAGAGTACAGTGGAGTACAGTAGAGGTAGAGTACAGTGGAGTACAGTAGATGTAGAGTACAGTGGAGCACAGTAGAGCTGGAGTACAGTGGAGTACAGTGGAACACAGTAGAGGTGGAGTACAGTAGAGTAGAGTAGAGGTAGAGTACAGTGGAGTACAGTAGAGATAGAGCACAGTGGAGTAGAGTAGAGATAGAGTACAGTGGATTAGAGTAGAGATAGAGTACAGTGGAGTATAGTTGAGGTAGAGTACAGTGGAGCACAGTGGAGGTAGAGTAGAGTGGAGTATAGTTTAGGTAGACTACAGTGGAGTACAGTAGAGGTAGAGTACAGTGGAGCACAGTAGAGATAGAGTACAGTAGAGCACAGTAGAGGTAGAGTACAGTGGAGCACAGTAGAGGTAGAGTACAGTGGAGTATAGTTGAGGTAGACTACAGTAGAGTACAGTAGAGGTAGAGTACAGTGGAGCACAGTAGAGATAGAGTACAGTAGAGCAGAGTAGAGGTAGAGTACAGTGGAGTACAGTAGAGGTAGAGTAGAGTGGAGCACATTAGAGGTGGAGTAGAGTAGAGTACAGTAGAGGTAGAGTACAGTGGAGCACAGTAAAGATAGAGTACAGTAGAGCACAGTAGAGGTAGAGTACAGTGGAGCACAGTAGAGGTAGAGTAGAGTGGAGCACAGTAGAGGTAGAGTACAGTGGAGTACAGTAGAGGTAGTGTACAGTGGAGCACAGTAGAGGTAGAGTACAGTGGAGCACAGTAGAGGTAGAGTACAGTGGAGTATAGTAGAGGTAGAGTACAGTAGAGCACAGTAGAGATAGAGTACAGTAGAGCACAGTAGAGGTAGAGTACAGTGGAGCACAGTAGAGGAAGAGTACAGTGTAGTACAGAAGAGATAGAGTGCAGTGGAGTACAGTAGAGGTAGAGTACAGCTGAGCACAGTAGAGGTAGAGTAGAGTGGAGCACAGTAGAGGTAGAGTACATTGGACTACAGTAGAGGTAGTGTACAGTGGAGCACAGTAGAGGTAGAGTACAGTGGAGCACAGTAGAGGTAGAGTACAGTGGAGTATAATAGAGGTAGAGTACAGTAGAGCACAGTAGAGATAGAGTACAGTAGAGCAGAGTAGAGGTAGAGTACATTGGAGTACAGTAGAGGTAGAGTACAGTGGAGCACTGTAGAGGTGGAGTACAGTGGAGTACAGTAGAGGTAGAGTACAATGGAGCACAGTAGAGATAGAGTACAGTAGAGTACAGTAGAGGTAGAGTACAGTGGAGCACAGTAGAGATAGAGTACAGTGGAGTACAGTAGAGGTAGAGTACAGTGGAGCACAGTAGAGGTAGAGTACAGTGGAGTACAGTGGAGCACAGTAGAGGTGGAGTACAGTAGAGTACAGTAGACTTAGAGAACAGTACAGTACAGTAGAGGTAGAGTACAGTGGAGTACAGTAGAGATAGAGTACAGTAGAGCACAGTAGAGGTAGAGTACAGTGGAGTATAGTAGAGGTAGAGTACAGTGGAGTACAGTAGACGTAGAGTACAGTGGAGTACAGTAGAGGTAGAGTACAGTGGAGCACAGTAGATGTAGAGTACAGTGGAGCACAGTAGAGCTGGAGTACAGTGGAGTACAGTGGAGCACAGTAGAGGTGGAGTACAGTAGAGTAGAGTAGAGGTAGAGTACAGTGGAGTACAGTAGAGATAGAGCACAGTGGAGTAGAGTAGAGATAGAGTACAGTGGATTAGAGTAGAGATAGAGTACAGTGGAGTATAGTTGAGGTAGAGTACAGTGGAGCACAGTGGAGGTAGAGTAGAGTGGAGTATAGTTTAGGTAGACTACAGTGGAGTACAGTAGAGGTAGAGTACAGTGGAGCACAGTAGAGATAGAGTACAGTAGAGCACAGTAGAGGTAGAGTACAGTGGAGCACAGTAGAGGTAGAGTACAGTGGAGTATAGTTGAGGTAGACTACAGTAGAGTACAGTAGAGGTAGAGTACAGTGGAGCACAGTAGAGATAGAGTACAGTAGAGCAGAGTAGAGGTAGAGTACAGTGGAGTACAGTAGAGGTAGAGTAGAGTGGAGCACATTAGAGGTGGAGTAGAGTAGAGTACAGTAGAGGTAGAGTACAGTGGAGCACAGTAGAGATAGAGTACAGTAGAGCACAGTAGAGGTAGAGTACAGTGGAGCACAGTAGAGGTAGAGTAGAGTGGAGCACAGTAGAGGTAGAGTACAGTGGAGTACAGTAGAGGTAGTGTACAGTGGAGCACAGTAGAGGTAGAGTACAGTGGAGCACAGTAGAGGTAGAGTACAGTGGAGTATAGTAGAGGTAGAGTACAGTAGAGCACAGTAGAGATAGAGTACAGTAGAGCACAGTAGAGGTAGAGTACAGTGGAGCACAGTAGAGGAAGAGTACAGTGTAGTACAGAAGAGATAGAGTACAGTGGAGTACAGTAGAGGTAGAGTACAGCTGAGCACAGTAGAGGTAGAGTAGAGTGGAGCACAGTAGAGGTAGAGTACATTGGACTACAGTAGAGGTAGTGTACAGTGGAGGACAGTAGAGGTAGAGTACAGTGGAGCACAGTAGAGGGGTGAGTACAGTGTAGTATAATAGAGGTAGAGTACAGTAGAGCACAGTAGAGATAGAGTACAGTAGAGCAGAGTAGAGGTAGAGTACATTGGAGTACAGTAGAGGTAGAGTACAGTGGAGCACTGTAGAGGGGTGAGTACAGTGTAGTATAATAGAGGTAGAGTACAGTAGAGCACAGTAGAGATAGAGTACAGTAGAGCAGAGTAGAGGTAGAGTATATTGGAGTACAGTAGAGGTAGAGTACAGTGGAGCACTGTAGAGGTGGAGTACAGTGGAGTACAGTAGAGGTAGAGTACAGTGGAGCACAGTAGAGATAGAGTACAGTAGAGCACAGTAGAGGTAGAGTACAGTGGAGCACAGTAGAGCTAGAGTACAGTGGAGTACAGTGGAGCACAGTAGAGGTGGAGTACAGTAGAGTAGAGTAGAGGTAGAGTACAGTGGAGTACAGTAGAGATAGAGTAGAGTGGAGTAGAGTAGAGATAGAGTACAGTGGATTAGAGTAGAGATAGAGTACAGTGGAGTATAGTTGAGGTAGAGTACAGTGGAGCACAGTGGAGGTAGAGTAGAGTGGAGTATAGTTTAGGTAGACTACAGTGGAGTACAGTAGAGGTAGAGTACAGTGGAGCACAGTAGAGATAGAGTACAGTAGAGCACAGTAGAGGTAGAGTACAGTGGAGCACAGTAGAGGTAGAGTACAGTGGAGTATAGTTGAGGTAGACTACAGTAGAGTACAGTAGAGGTAGAGTACAGTGGAGCACAGTAGAGATAGAGTACAGTAGAGCAGAGTAGAGGTAGAGTACAGTGGAGTACAGTAGAGGTAGAGTAGAGTGGAGCACATTAGAGGTGGAGTAGAGTAGAGTACAGTAGAGGTAGAGTACAGTGGAGCACAGTAGAGATAGAGTACAGTAGAGCACAGTAGAGGTAGAGTACAGTGGAGCACAGTAGAGGTAGAGTAGAGTGGAGCACAGTAGAGGTAGAGTACAGTGGAGCACAGTAGAGGAAGAGTACAGTGTAGTACAGAAGAGATAGAGTACAGTGGAGTACAGTAGAGGTAGAGTACAGCTGAGCACAGTAGAGGTAGAGTAGAGTGGAGCACAGTAGAGGTAGAGTACAGTGGACTACAGTAGAGGTAGAGTACAGTGGAGCACAGTAGAGCTAGAGTACAGTGGAGTACAGTGGAGCACAGTAGAGGTGGAGTACAGTAGAGTAGAGTAGAGGTAGAGTACAGTGGAGTACAGTAGAGATAGAGTAGAGTGGAGTAGAGTAGAGATAGAGTACAGTGGATTAGAGTAGAGATAGAGTACAGTGGAGCACAGTAGAGGTAGAGTAGAGTGGAGCACAGTAGAGGTAGAGTACAGTGGACTACAATAGAGGTATTGTACAGTGGAGCACAGTAGAGGTAGAGTACAGTGGAGCACAGTAGAGGTAGAGTACATTGGAGTACAGTAGAGGTAGAGTACAGTGGAGCACTGTAGAGGTAGAGTACAGTGGAGTATAGTAGAGGTAGAGTACAGTGCAGTAGAGTAGAGGTAGAGTACAGTGGAGCACAGTAGATGTAGAGTAAGGTGGAGCACAGTAGAGGTAGAGTACAGGGGAGTATAGTTGAGGTAGACTACAGTGGAGCACAGTAGAGATAGCGTACAGTGGAGTACAGTAGAGATTGAGTAGAGTAGAGCGGAGTAGAGGTAGAGTAAAGTGGAGTACAGTAGAGGTAGAGCACAGTGGAGCACTGTAGAGGTAGTGTACAGTGGAGTACAGTAGAGATAGAGTACAGTGGAGCACAGTAGAGGTAGAGTACAGTGGAGCACAGTAGAGATAGAGTACAGTAGAGCAGAGTAGAGGTAGAGTACAGTGGAGTACAGTAGAGGTAGAGTACAGTAGAACACTGTAGAGATAAGTGCAGTGGAGTATAGTAGAGGTAGAGTACAGTGGAGTACAGTAGAGGTAGAGTACAGTGGAGTACAGTAGAGGTAGAGTAGAGTGGAGCACATTAGAGGTGGAGTAGAGAAGAGTACAGTAGAGGTAGAGTACAGTGGAGAACAGTAGAGGTAGAGTACAGTGGAGTAGAGTAGAGATAGAGTACAGTGGAGCACAGCAGAGGTAGAGTACATTGGATCACAGTAGAGATAGATGACAGTGGAGTACAGTGGAGCACAGTAGAGGAATAGTACAGTGGAGCACAGTAGAGATAGATTACAGTGGAGTACAGTAGAGATAGAGTACAGTGGAGTACAGTAGAGGTAGAGCACAGTAGAGCAGAGTAGAGGTAGAGTACAGTGGAGTACAGTAGAGGTAGAGCACAGTGGAGCACTGTGGAGGTAGAGTACAGTGGAGTACAGTAGAGATAAAGTACCGTGGAGCAGAGTAGAGGTAGAGTACAGTGGAGCACGGTAGAGGTAGAGTACAGTGGAGCACAGTAGAGGTAGAGTACAGTGGAGTACAGTAGAGGTAGTGTACAGTGGAGCACAGTAGAGGTAGAGTACAGTGGAGCACAGTAGATGTAGAGTACAGTGGGGCACAGTAGAAATAGAGTACAGTGGAGCACAGTAGAGAAGAGTACAGTTGAGCACAGTAGAGGTAGAGTACAGTGGAGCACAGTAGAGATAGAGTACAGTGGAGTAAAGTAGAGGAAGAGTACAGTGGAGTACAGTGGAGCACAGTAGAGGTGGAGTACAGTAGAGTACAGTAGAGGTAGAGTACAGTGGAGTAAAATAGAGAGAGTACAGTGGAGTAGAGTAGAGATAGAGTACAGTGGAGCACAGCAGAGGTAGAGTACAGTGGATCACAGTAGAGATAGAGTACAGTGGAGTACAGTGGTGCACAGTAGAGGTAGAGTACAGTGGAGAACAGTAGAGATAGAGTACAGTGGAGTACAGTAGAGGTAGAGTACAGTGGAGCACAGTAGAGATAGAGTACAGTGGAGTACAGTAGAGGTAGAGTACAGTGGAGCACAGTAGAGGTAGAGTACAGTGGAGTACAGTGGACCACAGTAGAGGTGGAGTACAGTAGAGTACAGTAGACTTAGAGAACAGTACAGTACAGTAGAGGTAGAGTACAGTGGAGTACAGTAGAGATAGAGTACAGTAGAGCACAGTAGAGGTAGAGTACAGTGGAGCACAGTAGAGGTAGAGTACAGTGGAGTATAATAGAGGTAGAGTACAGTAGAGCACAGTAGAGATAGAGTACAGTAGATCAGAGTAGAGGTAGAGTACATTGGAGTACAGTAGAGGTAGAGTACAGTGGAGCACTGTAGAGGTGGAGTACAGTGGAGTACAGTAGAGGTAGAGTACAATGGAGCACAGTAGAGATAGAGTACAGTAGAGTACAGTAGAGGTAGAGTACAGTGGAGCACAGTAGAGATAGAGTACAGTGGAGTACAGTAGAGGTAGAGTACAGTGGAGCACAGTAGAGGTAGAGTACAGTGGAGTACAGTGGAGCACAGTAGAGGTGGAGTACAGTAGAGTACAGTATACTTAGAGAACAGTACAGTACAGTAGAGGTAGAGTACAGTGGAGTACAGTAGAGATAGAGTACAGTAGAGCACAGTAGAGGTAGAGTACAGTGGAGTATAGTAGAGGTAGAGTACAGTGGAGTACAGTAGACGTAGAGTACAGTGGAGTACAGTAGAGGTAGAGTACAGTGGAGCACAGTAGATGTAGAGTACAGTGGAGCACAGTAGAGCTGGAGTACAGTGGAGTACAGTGGAGCACAGTAGAGGTGGAGTACAGTAGAGTAGAGTAGAGGTAGAGTACAGTGGAGTACAGTAGAGATAGAGCACAGTGGAGTAGAGTAGAGATAGAGTACAGTGGATTAGAGTAGAGATAGAGTACAGTGGAGTATAGTTGAGGTAGAGTACAGTGGAGCACAGTGGAGGTAGAGTAGAGTGGAGTATAGTTTAGGTAGACTACAGTGGAGTACAGTAGAGGTAGAGTACAGTGGAGCACAGTAGAGATAGAGTACAGTAGAGCACAGTAGAGGTAGAGTACAGTGGAGCACAGTAGAGGTAGAGTACAGTGGAGTATAGTTGAGGTAGACTACAGTAGAGTACAGTAGAGGTAGAGTACAGTGGAGCACAGTAGAGATAGAGTACAGTAGAGCAGAGTAGAGGTAGAGTACAGTGGAGTACAGTAGAGGTAGAGTAGAGTGGAGCACATTAGAGGTGGAGTAGAGTAGAGTACAGTAGAGGTAGAGTACAGTGGAGCACAGTAGAGATAGAGTACAGTAGAGCACAGTAGAGGTAGAGTACAGTGGAGCACAGTAGAGGTAGAGTAGAGTGGAGCACAGTAGAGGTAGAGTACAGTGGAGTACAGTAGAGGTAGTGTACAGTGGAGCACAGTAGAGGTAGAGTACAGTGGAGCACAGTAGAGGTAGAGTACAGTGGAGTATAGTAGAGGTAGAGTAGAGTAGAGCACAGTAGAGATAGAGTACAGTAGAGCACAGTAGAGGTAGAGTACAGTGGAGCACAGTAGAGGAAGAGTACAGTGTAGTACAGAAGAGATAGAGTACAGTGGAGTACAGTAGAGGTAGAGTACAGCTGAGCACAGTAGAGGTAGAGTAGAGTGGAGCACAGTAGAGGTAGAGTACATTGGACTACAGTAGAGGTAGTGTACAGTGGAGCACAGTAGAGGTAGAGTACAGTGGAGCACAGTAGAGGGGTGAGTACAGTGGAGTATAATAGAGGTAGAGTACAGTAGAGCACAGTAGAGATAGAGTACAGTAGAGCAGAGTAGAGGTAGAGTACATTGGAGTACAGTAGAGGTAGAGTACAGTGGAGCACTGTAGAGGTGGAGTACAGTGGAGTACAGTAGAGGTAGAGTACAGTGGAGCACAGTAGAGATAGAGTACAGTAGAGCACAGTAGAGGTAGAGTACAGTGGAGCACAGTAGAGCTAGAGTACAGTGGAGTACAGTGGAGCACAGTAGAGGTGGAGTACAGTAGAGTAGAGTAGAGGTAGAGTACAGTGGAGTACAGTAGAGATAGAGTAGAGTGGAGTAGAGTAGAGATAGAGTACAGTGGATTAGAGTAGAGATAGAGTACAGTGGAGTATAGTTGAGGTAGAGTACAGTGGAGCACAGTGGAGGTAGAGTAGAGTGGAGTATAGTTTAGGTAGACTACAGTGGAGTACAGTAGAGGTAGAGTACAGTGGAGCACAGTAGAGATAGAGTACAGTAGAGCACAGTAGAGGTAGAGTACAGTGGAGCACAGTAGAGGTAGAGTACAGTGGAGTATAGTTGAGGTAGACTACAGTAGAGTACAGTAGAGGTAGAGTACAGTAAAGCACAGTAGAGATAGAGTACAGTAGAGCAGAGTAGAGGTAGAGTACAGTGGAGTACAGTAGAGGTAGAGTAGAGTGGAGCACATTAGAGGTGGAGTAGAGTAGAGTACAGTAGAGGTAGAGTACAGTGGAGCACAGTAGAGATAGAGTACAGTAGAGCACAGTAGAGGTAGAGTACAGTGGAGCACAGTAGAGGTAGAGTAGAGTGGAGCACAGTAGAGGTAGAGTACAGTGGAGTACAGTAGAGGTAGTGTACATTGGAGCACAGTAGAGGTAGAGTACAGTGGAGCAAAGTAGAGGTAGAGTACAGTGGAGTACAGTAGAGATAGAGCACAGTGGAGTAGAGTAGAGATAGAGTACAGTGGATTAGAGTAGAGATAGAGTACAGTGGAGTATAGTTGCGGTAGAGTACAGTGGAGCACAGTAGAGGTAGAGTACAGTGGAGTATAGTTGAGGTAGACTACAGTGGAGTACAGTAGAGGTAGAGTACAGTGGAGCACAGTAGAGATAGAGTACAGTAGAGCAGAGTAGAGGTAGAGTACAGTGGAGTACAGTAGAGGTAGAGTACAATAGAACACTGTAGAGGTGGAGTAGAGTGGAGTACAGTAGAGGTAGAGTACAATGGAGCACAGTAGATGTAGAGTACAGTGGAGCACAGTAGAGCTGGAGTACAGTGGAGTACAGTGGAGCACAGTAGAGGTGGAGTACAGTAGAGTAGAGTAGAGGTAGAGTACAGTGGAGTACAGTAGAGATAGAGTAGAGTGGAGTAGAGTAGAGATAGAGTACAGTGGATTAGAGTAGAGGTAGAGTACAGTGGAGTACAGTAGAGATAGAGTACAGTAGAGCACAGTAGAGGTAGAATACAGTGGAGTACAGTAGAGGTAGAGTACAGTGGAGTACAGTAGAGGTAGAGTACAGTGGAGTACAGTAGAGGTAGAGTACAGTGGAGCACAGTAGATGTTGAGTACAGTGGAGCACAGTAGAGCTGGAGTACAGTGGAGTACAGTGGAGCACAGTAGAGGTGGAGTACAGTAGAGTAGAGTAGAGGTAGAGTACAGTGGAGTACAGTAGAGATAGAGTAGAGTGGAGTAGAGTAGAGATAGAGTACAGTGGATTAGAGTAGAGATAGAGTACAGTGGAGTATAGTTGAGGTAGAGTACAGTGGAGCACAGTGGAGGTAGAGTAGAGTGGAGTATAGTTTAGGTAGACTACAGTGGAGTACAGTAGAGGTAGAGTACAGTGGAGCACAGTAGAGATAGAGTACAATAGAGCACAGTAGAGGTAGAGTACAGTGGAGCACAGTAGAGGTAGAGTACAGTGGAGTATAGTTGAGGTAGACTACAGTAGAGTACAGTAGAGGTAGAGTACAGTGGAGCACAGTAGAGATAGAGTACAGTAGAGCAGAGTAGAGGTAGAGTACAGTGGAGCACAGTAGAGGTAGAGTAGAGTGGAGCACAGTAGAGGTAGAGTACAGTGGAGTACAGTAGAGGTAGTGTACAGTGGAGCACAGTAGAGGTAGAGTACAGTGGAGTACAGTAGAGGTAGAGTACAGTGGAGTATAGTAGAGGTAGAGTACAGTAGAGCACAGTAGAGATAGAGTACAGTAGAGCACAGTAGAGGTAGAGTACAGTGGAGCACAGTAGAGGAAGAGTACAGTGTAGTACAGAAGAGATAGAGTACAGTGGAGTACAGTAGAGGTAGAGTACAGCTGAGCACAGTAGAGGTAGAGTAGAGTGGAGCACAGTAGAGGTAGAGTACAGTGGACTACAGTAGAGGTAGAGTACAGTGGAGCACAGTAGAGCTAGAGTACAGTGGAGTACTGTGGAGCACAGTAGAGGTGGAGTACAGTAGAGTAGAGTAGAGGTAGAGTACAGTGGAGTACAGTAGAGATAGAGTAGAGTGGAGTAGAGTAGAGATAGAGTACAGTGGATTAGAGTAGAGATAGAGTACAGTGGAGCACAGTAGAGGTAGAGTAGAGTGGAGCACAGTAGAGGTAGAGTACAGTGGACTACAATAGAGGTATTGTACAGTGGAGCACAGTAGAGGTAGAGTACAGTGGAGCACAGTAGAGGTAGAGTACATTGGAGTACAGTAGAGGTAGAGTACAGTGGAGCACTGTAGAGGTAGAGTACAGTGGAGTATAGTAGAGGTAGAGTACAGTGCAGTAGAGTAGAGGTAGAGTACAGTGGAGCACAGTAGATGTAGAGTACAGTGGAGCACAGTAGAGGTAGAGTACAGGGGAGTATAGTTGAGGTAGACTACAGTGGAGTACAGTAGAGATAGCGTACAGTGGAGTACAGTAGAGATTGAGTAGAGTAGAGCGGAGTAGAGGTAGAGTAAAGTGGAGTACAGTAGAGGTAGAGCACAGTGGAGCACTGTAGAGGTAGTGTACAGTGGAGTACAGTAGAGATAGAGTACAGTGGAGCACAGTAGAGGTAGAGTACAGTGGAGCACAGTAGAGATAGAGTACAGTAGAGCAGAGTAGAGGTAGAGTACAGTGGAGTACAGTAGAGGTAGAGTACAGTAGAACACTGTAGAGATAAGTGCAGTGGAGTATAGTAGAGGTAGAGTACAGTGGAGTACAGTAGAGGTAGAGTACAGTGGAGTACAGTAGAGGTAGAGTAGAGTGGAGCACATTAGAGGTGGAGTAGAGAAGAGTACAGTAGAGGTAGAGTACAGTGGAGTACATTAGAGGTAGAGTACAGTGGAGCACAGTAGAGGTAGAGTAGAGTGGAGTACAGTAGAGGTAGAGTACAGTGGAGAACAGTAGAGGTAGAGTACAGTGGAGTAGAGTAGAGATAGAGTACAGTGGAGCACAGCAGAGGTAGAGTACATTGGATCACAGTAGAGATAGATGACAGTGGAGTACAGTGGAGCACAGTAGAGGAATAATACAGTGGAGCACAGTAGAGATAGATTACAGTGGAGTACAGTAGAGATAGAGTACAGTGGAGTACAGTAGAGGTAGAGCACAGTAGAGCAGAGTAGAGGTAGAGTACAGTGGATTACAGTAGAGGTAGAGCACAGTGGAGCACTGTGGAGGTAGAGTACAGTGGAGTACAGTAGAGATAAAGTACCGTGGAGCAGAGTAGAGGTAGAGTACAGTGGAGCACAGTAGAGGTAGAGTACAGTGGAGCACAGTAGAGGTAGAGTACAGTGGAGTACAGTAGAGGTAGTGTACAGTGGAGGACAGTAGAGGTAGAGTACAGTGGAGCACAGTAGATGTAGAGTACAGTGGGGCACAGTAGAAATAGAGTACAGTGGAGCACAGTAGAGAAGAGTACAGTAGAGCACAGTAGAGGTAGAGTACAGTGGAGCACAGTAGAGATAGAGTACAGTGGAGTACAGTAGAGGAAGAGTACAGTGGAGTACAGTGGAGCACAGTAGAGGTGGAGTACAGTAGAGTACAGTAGAGGTAGAGTACAGTGGAGTAAAATAGAGAGAGTACAGTGGAGTAGAGTAGAGATAGAGTACAGTGGAGCACAGCAGAGGTAGAGTACAGTGGATCACAGTAGAGATAGAGTACAGTGGAGTACAGTGGTGCACAGTAGAGGTAGAGTACAGTGGAGAACAGTAGAGATAGAGTACAGTGGAGTACAGTAGAGGTAGAGTACAGTGGAGCAGAGTAGAGATAGAGTACAGTGGAGTACAGTAGAGGTAGAGTACAGTGGAGCACAGTAGAGGTAGAGTACAGTGGAGTACAGTGGACCACAGTAGAGGTGGAGTACAGTAGAGTACAGTAGACTTAGAGAACAGTACAGTACAGTAGAGGTAGAGTACAGTGGAGTACAGTAGAGATAGAGTACAGTAGAGCACAGTAGAGGTAGAGTACAGTGGAGTATAGTAGAGGTAGAGTACAGTGGAGTACAGTAGAGGTAGAGTACAGTGGAGTACAGTAGAGGTAGAGTACAGTGGAGCACAGTAGATGTAGAGTACAGTGGAGCACAGTAGAGCTGGAGTACAGTGGAGTACAGTGGAACACAGTAGAGGTGGAGTACAGTAGAGTAGAGTAGAGGTAGAGTACAGTGGAGTACAGTAGAGATAGAGCACAGTGGAGTAGAGTAGAGATAGAGTACAGTGGATTAGAGTAGAGATAGAGTACAGTGGAGTATAGTTGAGGTAGAGTACAGTGGAGCACAGTGGAGGTAGACTAGAGTGGAGTATAGTTGAGGTAGACTACAGTGGAGTACAGTAGAGGTAGAGTACAGTGGAGCACAGTAGAGATAGAATACAGTAGAGCACAGTAGAGGTAGAGTACAGTGGAGCACAGTAGAGGTAGAGTACAGTGGAGTATAGTTGAGGTAGACTACAGTAGAGTACAGTAGAGGTAGAGTACAGTGGAGCACAGTAGAGATAGAGTACAGTAGAGCAGAGTAGAGGTAGAGTACAGTGGAGTACAGTAGAGGTAGAGTAGAGTGGAGCACATTAGAGGTGGAGTAGAGTAGAGTACAGTAGAGGTAGAGTACAGTGGAGCACAGTAGAGATAGAGTACAGTAGAGCAAAGTAGAGGTAGAGTACAGTGGAGCACAGTAGAGGTAGAGTAGAGTGGAGCACAGTAGAGGTAGAGTACAGTGGAGTACAGTAGAGGTAGTGTACAGTGGAGCACAGTAGAGGTAGAGTACAGTGGAGTACAGTAGAGGTAGAGTACAATGGAGCACAGTAGAGATAGAGTACAGTAGAGTACAGTAGAGGTAGAGTACAGTGGAGCACAGTAGAGATAGAGTACAGTATAGTACAGTAGAGGTAGAGTACAGTGGAGCACAGTAGAGGTAGAGTACAGTGGAGTACAGTGGAGCACAGTAGAGGTGGAGTACAGTAGAGTACAGTAGACTTAGAGAACAGTACAGTACAGTAGAGGTAGAGTACAGTGGAGTACAGTAGAGATAGAGTACAGTAGAGCACAGTAGAGGTAGAGTACAGTGGAGTATAGTAGAGGTAGAGTACAGTGGAGTACAGTAGAGGTAGAGTACAGTGGAGTACAGTAGAGGTAGAGTACAGTGGAGCACAGTAGATGTAGAGTACAGTGGAGCACAGTAGAGCTGGAGTACAGTGGAGTACAGTGGAGCACAGTAGAGGTGGAGTACAGTAGAGTAGAGTAGAGGTAGAGTACAGTGGAGTACAGTAGAGATAGAGCACAGTGGAGTAGAGTAGAGATAGAGTACAGTGGATTAGAGTAGAGATAGAGTACAGTGGAGTATAGTTGAGGTAGAGTACAGTGGAGCACAGTGGAGGTAGAGTAGAGTGGAGTATAGTTTAGGTAGACTACAGTGGAGTACAGTAGAGGTAGAGTACAGTGGAGCACAGTAGAGATAGAGTACAGTAGAGCACAGTAGAGGTAGAGTACAGTGGAGCACAGTAGAGGTAGAGTACAGTGGAGTATAGTTGAGGTAGACTACAGTAGAGTACAGTAGAGGTAGAGTACAGTGGAGCACAGTTGAGATAGAGTACAGTAGAGCAGAGTAGAGGTAGAGTACAGTGGAGTACAGTAGAGGTAGAGTAGAGTGGAGCACATTAGAGGTGGAGTAGAGTACAGTAGAGGTAGAGTACAGTGGAGCACAGTAGAGATAGAGTACAGTAGAGCACAGTAGAGGTAGAGTACAGTGGAGCACAGTAGAGGTAGAGTAGAGTGGAGCACAGTAGAGGTAGAGTACAGTGGAGTACAGTAGAGGTAGTGTACAGTGGAGCACAGTAGAGGTAGAGTACAGTGGAGCACAGTAGAGGTAGAGTACAGTGGAGTATAGTAGAGGTAGAGTACAGTAGAGCACAGTAGAGATAGAGTACAATAGAGCACAGTAGAGGTAGAGTACAGTGGAGCACAGTAGAGGAAGAGTACAGTGTAGTACAGAAGAGATAGAGTACAGTGGAGTACAGTAGAGGTAGAGTACAGCTGAGCACAGTAGAGGTAGAGTAGAGTGGAGCACAGTAGAGGTAGAGTACATTGGACTACAGTAGAGGTAGTGTACAGTGGAGCACAGTAGAGGTAGAGTACAGTGGAGCACAGTAGAGGTAGAGTACAGTGGAGTATAATAGAGGTAGAGTACAGTAGAGCACAGTAGAGATAGAGTACAGTAGAGCAGAGTAGAGGTAGAGTACATTGGAGTACAGTAGAGGTAGAGTACAGTGGAGCACTGTAGAGGTGGAGTACAGTGGAGTACAGTAGAGGTAGAGTACAGTGGAGCACAGTAGAGATAGAGTACAGTAGAGCACAGTTGAGGTAGAGTACAGTGGAGCACAGTGGAGGTAGAGTAGAGTGGAGTATAGTTTAGGTAGACTACAGTGGAGTACAGTAGAGGTAGAGTACAGTGGAGCACAGTAGAGATAGAGTACAGTAGAGCACAGTAGAGGTAGAGTACAGTGGAGCACAGTAGAGGTAGAGTACAGTGGAGTATAGTTGAGGTAGACTACAGTAGAGTACAGTAGAGGTAGAGTACAGTGGAGCACAGTAGAGATAGAGTACAGTAGAGCAGAGTAGAGGTAGAGTACAGTGGAGTACAGTAGAGGTAGAGTAGAGTGGAGCACATTAGAGGTGGAGTAGAGTAGAGTACAGTAGAGGTAGAGTACAGTGGAGCACAGTAGAGATAGAGTACAGTAGAGCAAAGTAGAGGTAGAGTACAGTGGAGCACAGTAGAGGTAGAGTAGAGTGGAGCACAGTAGAGGTAGAGTACAGTGGAGTACAGTAGAGGTAGTGTACAGTGGAGCACAGTAGAGGTAGAGTACAGTGGAGCACAGTAGAGGTAGAGTACAGTGGAGTACAGTAGAGGTAGAGTACAGTAGAGCACAGTAGAGATAGAGTACAGTAGAGCACAGTAGAGGTAGAGTACAGTGGAGCACAGTAGAGGAAGAGTACAGTGTAGTACAGAAGAGATAGAGTGCAGTGGAGTACAGTAGAGGTAGAGTACAGCTGAGCACAGTAGAGGTAGAGTAGAGTGGAGCACAGTAGAGGTAGAGTACATTGGACTACAGTAGAGGTAGTGTACAGTGGAGCACAGTAGAGGTAGAGTACAGTGGAGCACAGTAGAGGTAGAGTACAGTGGAGTATAATAGAGGTAGAGTACAGTAGAGCACAGTAGAGATAGAGTACAGTAGAGCAGAGTAGAGGTAGAGTACATTGGAGTACAGTAGAGGTAGAGTACAGTGGAGCACTGTAGAGGTGGAGTACAGTGGAGTACAGTAGAGGTAGAGTACAATGGAGCACAGTAGAGATAGAGTACAGTAGAGTACAGTAGAGGTAGAGTACAGTGGAGCACAGTAGAGATAGAGTACAGTATAGTACAGTAGAGGTAGAGTACAGTGGAGCACAGTAGAGGTAGAGTACAGTGGAGTACAGTGGAGCACAGTAGAGGTGGAGTACAGTAGAGTACAGTAGACTTAGAGAACAGTACAGTACAGTAGAGGTAGAGTACAGTGGAGTACAGTAGAGATAGAGTACAGTAGAGCACAGTAGAGGTAGAGTACAGTGGAGTATAGTAGAGGTAGAGTACAGTGGAGTACAGTAGAGGTAGAGTACAGTGGAGTACAGTAGAGGTAGAGTTCAGTGGAGCACAGTAGATGTAGAGTACAGTGGAGCAAAGTAGAGCTGGAGTACAGTGGAGTACAGTGGAGCACAGTAGAGGTGGAGTACAGTAGAGTAGAGTAGAGGTAGAGTACAGTGGAGTACAGTAGAGATAGAGCACAGTGGAGTAGAGTAGAGATAGAGTACAGTGGATTAGAGTAGAGATAGAGTACAGTGGAGTATAGTTGAGGTAGAGTACAGTGGAGCACAGTGGAGGTAGAGTAGAGTGGAGTATAGTTTAGGTAGACTACAGTGGAGTACAGTAGAGGTAGAGTACAGTGGAGCACAGTAGAGATAGAGTACAGTAGAGCACAGTAGAGGTAGAGTACAGTGGAGCACAGTAGAGGTAGAGTACAGTGGAGTATAGTTGAGGTAGACTACAGTAGAGTACAGTAGAGGTAGAGTACAGTGGAGCACAGTTGAGATAGAGTACAGTAGAGCAGAGTAGAGGTAGAGTACAGTGGAGTACAGTAGAGGTAGAGTAGAGTGGAGCACATTAGAGGTGGAGTAGAGTACAGTAGAGGTAGAGTACAGTGGAGCACAGTAGAGATAGAGTACAGTAGAGCACAGTAGAGGTAGAGTACAGTGGAGCACAGTAGAGGTAGAGTAGAGTGGAGCACAGTAGAGGTAGAGTACAGTGGAGTACAGTAGAGGTAGTGTACAGTGGAGCACAGTAGAGGTAGAGTACAGTGGAGCACAGTAGAGGTAGAGTACAGTGGAGTATAGTAGAGGTAGAGTACAGTAGAGCACAGTAGAGATAGAGTACAATAGAGCACAGTAGAGGTAGAGTACAGTGGAGCACAGTAGAGGAAGAGTACAGTGTAGTACAGAAGAGATAGAGTACAGTGGAGTACAGTAGAGGTAGAGTACAGCTGAGCACAGTAGAGGTAGAGTAGAGTGGAGCACAGTAGAGGTAGAGTACATTGGACTACAGTAGAGGTAGTGTACAGTGGAGCACAGTAGAGGTAGAGTACAGTGGAGCACAGTAGAGGTAGAGTACAGTGGAGTATAATAGAGGTAGAGTACAGTAGAGCACAGTAGAGATAGAGTACAGTAGAGCAGAGTAGAGGTAGAGTACATTGGAGTACAGTAGAGGTAGAGTACAGTGGAGCACTGTAGAGGTGGAGTACAGTGGAGTACAGTAGAGGTAGAGTACAGTGGAGCACAGTAGAGGTAGAGTACAGTGGAGCACAGTAGAGCTAGAGTACAGTGGAGTACAGTGGAGTACAGTAGAGGTGGAGTACAGTAGAGTAGAGTAGAGGTAGAGTACAGTGGAGTACAGTAGAGATAGAGTAGAGTGGAGTAGAGTAGAGATAGAGTACAGTGGATTAGAGTAGAGATAGAGTACAGTGGAGTATAGTTGAGGTAGAGTACAGTGGAGCACAGTGGAGGTAGAGTAGAGTGGAGTATAGTTTAGGTAGACTACAGTGGAGTACAGTAGAGGTAGAGTACAGTGGAGCACAGTAGAGATAGAGTACAGCAGAGCACAGTAGAGGCAGAGTACAGTGGAGCACAGTAGAGGTAGAGTACAGTGGAGTATAGTTGAGGTAGACTACAGTAGAGTACAGTAGAGGTAGAGTACAGTGGAGCACAGTAGAGATAGAGTACAGTAGAGCAGAGTAGAGGTAGAGTACAGTGGAGTACAGTAGAGGTAGAGTAGAGTGGAGCACATTAGAGGTGGAGTAGAGTAGAGTACAGTAGAGGTAGAGTACAGTGGAGCACAGTAGAGATAGAGTACAGTAGAGCACAGTAGAGGTAGAGTACAGTGGAGCACAGTAGAGGTAGAGTACAGTGGAGTACAGTAGAGGTAGTGTACAGTGGAGCACAGTAGAGGTAGAGTACAGTGGAGCACAGTAGAGGTAGAGTACAGTGGAGTATAGTAGTGGTAGAGTACAGTAGAGCACAGTAGAGATAGAGTACAGTAGAGCACAGTAGAGGTAGAGTACAGTGGAGCACAGTAGAGGAAGAGTACAGTGTAGTACAGAAGAGATAGTGTGCAGTGGAGTACAGTAGAGGTAGAGTACAGCTGAGCACAGTAGAGTTAGAGTAGAGTGGAGCACAGTAGAGGTAGAGTACATTGGACTACAGTAGAGGTAGTGTACAGTGGAGCACAGTAGAGGTAGAGTACAGTGGAGCACAGTAGAGGTAGAGTACAGTGGAGTATAATAGAGGTAGAGTACAGTAGAGCACAGTAGAGATAGAGTACAGTAGAGCAGAGTAGAGGTAGAGTACATTGGAGTACAGTAGAGGTAGAGTACAGTGGAGCACTGTAGAGGTGGAGTACAGTGGAGTACAGTAGAGGTAGAGTACAATGGAGCACAGTAGAGATAGAGTACAGTAGAGTACAGTAGAGGTAGAGTACAGTGGAGCACAGTAGAGATAGAGTACAGTGGAGTACAGTAGAGGTAGAGTACAGTGGGGCACAGTAGAAATAGAGTACAGTGGAGCACAGTAGAGAAGAGTACAGTAGAGCACAGTAGAGGTAGAGTACAGTGGAGCACAGTAGAGATAGAGTACAGTGGAGTACAGTAGAGGAAGAGTACAGTGGAGTACAGTGGAGCACAGTAGAGGTGGAGTACAGTAGAGTACAGTAGAGGTAGAGTACAGTGGAGTAAAATAGAGAGAGTACAGTGGAGTAGAGTAGAGATAGAGTACAGTGGAGCACAGCAGAGGTAGAGTACAGTGGATCACAGTAGAGATAGAGTACAGTGGAGTACAGTGGTGCACAGTAGAGGTAGAGTACAGTGGAGAACAGTAGAGATAGAGTACAGTGGAGTACAGTAGAGGTAGAGTACAGTGGAGCACAGTAGAGATAGAGTACAGTGGAGTACAGTAGAGGTAGAGTACAGTGGAGCACAGTAGAGGTAGAGTACAGTGGAGTACAGTGGAGCACAGTAGAGGTGGAGTACAGTAGAGTACAGTAGACTTAGAGAACAGTACAGTACAGTAGAGGTAGAGTACAGTGGAGTACAGTAGAGATAGAGTACAGTAGAGCACAGTAGAGGTAGAGTACAGTGGAGTATAGTAGAGGTAGAGTACAGTGGAGTACAGTAGAGGTAGAGTACAGTGGAGTACAGTAGATGTAGAGTACAGTGGAGCACAGTAGAGCTGGAGTACAGTGGAGTACAGTGGAACACAGTAGAGGTGGAGTACAGTAGAGTAGAGTAGAGGTAGAGTACAGTGGAGTACAGTAGAGATAGAGCACAGTGGAGTAGAGTAGAGATAGAGTACAGTGGATTAGAGTAGAGATAGAGTACAGTGGAGTATAGTTGAGGTAGAGTACAGTGGAGCACAGTGGAGGTAGAGTAGAGTGGAGTATAGTTTAGGTAGACTACAGTGGAGTACAGTAGAGGTAGAGTACAGTGGAGCACAGTAGAGATAGAGTACAGTAGAGCACAGTAGAGGTAGAGTACAGTGGAGCACAGTAGAGGTAGAGTACAGTGGAGTATAGTTGAGGTAGACTACAGTAGAGTACAGTAGAGGTAGAGTACAGTGGAGCACAGTAGAGATAGAGTACAGTAGAGCAGAGTAGAGGTAGAGTACAGTGGAGTACAGTAGAGGTAGAGTAGAGTGGAGCACATTAGAGGTGGAGTAGAGTAGAGTACAGTAGAGGTAGAGTACAGTGGAGCACAGTAAAGATAGAGTACAGTAGAGCACAGTAGAGGTAGAGTACAGTGGAGCACAGTAGAGGTAGAGTAGAGTGGAGCACAGTAGAGGTAGAGTACAGTGGAGTACAGTAGAGGTAGTGTACAGTGGAGCACAGTAGAGGTAGAGTACAGTGGAGCACAGTAGAGGTAGAGTACAGTGGAGTATAGTAGAGGTAGAGTACAGTAGAGCACAGTAGAGGTAGAGTACAGTGGAGCACAGTAGAGGAAGAGTACAGTGTAGTACAGAAGAGATAGAGTGCAGTGGAGTACAGTAGAGGTAGAGTACAGCTGAGCACAGTAGAGGTAGAGTAGAGTGGAGCACAGTAGAGGTAGAGTACATTGGACTACAGTAGAGGTAGTGTACAGTGGAGCACAGTAGAGGTAGAGTACAGTGGAGCACAGTAGAGGTAGAGTACAGTGGAGTATAATAGAGGTAGAGTACAGTAGAGCACAGTAGAGATAGAGTACAGTAGAGCAGAGTAGAGGTAGAGTACATTGGAGTACAGTAGAGGTAGAGTACAGTGGAGCACTGTAGAGGTGGAGTACAGTGGAGTACAGTAGAGGTAGAGTACAATGGAGCACAGTAGAGATAGAGTACAGTAGAGTACAGTAGAGGTAGAGTACAGTGGAGCACAGTAGAGATAGAGTACAGTGGAGTACAGTAGAGGTAGAGTACAGTGGAGCACAGTAGAGGTAGAGTACAGTGGAGTACAGTGGAGCACAGTAGAGGTGGAGTACAGTAGAGTACAGTAGACTTAGAGAACAGTACAGTACAGTAGAGGTAGAGTACAGTGGAGTACAGTAGAGATATAGTACAGTAGAGCACAGTAAAGGTAGAGTACAGTGGAGTATAGTAGAGGTAGAGTACAGTGGAGTACAGTAGACGTAGAGTACAGTGGAGTACAGTAGAGGTAGAGTACAGTGGAGCACAGTAGATGTAGAGTACAGTGGAGCACAGTAGAGCTGGAGTACAGTGGAGTACAGTGGAGCACAGTAGAGGTGGAGTACAGTAGAGTAGAGTAGAGGTAGAGTACAGTGGAGTACAGTAGAGATAGAGCACAGTGGAGTAGAGTAGAGATAGAGTACAGTGGATTAGAGTAGAGATAGAGTACAGTGGAGTATAGTTGAGGTAGAGTACAGTGGAGCACAGTGGAGGTAGAGTAGAGTGGAGTATAGTTTAGGTAGACTACAGTGGAGTACAGTAGAGGTAGAGTACAGTGGAGCACAGTAGAGATAGAGTACAGTAGAGCACAGTAGAGGTAGAGTACAGTGGAGCACAGTAGAGGTAGAGTACAGTGGAGTATAGTTGAGGTAGACTACAGTAGAGTACAGTAGAGGTAGAGTACAGTGGAGCACAGTAGAGATAGAGTACAGTAGAGCAGAGTAGAGGTAGAGTACAGTGGAGTACAGTAGAGGTAGAGTAGAGTGGAGCACATTAGAGGTGGAGTAGAGTAGAGTACAGTAGAGGTAGAGTACAGTGGAGCACAGTAGAGATAGAGTACAGTAGAGCACAGTAGAGGTAGAGTACAGTGGAGCACAGTAGAGGTAGAGTAGAGTGGAGCACAGTAGAGGTAGAGTACAGTGGAGTACAGTAGAGGTAGTGTACAGTGGAGCACAGTAGAGGTAGAGTACAGTGGAGTATAATAGAGGTAGAGTACAGTAGAGCACAGTAGAGATAGAGTACAGTAGAGCAGAGTAGAGGTAGAGTACATTGGAGTACAGTAGAGGTAGAGTACAGTGGAGCACTGTAGAGGTGGAGTACAGTGGAGTACAGTAGAGGTAGAGTACAATGGAGCACAGTAGAGATAGAGTACAGTAGAGTACAGTAGAGGTAGAGTACAGTGGAGCACAGTAGAGATAGAGTACAGTGGAGTACAGTAGAGGTAGAGTACAGTGGGGCACAGTAGAAATAGAGTACAGTGGAGCACAGTAGAGAAGAGTACAGTAGAGCACAGTAGAGGTAGAGTACAGTGGAGCACAGTAGAGATAGAGTACAGTGGAGTACAGTAGAGGAAGAGTACAGTGGAGTACAGTGGAGCACAGTAGAGGTGGAGTACAGTAGAGTACAGTAGAGGTAGAGTACAGTGGAGTAAAATAGAGAGAGTACAGTGGAGTAGAGTAGAGATAGAGTACAGTGGAGCACAGCAGAGGTAGAGTACAGTGGATCACAGTAGAGATAGAGTACAGTGGAGTACAGTGGTGCACAGTAGAGGTAGAGTACAGTGGAGAACAGTAGAGATAGAGTACAGTGGAGTACAGTAGAGGTAGAGTACAGTGGAGCACAGTAGAGATAGAGTACAGTGGAGTACAGTAGAGGTAGAGTACAGTGGAGCACAGTAGAGGTAGAGTACAGTGGAGTACAGTGGAGCACAGTAGAGGTGGAGTACAGTAGAGTACAGTAGACTTAGAGAACAGTACAGTACAGTAGAGGTAGAGTACAGTGGAGTACAGTAGAGATAGAGTACAGTAGAGCACAGTAGAGGTAGAGTACAGTGGAGTATAGTAGAGGTAGAGTACAGTGGAGTACAGTAGAGGTAGAGTACAGTGGAGTACAGTAGATGTAGAGTACAGTGGAGCACAGTAGAGCTGGAGTACAGTGGAGTACAGTGGAACACAGTAGAGGTGGAGTACAGTAGAGTAGAGTAGAGGTAGAGTACAGTGGAGTACAGTAGAGATAGAGCACAGTGGAGTAGAGTAGAGATAGAGTACAGTGGATTAGAGTAGAGATAGAGTACAGTGGAGTATAGTTGAGGTAGAGTACAGTGGAGCACAGTGGAGGTAGAGTAGAGTGGAGTATAGTTTAGGTAGACTACAGTGGAGTACAGTAGAGGTAGAGTACAGTGGAGCACAGTAGAGATAGAGTACAGTAGAGCACAGTAGAGGTAGAGTACAGTGGAGCACAGTAGAGGTAGAGTACAGTGGAGTATAGTTGAGGTAGACTACAGTAGAGTACAGTAGAGGTAGAGTACAGTGGAGCACAGTAGAGATAGAGTACAGTAGAGCAGAGTAGAGGTAGAGTACAGTGGAGTACAGTAGAGGTAGAGTAGAGTGGAGCACATTAGAGGTGGAGTAGAGTAGAGTACAGTAGAGGTAGAGTACAGTGGAGCACAGTAAAGATAGAGTACAGTAGAGCACAGTAGAGGTAGAGTACAGTGGAGCACAGTAGAGGTAGAGTAGAGTGGAGCACAGTAGAGGTAGAGTACAGTGGAGTACAGTAGAGGTAGTGTACAGTGGAGCACAGTAGAGGTAGAGTACAGTGGAGCACAGTAGAGGTAGAGTACAGTGGAGTATAGTAGAGGTAGAGTACAGTAGAGCACAGTAGAGGTAGAGTACAGTGGAGCACAGTAGAGGAAGAGTACAGTGTAGTACAGAAGAGATAGAGTGCAGTGGAGTACAGTAGAGGTAGAGTACAGCTGAGCACAGTAGAGGTAGAGTAGAGTGGAGCACAGTAGAGGTAGAGTACATTGGACTACAGTAGAGGTAGTGTACAGTGGAGCACAGTAGAGGTAGAGTACAGTGGAGCACAGTAGAGGTAGAGTACAGTGGAGTATAATAGAGGTAGAGTACAGTAGAGCACAGTAGAGATAGAGTACAGTAGAGCAGAGTAGAGGTAGAGTACATTGGAGTACAGTAGAGGTAGAGTACAGTGGAGCACTGTAGAGGTGGAGTACAGTGGAGTACAGTAGAGGTAGAGTACAATGGAGCACAGTAGAGATAGAGTACAGTAGAGTACAGTAGAGGTAGAGTACAGTGGAGCACAGTAGAGATAGAGTACAGTGGAGTACAGTAGAGGTAGAGTACAGTGGAGCACAGTAGAGGTAGAGTACAGTGGAGTACAGTGGAGCACAGTAGAGGTGGAGTACAGTAGAGTACAGTAGACTTAGAGAACAGTACAGTACAGTAGAGGTAGAGTACAGTGGAGTACAGTAGAGATATAGTACAGTAGAGCACAGTAAAGGTAGAGTACAGTGGAGTATAGTAGAGGTAGAGTACAGTGGAGTACAGTAGACGTAGAGTACAGTGGAGTACAGTAGAGGTAGAGTACAGTGGAGCACAGTAGATGTAGAGTACAGTGGAGCACAGTAGAGCTGGAGTACAGTGGAGTACAGTGGAGCACAGTAGAGGTGGAGTACAGTAGAGTAGAGTAGAGGTAGAGTACAGTGGAGTACAGTAGAGATAGAGCACAGTGGAGTAGAGTAGAGATAGAGTACAGTGGATTAGAGTAGAGATAGAGTACAGTGGAGTATAGTTGAGGTAGAGTACAGTGGAGCACAGTGGAGGTAGAGTAGAGTGGAGTATAGTTTAGGTAGACTACAGTGGAGTACAGTAGAGGTAGAGTACAGTGGAGCACAGTAGAGATAGAGTACAGTAGAGCACAGTAGAGGTAGAGTACAGTGGAGCACAGTAGAGGTAGAGTACAGTGGAGTATAGTTGAGGTAGACTACAGTAGAGTACAGTAGAGGTAGAGTACAGTGGAGCACAGTAGAGATAGAGTACAGTAGAGCAGAGTAGAGGTAGAGTACAGTGGAGTACAGTAGAGGTAGAGTAGAGTGGAGCACATTAGAGGTGGAGTAGAGTAGAGTACAGTAGAGGTAGAGTACAGTGGAGCACAGTAGAGATAGAGTACAGTAGAGCACAGTAGAGGTAGAGTACAGTGGAGCACAGTAGAGGTAGAGTAGAGTGGAGCACAGTAGAGGTAGAGTACAGTGGAGTACAGTAGAGGTAGTGTACAGTGGAGCACAGTAGAGGTAGAGTACAGTGGAGCACAGTAGAGGTAGAGTACAGTGGAGTATAGTAGAGGTAGAGTACAGTAGAGCACAGTAGAGATAGAGTACAGTAGAGCACAG
Source organism: Tiaroga cobitis (assembly GCA_030578255.1). NCBI lineage: Eukaryota > Metazoa > Chordata > Actinopteri > Cypriniformes > Leuciscidae > Tiaroga > Tiaroga cobitis. Next base: position 850,631 of record JAROOI010000053.1, on the reverse strand, counting down.
TAGAGGTAGAGTACAGTGGAGCACAGTAGAGGAAGAGTACAGTGTAGTACAGAAGAGATAGAGTACAGTGGAGTACAGTAGAGGTAGAGTACAGCTGAGCACAGTAGAGGTAGAGTAGAGTGGAGCACAGTAGAGGTAGAGTACATTGGACTACAGTAGAGGTAGTGTACAGTGGAGCACAGTAGAGGTAGAGTACAGTGGAGCACAGTAGAGGGGTGAGTACAGTGTAGTATAATAGAGGTAGAGTACAGTAGAGCACAGTAGAGATAGAGTACAGTAGAGCAGAGTAGAGGTAGAGTACATTGGAGTACAGTAGAGGTAGAGTACAGTGGAGCACTGTAGAGGTGGAGTACAGTGGAGTACAGTAGAGGTAGAGTACAGTGGAGCACAGTAGAGATAGAGTACAGTAGAGCACAGTAGAGGTAGAGTACAGTGGAGCACAGTAGAGCTAGAGTACAGTGGAGTACAGTGGAGCACAGTAGAGGTGGAGTACAGTAGAGTAGAGTAGAGGTAGAGTACAGTGGAGTACAGTAGAGATAGAGTAGAGTGGAGTAGAGTAGAGATAGAGTACAGTGGATTAGAGTAGAGATAGAGTACAGTGGAGTATAGTTGAGGTAGAGTACAGTGGAGCACAGTGGAGGTAGAGTAGAGTGGAGTATAGTTTAGGTAGACTACAGTGGAGTACAGTAGAGGTAGAGTACAGTGGAGCACAGTAGAGATAGAGTACAGTAGAGCACAGTAGAGGTAGAGTACAGTGGAGCACAGTAGAGGTAGAGTACAGTGGAGTATAGTTGAGGTAGACTACAGTAGAGTACAGTAGAGGTAGAGTACAGTGGAGCACAGTAGAGATAGAGTACAGTAGAGCAGAGTAGAGGTAGAGTACAGTGGAGTACAGTAGAGGTAGAGTAGAGTGGAGCACATTAGAGGTGGAGTAGAGTAGAGTACAGTAGAGGTAGAGTACAGTGGAGCACAGTAGAGATAGAGTACAGTAGAGCACAGTAGAGGTAGAGTACAGTGGAGCACAGTAGAGGTAGAGTAGAGTGGAGCACAGTAGAGGTAGAGTACAGTGGAGCACAGTAGAGGAAGAGTACAGTGTAGTACAGAAGAGATAGAGTACAGTGGAGTACAGTAGAGGTAGAGTACAGCTGAGCACAGTAGAGGTAGAGTAGAGTGGAGCACAGTAGAGGTAGAGTACAGTGGACTACAGTAGAGGTAGAGTACAGTGGAGCACAGTAGAGCTAGAGTACAGTGGAGTACAGTGGAGCACAGTAGAGGTGGAGTACAGTAGAGTAGAGTAGAGGTAGAGTACAGTGGAGTACAGTAGAGATAGAGTAGAGTGGAGTAGAGTAGAGATAGAGTACAGTGGATTAGAGTAGAGATAGAGTACAGTGGAGCACAGTAGAGGTAGAGTAGAGTGGAGCACAGTAGAGGTAGAGTACAGTGGACTACAATAGAGGTATTGTACAGTGGAGCACAGTAGAGGTAGAGTACAGTGGAGCACAGTAGAGGTAGAGTACATTGGAGTACAGTAGAGGTAGAGTACAGTGGAGCACTGTAGAGGTAGAGTACAGTGGAGTATAGTAGAGGTAGAGTACAGTGCAGTAGAGTAGAGGTAGAGTACAGTGGAGCACAGTAGATGTAGAGTAAGGTGGAGCACAGTAGAGGTAGAGTACAGGGGAGTATAGTTGAGGTAGACTACAGTGGAGTACAGTAGAGATAGCGTACAGTGGAGTACAGTAGAGATTGAGTAGAGTAGAGCGGAGTAGAGGTAGAGTAAAGTGGAGTACAGTAGAGGTAGAGCACAGTGGAGCACTGTAGAGGTAGTGTACAGTGGAGTACAGTAGAGATAGAGTACAGTGGAGCACAGTAGAGGTAGAGTACAGTGGAGCACAGTAGAGATAGAGTACAGTAGAGCAGAGTAGAGGTAGAGTACAGTGGAGTACAGTAGAGGTAGAGTACAGTAGAACACTGTAGAGATAAGTGCAGTGGAGTATAGTAGAGGTAGAGTACAGTGGAGTACAGTAGAGGTAGAGTACAGTGGAGTACAGTAGAGGTAGAGTAGAGTGGAGCACATTAGAGGTGGAGTAGAGAACAGTACAGTAGAGGTAGAGTACAGTGGAGTACATTAGAGGTAGAGTACAGTGGAGCACAGTAGAGGTAGAGTAGAGTGGAGTACAGTAGAGGTAGAGTACAGTGGAGAACAGTAGAGGTAGAGTACAGTGGAGTAGAGTAGAGATAGAGTACAGTGGAGCACAGCAGAGGTAGAGTACATTGGATCACAGTAGAGATAGATGACAGTGGAGTACAGTGGAGCACAGTAGAGGAATAGTACAGTGGAGCACAGTAGAGATAGATTACAGTGGAGTACAGTAGAGATAGAGTACAGTGGAGTACAGTAGAGGTAGAGCACAGTAGAGCAGAGTAGAGGTAGAGTACAGTGGAGTACAGTAGAGGTAGAGCACAGTGGAGCACTGTGGAGGTAGAGTACAGTGGAGTACAGTAGAGGTAGAGTAGAGTGGAGCACATTAGAGGTGGAGTAGAGTAGAGTACAGTAGAGGTAGAGTACAGTGGAGCACAGTAGAGATAGAGTACAGGTGAGTACAGTAGAGGTAGTGTACAGTGGAGCACAGTAGAGGTAGAGTACAGTGGAGCACAGTAGAGGTAGAGTACAGTGGAGTACAGTAGAGGTAGAGTACAGTAGAGCACAGTAGAGATAGAGTACAGTAGAGCACAGTAGAGGTAGAGTACAGTGGAGCACAGTAGAGGAAGAGTACAGTGTAGTACAGAAGAGATAGAGTGCAGTGGAGTACAGTAGAGGTAGAGTACAGCTGAGCACAGTAGAGGTAGAGTAGAGTGGAGCACAGTAGAGGTAGAGTACATTGGACTACAGTAGAGGTAGTGTACAGTGGAGCACAGTAGAGGTAGAGTACAGTGGAGCACAGTAGAGGTAGAGTACAGTGGAGTATAATAGAGGTAGAGTACAGTAGAGCACAGTAGAGATAGAGTACAGTAGAGCAGAGTAGAGGTAGAGTACATTGGAGTACAGTAGAGGTAGAGTACAGTGGAGCACTGTAGAGGTGGAGTACAGTGGAGTACAGTAGAGGTAGAGTACAATGGAGCACAGTAGAGATAGAGTACAGTAGAGTACAGTAGAGGTAGAGTACAGTGGAGCACAGTAGAGATAGAGTACAGTATAGTACAGTAGAGGTAGAGTACAGTGGAGCACAGTAGAGGTAGAGTACAGTGGAGTACAGTGGAGCACAGTAGAGGTGGAGTACAGTAGAGTACAGTAGACTTAGAGAACAGTACAGTACAGTAGAGGTAGAGTACAGTGGAGTACAGTAGAGATAGAGTACAGTAGAGCACAGTAGAGGTAGAGTACAGTGGAGTATAGTAGAGGTAGAGTACAGTGGAGTACAGTAGAGGTAGAGTACAGTGGAGTACAGTAGAGGTAGAGTACAGTGGAGCACAGTAGATGTAGAGTACAGTGGAGCACAGTAGAGCTGGAGTACAGTGGAGTACAGTGGAGCACAGTAGAGGTGGAGTACAGTAGAGTAGAGTAGAGGTAGAGTACAGTGGAGTACAGTAGAGATAGAGCACAGTGGAGTAGAGTAGAGATAGAGTACAGTGGATTAGAGTAGAGATAGAGTACAGTGGAGTATAGTTGAGGTAGAGTACAGTGGAGCACAGTGGAGGTAGAGTAGAGTGGAGTATAGTTTAGGTAGACTACAGTGGAGTACAGTAGAGGTAGAGTACAGTGGAGCACATTAGAGATAGAGTACAGTAGAGCACAGTAGAGGTAGAGTACAGTGGAGCACAGTAGAGGTAGAGTACAGTGGAGTATAGTTGAGGTAGACTACAGTAGAGTACAGTAGAGGTAGAGTAGAGTGGAGCACAGTTGAGATAGAGTACAGTAGAGCAGAGTAGAGGTAGAGTACAGTGGAGTACAGTAGAGGTAGAGTAGAGTGGAGCACATTAGAGGTGGAGTAGAGTAGAGTACAGTAGAGGTAGAGTACAGTGGAGCACAGTAGAGATAGAGTACAGTAGAGCACAGTAGAGGTAGAGTACAGTGGAGCACAGTAGAGGTAGAGTAGAGTGGAGCACAGTAGAGGTAGAGTACAGTGGAGTACAGTAGAGGTAGTTTACAGTGGAGCACAGTAGAGGTAGAGTACAGTGGAGCACAGTAGAGGTAGAGTACAGTGGAGTATAGTAGAGGTAGAGTACAGTAGAGCACAGTAGAGATAGAGTACAATAGAGCACAGTAGAGGTAGAGTACAGTGGAGCACAGTAGAGGAAGAGTACAGTGTAGTACAGAAGAGATAGAGTACAGCGGAGTACAGTAGAGGTAGAGTACAGCTGAGCACAGTAGAGGTAGAGTAGAGTGGAGCACAGTAGAGGTAGAGTACATTGGACTACAGTAGAGGTAGTGTACAGTGGAGCACAGTAGAGGTAGAGTACAGTGGAGCACAGTAGAGGTAGAGTACAGTGGAGTATAATAGAGGTAGAGTACAGTAGAGCACAGTAGAGATAGAGTACAGTAGAGCAGAGTAGAGGTAGAGTACATTGGAGTACAGTAGAGGTCGAGTACAGTGGAGCACTGTAGAGGTGGAGTACAGTGGAGTACAGTAGAGGTAGAGTACAGTGGAGCACAGTAGAGATAGAGTACAGTAGAGCACAGTAGAGGTAGAGTACAGTGGAGCACAGTAGAGCTAGAGTACAGTGGAGTACAGTGGAGTACAGTAGAGGTGGAGTACAGTAGAGATAGAGTAGAGTGGAGTAGAGTAGAGATAGAGTACAGTGGATTAGAGTAGAGATAGAGTACAGTGGAGTATAGTTGAGGTAGAGTACAGTGGAGGACAGTGGAGGTAGAGTAGAGTGGAGTATAGTTTAGGTAGACTACAGTGGAGTACAGTAGAGGTAGAGTACAGTGGAGCACAGTAGAGATAGAGTACAGTAGAGCACAGTAGAGGTAGAGTACAGTGGAGCACAGTAGAGGTAGAGTACAGTGGAGTATAGTTGAGGTAGACTACAGTAGAGTACAGTAGAGGTAGAGTACAGTGGAGCACAGTAGAGATAGAGTACAGTAGAGCAGAGTAGAGGTAGAGTACAGTGGAGTACAGTAGAGGTAGAGTAGAGTGGAGCACATTAGAGGTGGAGTAGAGTAGAGTACAGTAGAGGTAGAGTACAGTGGAGCACAGTAGAGATAGAGTACAGTAGAGCACAGTAGAGGTAGAGTACAGTGGAGCACAGTAGAGGTAGAGTACAGTGGAGTACAGTAGAGGTAGTGTACAGTGGAGCACAGTAGAGGTAGAGTACAGTGGAGCACAGTAGAGGTAGAGTACAGTGGAGTATAGTAGAGGTAGAGTACAGTAGAGCACAGTAGAGATAGAGTACAGTAGAGCACAGTAGAGGTAGAGTACAGTGGAGCACAGTAGAGGAAGAGTACAGTGTAGTACAGAAGAGATAGAGTGCAGTGGAGTACAGTAGAGGTAGAGTACGGCTGAGCACAGTAGAGGTAGAGTAGAGTGGAGCACAGTAGAGGTAGAGTACATTGGACTACAGTAGAGGTAGTGTACAGTGGAGCACAGTAGAGGTAGAGTACAGTGGACTACAGTAGAGGTAGTGTACAGTGGAGTATAATAGAGGTAGAGTACAGTAGAGCACAGTAGAGATAGAGTACAGTAGAGCAGAGTAGAGGTAGAGTACATTGGAGTACAGTAGAGGTAGAGTACAGTGGAGCACTGTAGAGGTGGAGTACAGTGGAGTACAGTAGAGGTAGAGTACAGTGGAGCACAGTAGAGATAGAGTACAGTAGAGCACAGTAGAGGTAGAGTACAGTGGAGCACAGTAGAGCTAGAGTACAGTGGAGTACAGTGGAGCACAGTAGAGGTGGAGTACAGTAGAGTAGAGTAGAGGTAGAGTACAGTGGAGTACAGTAGAGATAGAGTAGAGTGGAGTAGAGTAGAGATAGAGTACAGTGGATTAGAGTAGAGATAGAGTACAGTGGAGTATAGTTGAGGTAGAGTACAGTGGAGCACAGTGGAGGTAGAGTAGAGTGGAGTATAGTTTAGGTAGACTACAGTGGAGTACAGTAGAGGTAGAGTACAGTGGAGCACAGTAGAGATAGAGTACAGTAGAGCACAGTAGAGGTAGAGTACAGTGGAGCACAGTAGAGGTAGAGTACAGTGGAGTATAGTTGAGGTAGACTACAGTAGAGTACAGTAGAGGTAGAGTACAGTGGAGCACAGTAGAGATAGAGTACAGTAGAGCAGAGTAGAGGTAGAGTACAGTGGAGTACAGTAGAGGTAGAGTAGAGTGGAGCACATTAGAGGTGGAGTAGAGTAGAGTACAGTAGAGGTAGAGTACAGTGGAGCACAGTAGAGATAGAGTACAGTAGAGCACAGTAGAGGTAGAGTACAGTGGAGCACAGTAGAGGTAGAGTAGAGTGGAGCACAGTAGAGGTAGAGTACAGTGGAGCACAGTAGAGGAAGAGTACAGTGTAGTACAGAAGAGATAGAGTACAGTGGAGTACAGTAGAGGTAGAGTACAGCTGAGCACAGTAGAGGTAGAGTAGAGTGGAGCACAGTAGAGGTAGAGTACAGTGGACTACAGTAGAGGTAGAGTACAGTGGAGCACAGTAGAGCTAGAGTACAGTGGAGTACAGTGGAGCACAGTAGAGGTGGAGTACAGTAGAGTAGAGTAGAGGTAGAGTACAGTGGAGTACAGTAGAGATAGAGTAGAGTGGAGTAGAGTAGAGATAGAGTACAGTGGATTAGAGTAGAGATAGAGTACAGTGGAGCACAGTAGAGGTAGAGTAGAGTGGAGCACAGTAGAGGTAGAGTACAGTGGACTACAATAGAGGTATTGTACAGTGGAGCACAGTAGAGGTAGAGTACAGTGGAGCACAGTAGAGGTAGAGTACATTGGAGTACAGTAGAGGTAGAGTACAGTGGAGCACTGTAGAGGTAGAGTACAGTGGAGTATAGTAGAGGTAGAGTACAGTGAAGTAGAGTAGAGGTAGAGTACTGTGGAGCACAGTAGATGTAGAGTAAGGTGGAGCACAGTAGAGGTAGAGTACAGGGGAGTATAGTTGAGGTAGACTACAGTGGAGTACAGTAGAGATAGCGTACAGTGGAGTACAGTAGAGATTGAGTAGAGTAGAGCGGAGTAGAGGTAGAGTAAAGTGGAGTACAGTAGAGGTAGAGCACAGTGGAGCACTGTAGAGGTAGTGTACAGTGGAGTACAGTAGAGATAGAGTACAGTGGAGCACAGTAGAGGTAGAGTACAGTGGAGCACAGTAGAGATAGAGTACAGTAGAGCAGAGTAGAGGTAGAGTACAGTGGAGTACAGTAGAGGTAGAGTACAGTAGAACACTGTAGAGATAAGTGCAGTGGAGTATAGTAGAGGTAGAGTACAGTGGAGTACAGTAGAGGTAGAGTACAGTGGAGTACAGTAGAGGTAGAGTAGAGTGGAGCACATTAGAGGTGGAGTAGAGAACAGTACAGTAGAGGTAGAGTACAGTGGAGTACATTAGAGGTAGAGTACAGTGGAGCACAGTAGAGGTAGAGTAGAGTGGAGTACAGTAGAGGTAGAGTACAGTGGAGAACAGTAGAGGTAGAGTACAGTGGAGTAGAGTAGAGATAGAGTACAGTGGAGCACAGCAGAGGTAGAGTACATTGGATCACAGTAGAGATAGATGACAGTGGAGTACAGTGGAGCACAGTAGAGGAATAGTACAGTGGAGCACAGTAGAGATAGATTACAGTGGAGTACAGTAGAGATAGAGTACAGTGGAGTACAGTAGAGGTAGAGCACAGTAGAGCAGAGTAGAGGTAGAGTACAGTGGAGTACAGTAGAGGTAGAGCACAGTGGAGCACTGTGGAGGTAGAGTACAGTGGAGTACAGTAGAGGTAGAGTAGAGTGGAGCACATTAGAGGTGGAGTAGAGTAGAGTACAGTAGAGGTAGAGTACAGTGGAGCACAGTAGAGATAGAGTACAGGTGAGTACAGTAGAGGTAGTGTACAGTGGAGCACAGTAGAGGTAGAGTACAGTGGAGCACAGTAGAGGTAGAGTACAGTGGAGTACAGTAGAGGTAGAGTACAGTAGAGCACAGTAGAGATAGAGTACAGTAGAGCACAGTAGAGGTAGAGTACAGTGGAGCACAGTAGAGGAAGAGTACAGTGTAGTACAGAAGAGATAGAGTGCAGTGGAGTACAGTAGAGGTAGAGTACAGCTGAGCACAGTAGAGGTAGAGTAGAGTGGAGCACAGTAGAGGTAGAGTACATTGGACTACAGTAGAGGTAGTGTACAGTGGAGCACAGTAGAGGTAGAGTACAGTGGAGCACAGTAGAGGTAGAGTACAGTGGAGTATAATAGAGGTAGAGTACAGTAGAGCACAGTAGAGATAGAGTACAGTAGAGCAGAGTAGAGGTAGAGTACATTGGAGTACAGTAGAGGTAGAGTACAGTGGAGCACTGTAGAGGTGGAGTACAGTGGAGTACAGTAGAGGTAGAGTACAATGGAGCACAGTAGAGATAGAGTACAGTAGAGTACAGTAGAGGTAGAGTACAGTGGAGCACAGTAGAGATAGAGTACAGTATAGTACAGTAGAGGTAGAGTACAGTGGAGCACAGTAGAGGTAGAGTACAGTGGAGTACAGTGGAGCACAGTAGAGGTGGAGTACAGTAGAGTACAGTAGACTTAGAGAACAGTACAGTACAGTAGAGGTAGAGTACAGTGGAGTACAGTAGAGATAGAGTACAGTAGAGCACAGTAGAGGTAGAGTACAGTGGAGTATAGTAGAGGTAGAGTACAGTGGAGTACAGTAGAGGTAGAGTACAGTGGAGTACAGTAGAGGTAGAGTACAGTGGAGCACAGTAGATGTAGAGTACAGTGGAGCACAGTAGAGCTGGAGTACAGTGGAGTACAGTGGAGCACAGTAGAGGTGGAGTACAGTAGAGTAGAGTAGAGGTAGAGTACAGTGGAGTACAGTAGAGATAGAGCACAGTGGAGTAGAGTAGAGATAGAGTACAGTGGATTAGAGTAGAGATAGAGTACAGTGGAGTATAGTTGAGGTAGAGTACAGTGGAGCACAGTGGAGGTAGAGTAGAGTGGAGTATAGTTTAGGTAGACTACAGTGGAGTACAGTAGAGGTAGAGTACAGTGGAGCACATTAGAGATAGAGTACAGTAGAGCACAGTAGAGGTAGAGTACAGTGGAGCACAGTAGAGGTAGAGTACAGTGGAGTATAGTTGAGGTAGACTACAGTAGAGTACAGTAGAGGTAGAGTAGAGTGGAGCACAGTTGAGATAGAGTACAGTAGAGCAGAGTAGAGGTAGAGTACAGTGGAGTACAGTAGAGGTAGAGTAGAGTGGAGCACATTAGAGGTGGAGTAGAGTAGAGTACAGTAGAGGTAGAGTACAGTGGAGCACAGTAGAGATAGAGTACAGTAGAGCACAGTAGAGGTAGAGTACAGTGGAGCACAGTAGAGGTAGAGTAGAGTGGAGCACAGTAGAGGTAGAGTACAGTGGAGTACAGTAGAGGTAGTTTACAGTGGAGCACAGTAGAGGTAGAGTACAGTGGAGCACAGTAGAGGTAGAGTACAGTGGAGTATAGTAGAGGTAGAGTACAGTAGAGCACAGTAGAGATAGAGTACAATAGAGCACAGTAGAGGTAGAGTACAGTGGAGCACAGTAGAGGAAGAGTACAGTGTAGTACAGAAGAGATAGAGTACAGCGGAGTACAGTAGAGGTAGAGTACAGCTGAGCACAGTAGAGGTAGAGTAGAGTGGAGCACAGTAGAGGTAGAGTACATTGGACTACAGTAGAGGTAGTGTACAGTGGAGCACAGTAGAGGTAGAGTACAGTGGAGCACAGTAGAGGTAGAGTACAGTGGAGTATAATAGAGGTAGAGTACAGTAGAGCACAGTAGAGATAGAGTACAGTAGAGCAGAGTAGAGGTAGAGTACATTGGAGTACAGTAGAGGTCGAGTACAGTGGAGCACTGTAGAGGTGGAGTACAGTGGAGTACAGTAGAGGTAGAGTACAGTGGAGCACAGTAGAGATAGAGTACAGTAGAGCACAGTAGAGGTAGAGTACAGTGGAGCACAGTAGAGCTAGAGTACAGTGGAGTACAGTGGAGTACAGTAGAGGTGGAGTACAGTAGAGATAGAGTAGAGTGGAGTAGAGTAGAGATAGAGTACAGTGGATTAGAGTAGAGATAGAGTACAGTGGAGTATAGTTGAGGTAGAGTACAGTGGAGGACAGTGGAGGTAGAGTAGAGTGGAGTATAGTTTAGGTAGACTACAGTGGAGTACAGTAGAGGTAGAGTACAGTGGAGCACAGTAGAGATAGAGTACAGTAGAGCACAGTAGAGGTAGAGTACAGTGGAGCACAGTAGAGGTAGAGTACAGTGGAGTATAGTTGAGGTAGACTACAGTAGAGTACAGTAGAGGTAGAGTACAGTGGAGCACAGTAGAGATAGAGTACAGTAGAGCAGAGTAGAGGTAGAGTACAGTGGAGTACAGTAGAGGTAGAGTAGAGTGGAGCACATTAGAGGTGGAGTAGAGTAGAGTACAGTAGAGGTAGAGTACAGTGGAGCACAGTAGAGATAGAGTACAGTAGAGCACAGTAGAGGTAGAGTACAGTGGAGCACAGTAGAGGTAGAGTACAGTGGAGTACAGTAGAGGTAGTGTACAGTGGAGCACAGTAGAGGTAGAGTACAGTGGAGCACAGTAGAGGTAGAGTACAGTGGAGTATAGTAGAGGTAGAGTACAGTAGAGCACAGTAGAGATAGAGTACAGTAGAGCACAGTAGAGGTAGAGTACAGTGGAGCACAGTAGAGGAAGAGTACAGTGTAGTACAGAAGAGATAGAGTGCAGTGGAGTACAGTAGAGGTAGAGTACGGCTGAGCACAGTAGAGGTAGAGTAGAGTGGAGCACAGTAGAGGTAGAGTACATTGGACTACAGTAGAGGTAGTGTACAGTGGAGCACAGTAGAGGTAGAGTACAGTGGACTACAGTAGAGGTAGTGTACAGTGGAGTATAATAGAGGTAGAGTACAGTAGAGCACAGTAGAGATAGAGTACAGTAGAGCAGAGTAGAGGTAGAGTACATTGGAGTACAGTAGAGGTAGAGTACAGTGGAGCACTGTAGAGGTGGAGTACAGTGGAGTACAGTAGAGGTAGAGTACAATGGAGCACAGTAGAGATAGAGTACAGTAGAGTACAGTAGAGGTAGAGTACAGTGGAGCACAGTAGAGATAGAGTACAGTGGAGTACAGTAGAGGTAGAGTACAGTGGAGCACAGTAGAGGTAGAGTACAGTGGAGTACAGTGGAGCACAGTAGAGGTGGAGTACAGTAGAGTACAGTAGACTTAGAGAACAGTACAGTACAGTAGAGGTAGAGTACAGTGGAGTACAGTAGAGATAGAGTACAGTAGAGCACAGTAGAGGTAGAGTACAGTGGAGTATAGTAGAGGTAGAGTACAGTGGAGTACAGTAGAGGTAGAGTACAGTGGAGTACAGTAGATGTAGAGTACAGTGGAGCACAGTAGAGCTGGAGTACAGTGGAGTACAGTGGAGCACAGTAGAGGTGGAGTACAGTAGAGTAGAGTAGAGGTAGAGTACAGTGGAGTACAGTAGAGATAGAGTAGAGTGGAGTAGAGTAGAGATAGAGTACAGTGGATTAGAGTAGAGGTAGAGTACAGTGGAGTACAGTAGAGATAGAGTACAGTAGAGCACAGTAGAGGTAGAATACAGTGGAGTACAGTAGAGGTAGAGTACAGTGGAGTACAGTAGAGGTAGAGTACAGTGGAGTACAGTAGAGGTAGAGTACAGTGGAGCACAGTAGATGTAGAGTACAGTGGAGCACAGTAGAGCTGGAGTACAGTGGAGTACAGTGGAGCACAGTAGAGGTGGAGTACAGTAGAGTAGAGTAGAGGTAGAGTACAGTGGAGTACAGTAGAGATAGAGTAGAGTGGAGTAGAGTAGAGATAGAGTACAGTGGATTAGAGTAGAGATAGAGTACAGTGGAGTATAGTTGAGGTAGAGTACAGTGGAGCACAGTGGAGGTAGAGTAGAGTGGAGTATAGTTTAGGTAGACTACAGTGGAGTACAGTAGAGGTAGAGTACAGTGGAGCACAGTAGAGATAGAGTACAATAGAGCACAGTAGAGGTAGAGTACAGTGGAGCACAGTAGAGGTAGAGTACAGTGGAGTATAGTTGAGGTAGACTACAGTAGAGTACAGTAGAGGTAGAGTACAGTGGAGCACAGTAGAGATAGAGTACAGTAGAGCAGAGTAGAGGTAGAGTACAGTGGAGTACAGTAGAGGTAGAGTAGAGTGGAGCACATTAGAGGTGGAGTAGAGTAGAGTACAGTAGAGGTAGAGTACAGTGGAGCACAGTAGAGATAGAGTACAGTAGAGCACAGTAGAGGTAGAGTACAGTGGAGCACAGTAGAGGTAGAGTAGAGTGGAGCACAGTAGAGGTAGAGTACAGTGGAGTACAGTAGAGGTAGTGTACAGTGGAGCACAGTAGAGGTAGAGTACAGTGGAGTACAGTAGAGGTAGAGTACAGTGGAGTATAGTAGAGGTAGAGTACAGTAGAGCACAGTAGAGATAGAGTACAGTAGAGCACAGTAGAGGTAGAGTACAGTGGAGCACAGTAGAGGAAGAGTACAGTGTAGTACAGAAGAGATAGAGTACAGTGGAGTACAGTAGAGGTAGAGTACAGCTGAGCATAGTAGAGTTAGAGTAGAGTGGAGCACAGTAGAGGTAGAGTACAGTGGACTACAGTAGAGGTAGAGTACAGTGGAGCACAGTAGAGCTAGAGTACAGTGGAGTACAGTGGAGCACAGTAGAGGTGGAGTACAGTAGAGTAGAGTAGAGGTAGAGTACAGTGGAGTACAGTAGAGATAGAGTAGAGTGGAGTAGAGTAGAGATAGAGTACAGTGGATTAGAGTAGAGATAGAGTACAGTGGAGCACAGTAGAGGTAGAGTAGAGTGGAGCACAGTAGAGGTAGAGTACAGTGGACTACAATAGAGGTATTGTACAGTGGAGCACAGTAGAGGTAGAGTACAGTGGAGCACAGTAGAGGTAGAGTACATTGGAGTACAGTAGAGGTAGAGTACAGTGGAGCACTGTAGAGGTAGAGTACAGTGGAGTATAGTAGAGGTAGAGTACAGTGCAGTAGAGTAGAGGTAGAGTACAGTGGAGCACAGTAGATGTAGAGTACAGTGGAGCACAGTAGAGGTAGAGTACAGGGGAGTATAGTTGAGGTAGACTACAGTGGAGTACAGTAGAGATAGCGTACAGTGGAGTACAGTAGAGATTGAGTAGAGTAGAGCGGAGTAGAGGTAGAGTAAAGTGAAGTACAGTAGAGGTAGAGCACAGTGGAGCACTGTAGAGGTAGTGTACAGTGGAGTACAGTAGAGATAGAGTACAGTGGAGCACAGTAGAGGTAGAGTACAGTGGAGCACAGTAGAGATAGAGTACAGTAGAGCAGAGTAGAGGTAGAGTACAGTGGAGTACAGTAGAGGTAGAGTACAGTAGAACACTGTAGAGATAAGTGCAGTGGAGTATAGTAGAGGTAGAGTACAGTGGAGTACAGTAGAGGTAGAGTACAGTGGAGTACAGTAGAGGTAGAGTAGAGTGGAGCACATTAGAGGTGGAGTAGAGAAGAGTACAGTAGAGGTAGAGTACAGTGGAGTACATTAGAGGTAGAGTACAGTGGAGCACAGTAGAGGTAGAGTAGAGTGGAGTACAGTAGAGGTAGAGTACAGTGGAGAACAGTATAGGTAGAGTACAGTGGAGTAGAGTAGAGATAGAGTACAGTGGAGCACAGCAGAGGTAGAGTACATTGGATCACAGTAGAGATAGATGACAGTGGAGTACAGTGGAGCACAGTAGAGGAATAGTACAGTGGAGCACAGTAGAGATAGATTACAGTGGAGTACAGTAGAGATAGAGTACAGTGGAGTACAGTAGAGGTAGAGCACAGTAGAGCAGAGTAGAGGTAGAGTACAGTGGATTACAGTAGAGGTAGAGCACAGTGGAGCACTGTGGAGGTAGAGTACAGTGGAGTACAGTAGAGATAAAGTACCGTGGAGCAGAGTAGAGGTAGAGTACAGTGGAGCACAGTAGAGGTAGAGTACAGTGGAGCACAGTAGAGGTAGAGTACAGTGGAGTACAGTAGAGGTAGTGTACAGTGGAGCACAGTAGAGGTAGAGTACAGTGGAGCACAGTAGATGTAGAGTACAGTGGGGCACAGTAGAAATAGAGTACAGTGGAGCACAGTAGAGAAGAGTACAGTAGAGCACAGTAGAGGTAGAGTACAGTGGAGCACAGTAGAGATAGAGTACAGTGGAGTACAGTAGAGGAAGAGTACAGTGGAGTACAGTGGAGCACAGTAGAGGTGGAGTACAGTAGAGTACAGTAGAGGTAGAGTACAGTGGAGTAAAATAGAGAGAGTACAGTGGAGTAGAGTAGAGATAGAGTACAGTGGAGCACAGCAGAGGTAGAGTACAGTGGATCACAGTAGAGATAGAGTACAGTGGAGTACAGTGGTGCACAGTAGAGGTAGAGTACAGTGGAGAACAGTAGAGATAGAGTACAGTGGAGTACAGTAGAGGTAGAGTACAGTGGAGCACAGTAGATATAGAGTACAGTGGAGTACAGTAGAGGTAGAGTACAGTGGAGCACAGTAGAGGTAGAGTACAGTGGAGTACAGTGGACCACAGTAGAGGTGGAGTACAGTAGAGTACAGTAGACTTAGAGAACAGTACAGTACAGTAGAGGTAGAGTACAGTGGAGTACAGTAGAGATAGAGTACAGTAGAGCACAGTAGAGGTAGAGTACAGTGGAGTATAGTAGAGGTAGAGTACAGTGGAGTACAGTAGAGGTAGAGTACAGTGGAGTACAGTAGAGGTAGAGTACAGTGGAGCACAGTAGATGTAGAGTACAGTGGAGCACAGTAGAGCTGGAGTACAGTGGAGTACAGTGGAACACAGTAGAGGTGGAGTACAGTAGAGTAGAGTAGAGGTAGAATACAGTGGAGTACAGTAGAGATAGAGCACAGTGGAGTAGAGTAGAGATAGAGTACAGTGGATTAGAGTAGAGATAGAGTACAGTGGAGTATAGTTGAGGTAGAGTACAGTGGAGCACAGTGGAGGTAGAGTAGAGTGGAGTATAGTTTAGGTAGACTACAGTGGAGTACAGTAGAGGTAGAGTACAGTGGAGCACAGTAGAGATAGAGTACAGTAGAGCACAGTAGAGGTAGAGTACAGTGGAGCACAGTAGAGGTAGAGTACAGTGGAGTATAGTTGAGGTAGACTACAGTAGAGTACAGTAGAGGTAGAGTACAGTGGAGCACAGTAGAGATAGAGTACAGTAGAGCAGAGTAGAGGTAGAGTACAGTGGAGTACAGTAGAGGTAGAGTAGAGTGGAGCACATTAGAGGTGGAGTAGAGTAGAGTACAGTAGAGGTAGAGTACAGTGGAGCACAGTAGAGATAGAGTACAGTAGAGCAAAGTAGAGGTAGAGTACAGTGGAGCACAGTAGAGGTAGAGTAGAGTGGAGCACAGTAGAGGTAGAGTACAGTGGAGTACAGTAGAGGTAGTGTACAGTGGAGCACAGTAGAGGTAGAGTACAGTGGAGCACAGTAGAGGTAGAGTACAGTGGAGTACAGTAGAGGTAGAGTACAGTAGAGCACAGTAGAGATAGAGTACAGTAGAGCACAGTAGAGGTAGAGTACAGTGGAGCACAGTAGAGGAAGAGTACAGTGTAGTACAGAAGAGATAGAGTGCAGTGGAGTACAGTAGAGGTAGAGTACAGCTGAGCAGAGTAGAGGTAGAGTAGAGTGGAGCACAGTAGAGGTAGAGTACATTGGACTACAGTAGAGGTAGTGTACAGTGGAGCACAGTAGAGGTAGAGTACAGTGGAGCACAGTAGAGGTAGAGTACAGTGGAGTATAATAGAGGTAGAGTACAGTAGAGCACAGTAGAGATAGAGTACAGTAGAGCAGAGTAGAGGTAGAGTACATTGGGGTACAGTAGAGGTAGAGTACAGTGGAGCACTGTAGAGGTGGAGTACAGTGGAGTACAGTAGAGGTAGAGTACAATGGAGCACAGTAGAGATAGAGTACAGTAGAGTACAGTAGAGGTAGAGTACAGTGGAGCACAGTAGAGATAGAGTACAGTATAGTACAGTAGAGGTAGAGTACAGTGGAGCACAGTAGAGGTAGAGTACAGTGGAGTACAGTGGAGCACAGTAGAGGTGGAGTACAGTAGAGTACAGTAGACTTAGAGAACAGTACAGTACAGTAGAGGTAGAGTACAGTGGAGTACAGTAGAGATAGAGTACAGTAGAGCACAGTAGAGGTAGAGTACAGTGGAGTATAGTAGAGGTAGAGTACAGTGGAGTACAGTAGAGGTAGAGTACAGTGGAGTACAGTAGAGGTAGAGTACAGTGGAGCACAGTAGATGTAGAGTACAGTGGAGCACAGTAGAGCTGGAGTACAGTGGAGTACAGTGGAGCACAGTAGAGGTGGAGTACAGTAGAGTAGAGTAGAGGTAGAGTACAGTGGAGTACAGTAGAGATAGAGCACAGTGGAGTAGAGTAGAGATAGAGTACAGTGGATTAGAGTAGAGATAGAGTACAGTGGAGTATAGTTGAGGTAGAGTACAGTGGAGCACAGTGGAGGTAGAGTAGAGTGGAGTATAGTTTAGGTAGACTACAGTGGAGTACAGTAGAGGTAGAGTACAGTGGAGCACAGTAGAGATAGAGTACAGTAGAGCACAGTAGAGGTAGAGTACAGTGGAGCACAGTAGAGGTAGAGTACAGTGGAGTATAGTTGAGGTAGACTACAGTAGAGTACAGTAGAGGTAGAGTACAGTGGAGCACAGTTGAGATAGAGTACAGTAGAGCAGAGTAGAGGTAGAGTACAGTGGAGTACAGTAGAGGTAGAGTAGAGTGGAGCACATTAGAGGTGGAGTAGAGTACAGTAGAGGTAGAGTACAGTGGAGCACAGTAGAGATAGAGTACAGTAGAGCACAGTAGAGGTAGAGTACAGTGGAGCACAGTAGAGGTAGAGTAGAGTGGAGTATAGTAGAGGTAGAGTACAGTAGAGCACAGTAGAGATAGAGTACAATAGAGCACAGTAGAGGTAGAGTACAGTGGAGCACAGTAGAGGAAGAGTACAGTGTAGTACAGAAGAGATAGAGTACAGTGGAGTACAGTAGAGGTAGAGTACAGCTGAGCACAGTAGAGGTAGAGTAGAGTGGAGCACAGTAGAGGTAGAGTACATTGGACTACAGTAGAGGTAGTGTACAGTGGAGCACAGTAGAGGTAGAGTACAGTGGAGCACAGTAGAGGTAGAGTACAGTGGAGTATAATAGAGGTAGAGTACAGTAGAGCACAGTAGAGATAGAGTACAGTAGAGCAGAGTAGAGGTAGAGTACATTGGAGTACAGTAGAGGTAGAGTACAGTGGAGCACTGTAGAGGTGGAGTACAGTGGAGTACAGTAGAGGTAGAGTACAGTGGAGCACAGTAGAGATAGAGTACAGTAGAGCACAGTTGAGGTAGAGTACAGTGGAGCACAGTGGAGGTAGAGTAGAGTGGAGTATAGTTTAGGTAGACTACAGTGGAGTACAGTAGAGGTAGAGTACAGTGGAGCACAGTAGAGATAAAGTACAGTAGAGCACAGTAGAGGTAGAGTACAGTGGAGCACAGTAGAGGTAGAGTACAGTGGAGTATAGTTGAGGTAGACTACAGTAGAGTACAGTAGAGGTAGAGTACAGTGGAGCACAGTAGAGATAGAGTACAGTAGAGCAGAGTAGAGGTAGAGTACAGTGGAGTACAGTAGAGGTAGAGTAGAGTGGAGCACATTAGAGGTGGAGTAGAGTAGAGTACAGTAGAGGTAGAGTACAGTGGAGCACAGTAGAGATAGAGTACAGTAGAGCAAAGTAGAGGTAGAGTACAGTGGAGCACAGTAGAGGTAGAGTAGAGTGGAGCACAGTAGAGGTAGAGTACAGTGGAGTACAGTAGAGGTAGTGTACAGTGGAGCACAGTAGAGGTAGAGTACAGTGGAGCACAGTAGAGGTAGAGTACAGTGGAGTACAGTAGAGGTAGAGTACAGTAGAGCACAGTAGAGATAGAGTACAGTAGAGCACAGTAGAGGTAGAGTACAGTGGAGCACAGTAGAGGAAGAGTACAGTGTAGTACAGAAGAGATAGAGTGCAGTGGAGTACAGTAGAGGTAGAGTACAGCTGAGCACAGTAGAGGTAGAGTAGAGTGGAGCACAGTAGAGGTAGAGTACATTGGACTACAGTAGAGGTAGTGTACAGTGGAGCACAGTAGAGGTAGAGTACAGTGGAGCACAGTAGAGGTAGAGTACAGTGGAGTATAATAGAGGTAGAGTACAGTAGAGCACAGTAGAGATAGAGTACAGTAGAGCAGAGTAGAGGTAGAGTACATTGGAGTACAGTAGAGGTAGAGTACAGTGGAGCACTGTAGAGGTGGAGTACAGTGGAGTACAGTAGAGGTAGAGTACAATGGAGCACAGTAGAGATAGAGTACAGTAGAGTACAGTAGAGGTAGAGTACAGTGGAGCACAGTAGAGATAGAGTACAGTATAGTACAGTAGAGGTAGAGTACAGTGGAGCACAGTAGAGGTAGAGTACAGTGGAGTACAGTGGAGCACAGTAGAGGTGGAGTACAGTAGAGTACAGTAGACTTAGAGAACAGTACAGTACAGTAGAGGTAGAGTACAGTGGAGTACAGTAGAGATAGAGTACAGTAGAGCACAGTAGAGGTAGAGTACAGTGGAGTATAGTAGAGGTAGAGTACAGTGGAGTACAGTAGAGGTAGAGTACAGTGGAGTACAGTAGAGGTAGAGTACAGTGGAGCACAGTAGATGTAGAGTACAGTGGAGCACAGTAGAGCTGGAGTACAGTGGAGTACAGTGGAGCACAGTAGAGGTGGAGTACAGTAGAGTAGAGTAGAGGTAGAGTACAGTGGAGTACAGTAGAGATAGAGCACAGTGGAGTAGAGTAGAGATAGAGTACAGTGGATTAGAGTAGAGATAGAGTACAGTGGAGTATAGTTGAGGTAGAGTACAGTGGAGCACAGTGGAGGTAGAGTAGAGTGGAGTATAGTTTAGGTAGACTACAGTGGAGTACAGTAGAGGTAGAGTACAGTGGAGCACAGTAGAGATAGAGTACAGTAGAGCACAGTAGAGGTAGAGTACAGTGGAGCACAGTAGAGGTAGAGTACAGTGGAGTATAGTTGAGGTAGACTACAGTAGAGTACAGTAGAGGTAGAGTACAGTGGAGCACAGTAGAGATAGAGTACAGTAGAGCACAGTAGAGGTAGAGTACAGTGGAGCACAGTAGAGGTAGAGTAGAGTGGAGCACAGTAGAGGTAGAGTACAGTGGAGCACAGTAGAGGAAGAGTACAGTGTAGTACAGAAGAGATAGAGTACAGTGGAGTACAGTAGAGGTAGAGTACAGCTGAGCACAGTAGAGGTAGAGTAGAGTGGAGCACAGTAGAGGTAGAGTACAGTGGACTAGAGTAGAGGTAGAGTACAGTGGAGCACAGTAGAGCTAGAGTACAGTGGAGTACAGTGGAGCACAGTAGAGGTGGAGTACAGTAGAGTAGAGTAGAGGTAGAGTACAGTGGAGTACAGTAGAGATAGAGTAGAGTGGAGTAGAGTAGAGATAGAGTACAGTGGATTAGAGTAGAGATAGAGTACAGTGGAGTACAGTAGAGGTAGAGTAGAGTGGAGCACAGTAGAGGTAGAGTACAGTGGACTACAATAGAGGTATTGTACAGTGGAGCACAGTAGAGGTAGAGTACAGTGGAGCACAGTAGAGGTAGAGTACATTGGAGTACAGTAGAGGTAGAGTACAGTGGAGCACTGTAGAGGTAGAGTACAGTGGAGTATAGTAGAGGTAGAGTACAGTGCAGTAGAGTAGAGGTAGAGTACAGTGGAGCACAGTAGATGTAGAGTACAGTGGAGCACAGTAGAGGTAGAGTACAGGGGAGTATAGTTGAGGTAGACTACAGTGGAGTACAGTAGAGATAGCGTACAGTGGAGTACAGTAGAGATTGAGTAGAGTAGAGCGGAGTAGAGGTAGAGTAAAGTGGAGTACAGTAGAGGTAGAGCACAGTGGAGCACTGTAGAGGTAGTGTACAGTGGAGTACAGTAGAGATAGAGTACAGTGGAGCACAGTAGAGGTAGAGTACAGTGGAGCACAGTAGAGATAGAGTACAGTAGAGCAGAGTAGAGGTAGAGTACAGTGGAGTACAGTAGAGGTAGAGTACAGTAGAACACTGTAGAGATAAGTGCAGTGGAGTATAGTAGAGGTAGAGTACAGTGGAGTACAGTAGAGGTAGAGTACAGTGGAGTACAGTAGAGGTAGAGTAGAGTGGAGCACATTAGAGGTGGAGTAGAGAAGAGTACAGTAGAGGTAGAGTACAGTGGAGTACATTAGAGGTAGAGTACAGTGGAGCACAGTAGAGGTAGAGTAGAGTGGAGTACAGTAGAGGTAGAGTACAGTGGAGAACAGTAGAGGTAGAGTACAGTGGAGTAGAGTAGAGATAGAGTACAGTGGAGCACAGCAGAGGTAGAGTACATTGGATCACAGTAGAGATAGATGACAGTGGAGTACAGTGGAGCACAGTAGAGGAATAGTACAGTGGAGCACAGTAGAGATAGATTACAGTGGAGTACAGTAGAGATAGAGTACAGTGGAGTACAGTAGAGGTAGAGCACAGTAGAGCAGAGTAGAGGTAGAGTACAGTGGAGTACAGTAGAGGTAGAGCACAGTGGAGCACTGTGGAGGTAGAGTACAGTGGAGTACAGTAGAGATAAAGTACCGTGGAGCAGAGTAGAGGTAGAGTACAGTGGAGCACAGTAGAGGTAGAGTACAGTGGAGCACAGTAGAGGTAGAGTACAGTGGAGTACAGTAGAGGTAGTGTACAGTGGAGCACAGTAGAGGTAGAGTACAGTGGAGCACAGTAGATGTAGAGTACAGTGGGGCACAGTAGAAATAGAGTACAGTGGAGCACAGTAGAGAAGAGTACAGTAGAGCACAGTAGAGGTAGAGTACAGTGGAGCACAGTAGAGATAGAGTACAGTGGAGTACAGTAGAGGAAGAGTACAGTGGAGTACAGTGGAGCACAGTAGAGGTGGAGTACAGTAGAGTACAGTAGAGGTAGAGTACAGTGGAGTAAAATAGAGAGAGTACAGTGGAGTAGAGTAGAGATAGAGTACAGTGGAGCACAGCAGAGGTAGAGTACAGTGGATCACAGTAGAGATAGAGTACAGTGGAGTACAGTGGTGCACAGAAGAGGTAGAGTACAGTGGAGAACAGTAGAGATAGAGTACAGTGGAGTACAGTAGAGGTAGAGTACAGTGGAGCACAGTAGAGATAGAGTACAGTGGAGTACAGTAGAGGTAGAGTACAGTGGAGCACAGTAGAGGTAGAGTACAGTGGAGTACAGTGGACCACAGTAGAGGTGGAGTACAGTAGAGTACAGTAGACTTAGAGAACAGTACATTACAGTAGAGGTAGAGTACAGTGGAGTACAGTAGAGATAGAGTACAGTAGAGCACAGTAGAGGTAGAGTACAGTGGAGTATAGTAGAGGTAGAGTACAGTGGAGTACAGTAGAGGTAGAGTACAGTGGAGTACAGTAGAGGTAGAGTACAGTGGAGCACAGTAGATGTAGAGTACAGTGGAGCACAGTAGAGCTGGAGTACAGTGGAGTACAGTGGAACACAGTAGAGGTGGAGTACAGTAGAGTAGAGTAGAGGTAGAGTACAGTGGAGTACAGTAGAGATAGAGCACAGTGGAGTAGAGTAGAGATAGAGAACAGTGGATTAGAGTAGAGATAGAGTACAGTGGAGTATAGTTGAGGTAGAGTACAGTGGAGCACAGTGGAGGTAGAGTAGAGTGGAGTATAGTTTAGGTAGACTACAGTGGAGTACAGTAGAGGTAGAGTACAGTGGAGCACAGTAGAGATAGAGTACAGTAGAGCACAGTAGAGTTAGAGTACAGTGGAGCACAGTAGAGGTAGAGTACAGTGGAGTATAGTTGAGGTAGACTACAGTAGAGTACAGTAGAGGTAGAGTACAGTGGAGCACAGTAGAGATAGAGTACAGTAGAGCAGAGTAGAGGTAGAGTACAGTGGAGTACAGTAGAGGTAGAGTACAGTGGAGCACAGTAGAGGTAGAGTACAGTGGAGTACAGTAGAGGTAGTGTACAGTGGAGCACAGTAGAGGTAGAGTACAGTGGAGCACAGTAGAGGTAGAGTACAGTGGAGTATAGTAGAGGTAGAGTACAGTAGAGCACAGTAGAGATAGAGTACAATAGAGCACAGTAGAGGTAGAGTACAGTGGAGCACAGTAGAGGTAGAGTACAGTGGAGTACAGTGGAGCACAGTAGAGGTGGAGTACAGTAGAGTACAGTAGACTTAGAGAACAGTACAGTACAGTAGAGGTAGAGTACAGTGGAGTACTGTAGAGATAGAGTATAGTAGAGCACAGTAGAGGTAGAGTACAGTGGAGTATAGTAGAGGTAGAGTACAGTGGAGTACAGTAGAGGTAGAGTACAGTGGAGTACAGTAGATGTAGAGTACAGTGGAGCACAGTAGAGCTGGAGTACAGTGGAGTACAGTGGAACACAGTAGAGGTGGAGTACAGTAGAGTAGAGTAGAGTAGAGGTAGAGTACAGTGGAGTACAGTAGAGATAGAGCACAGTGGAGTAGAGTAGAGATAGAGTACAGTGGATTAGAGTAGAGATAGAGTACAGTGGAGTATAGTTGAGGTAGAGTACAGTGGAGCACAGTGGAGGTAGAGTAGAGTGGAGTATAGTTTAGGTAGACTACAGTGGAGTACAGTAGAGGTAGAGTACAGTGGAGCACAGTAGAGATAGAGTACAGTAGAGCACAGTAGAGGTAGAGTACAGTGGAGCACAGTAGAGGTAGAGTACAGTGGAGCACAGTAGAGGTAGAGTACAGTGGAGCACAGTAGAGGTGGAGTACAGTAGAGTAGAGTAGAGGTAGAGTACAGTGGAGTACAGTAGAGATAGAGCACAGTGGAGTAGAGTAGAGATAGAGTACAGTGGATTAGAGTAGAGATAGAGTACAGTGGAGTATAGTTGAGGTAGAGTACAGTGGAGCACAGTGGAGGTAGAGTAGAGTGGAGTATAGTTTAGGTAGACTACAGTGGAGTACAGTACAGGTAGAGTACAGTGGAGCACAGTAGAGATAGAGTACAGTAGAGCACAGTAGAGGTAGAGTACAGTGGAGCACAGTAGAGGTGGAGTACAGTAGAGTAGAGTAGAGGTAGAGTACAGTGGAGTACAGTAGAGATAGAGCACAGTGGAGTAGAGTAGAGATAGAGTACAGTGGATTAGAGTAGAGATAGAGTACAGTGGAGTATAGTTGAGGTAGAGTACAGTGGAGCACAGTGGAGGTAGAGTAGAGTGGAGTATAGTTTAGGTAGACTACAGTGGAGTACAGTACAGGTAGAGTACAGTGGAGCACAGTAGAGATAGAGTACAGTAGAGCACAGTAGAGGTAGAGTACAGTGGAGCACAGTAGAGGTAGAGTACAGTGGAGTATAGTTGAGGTAGACTACAGTAGAGTACAGTAGAGGTAGAGTACAGTGGAGCACAGTTGAGATAGAGTACAGTAGAGCAGAGTAGAGGTAGAGTACAGTGGAGTACAGTAGAGGTAGAGTAGAGTGGAGCACATTAGAGGTGGAGTAGAGTACAGTAGAGGTAGAGTACAGTGGAGCACAGTAGAGATAGAGTACAGTAGAGCACAGTAGAGGTAGAGTACAGTGGAGCACAGTAGAGGTAGAGTAGAGTGGAGCACAGTAGAGGTAGAGTACAGTGGAGTACAGTAGAGGTAGTGTACAGTGGAGCACAGTAGAGGTAGAGTACAGTGGAGCACAGTAGAGGTAGAGTACAGTGGAGTATAGTAGAGGTAGAGTACAGTAGAGCACAGTAGAGATAGAGTACAATAGAGCACAGTAGAGGTAGAGTACAGTGGAGCACAGTAGAGGAAGAGTACAGTGTAGTACAGAAGAGATAGAGTACAGTGGAGTACAGTAGAGGTAGAGTACATCTGAGCACAGTAGAGGTAGAGTAGAGTGGAGCACAGTAGAGGTAGAGTACATTGGACTACAGTAGAGGTAGTGTACAGTGGAGCACAGTAGAGGTAGAGTACAGTGGAGCACAGTAGAGGTAGAGTACAGTGGAGTATAATAGAGGTAGAGTACAGTAGAGCACAGTAGAGATAGAGTACAGTAGAGCAGAGTAGAGGTAGAGTACATTGGAGTACAGTAGAGGTAGAGTACAGTGGAGTACAGTGGAGTACAGTAGAGGTGGAGTACAGTAGAGTAGAGTAGAGGTAGAGTACAGTGGAGTACAGTAGAGATAGAGTAGAGTGGAGTAGAGTAGAGATAGAGTACAGTGGATTAGAGTAGAGATAGAGTACAGTGGAGTACAGTGGAGCACAGTAGAGGTAGAGTACAGTGGAGTACAGTGGAGCACAGTAGAGGTGGAGTACAGTAGAGTACAGTAGACTTAGAGAACAGTACAGTACAGTAGAGGTAGAGTACAGTGGAGCACAGTGGAGGTAGAGTAGAGTGGAGTATAGTTTAGGTAGACTACAGTGGAGTACAGTAGAGGTAGAGTACAGTGGAGCACAGTAGAGATAGAGTACAGTAGAGCACAGTAGAGGTAGAGTACAGTGGAGCACAGTAGAGGTAGAGTACAGTGGAGTATAGTTGAGGTAGACTACAGTAGAGTACAGTAGAGGTAGAGTACAGTGGAGCACAGTAGAGATAGAGTACAGTAGAGCAGAGTAGAGGTAGAGTACAGTGGAGTACAGTAGAGGTAGAGTAGAGTGGAGCACATTAGAGGTGGAGTAGAGTAGAGTACAGTAGAGGTAGAGTACAGTGGAGCACAGTAGAGATAGAGTACAGTAGAGCACAGTAGAGGTAGAGTACAGTGGAGCACAGTAGAGGTAGAGTACAGTGGAGTACAGTAGAGGTAGTGTACAGTGGAGCACAGTAGAGGTAGAGTACAGTGGAGCACAGTAGAGGTAGAGTACAGTGGAGTATAGTAGTGGTAGAGTACAGTAGAGCACAGTAGAGATAGAGTACAGTAGAGCACAGTAGAGGTAGAGTACAGTGGAGCACAGTAGAGGAAGAGTACAGTGTAGTACAGAAGAGATAGAGTGCAGTGGAGTACAGTAGAGGTAGAGTACAGCTGAGCACAGTAGAGGTAGAGTAGAGTGGAGCACAGTAGAGGTAGAGTACATTGGACTACAGTAGAGGTAGTGTACAGTGGAGCACAGTAGAGGTAGAGTACAGTGGAGCACAGTAGAGGTAGAGTACAGTGGAGTATAATAGAGGTAGAGTACAGTAGAGCACAGTAGAGATAGAGTACAGTAGAGCAGAGTAGAGGTAGAGTACATTGGAGTACAGTAGAGGTAGAGTACAGTGGAGCACTGTAGAGGTGGAGTACAGTGGAGTACAGTAGAGGTAGAGTACAATGGAGCACAGTAGAGATAGAGTACAGTAGAGTACAGTAGAGGTAGAGTACAGTGGAGCACAGTAGAGATAGAGTACAGTGGAGTACAGTAGAGGTAGAGTACAGTGGGGCACAGTAGAAATAGAGTACAGTGGAGCACAGTAGAGAAGAGTACAGTAGAGCACAGTAGAGGTAGAGTACAGTGGAGCACAGTAGAGATAGAGTACAGTGGAGTACAGTAGAGGAAGAGTACAGTGGAGTACAGTGGAGCACAGTAGAGGTGGAGTACAGTAGAGTACAGTAGAGGTAGAGTACAGTGGAGTAAAATAGAGAGAGTACAGTGGAGTAGAGTAGAGATAGAGTACAGTGGAGCACAGCAGAGGTAGAGTACAGTGGATCACAGTAGAGATAGAGTACAGTGGAGTACAGTGGTGCACAGTAGAGGTAGAGTACAGTGGAGAACAGTAGAGATAGAGTACAGTGGAGTACAGTAGAGGTAGAGTACAGTGAAGCACAGTAGAGATAGAGTACAGTGGAGTACAGTAGAGGTAGAGTACAGTGGAGCACAGTAGAGGTAGAGTACAGTGGAGTACAGTGGAGCACAGTAGAGGTGGAGTACAGTAGAGTACAGTAGACTTAGAGAACAGTACAGTACAGTAGAGGTAGAGTACAGTGGAGTACAGTAGAGATAGAGTATAGTAGAGCACAGTAGAGGTAGAGTACAGTGGAGTATAGTAGAGGTAGAGTACAGTGGAGTACAGTAGAGGTAGAGTACAGTGGAGTACAGTAGATGTAGAGTACAGTGGAGCACAGTAGAGCTGGAGTACAGTGGAGTACAGTGGAACACAGTAGAGGTGGAGTACAGTAGAGTAGAGTAGAGTAGAGGTAGAGTACAGTGGAGTACAGTAGAGATAGAGCACAGTGGAGTAGAGTAGAGATAGAGTACAGTGGATTAGAGTAGAGATAGAGTACAGTGGAGTATAGTTGAGGTAGAGTACAGTGGAGCACAGTGGAGGTAGAGTAGAGTGGAGTATAGTTTAGGTAGACTACAGTGGAGTACAGTAGAGGTAGAGTACAGTGGAGCACAGTAGAGATAGAGTACAGTAGAGCACAGTAGAGGTAGAGTACAGTGGAGCACAGTAGAGGTAGAGTACAGTGGAGTATAGTTGAGGTAGACTACAGTAGAGTACAGTAGAGGTAGAGTACAGTGGAGCACAGTAGAGATAGAGTACAGTAGAGCAGAGTAGAGGTAGAGTACAGTGGAGTACAGTAGAGGTAGAGTAGAGTGGAGCACATTAGAGGTGGAGTAGAGTAGAGTACAGTAGAGGTAGAGTACAGTGGAGCACAGTAAAGATAGAGTACAGTAGAGCACAGTAGAGGTAGAGTACAGTGGAGCACAGTAGAGGTAGAGTAGAGTGGAGCACAGTAGAGGTAGAGTACAGTGGAGTACAGTAGAGGTAGTGTACAGTGGAGCACAGTAGAGGTAGAGTACAGTGGAGCACAGTAGAGGTAGAATACAGTGGAGTATAGTAGAGGTAGAGTACAGTAGAGCACAGTAGAGATAGAGTACAGTAGAGCACAGTAGAGGTAGAGTACAGTGGAGCACAGTAGAGGAAGAGTACAGTGTAGTACAGAAGAGATAGAGTGCAGTGGAGTACAGTAGAGGTAGAGTACAGCTGAGCACAGTAGAGGTAGAGTAGAGTGGAGCACAGTAGAGGTAGAGTACATTGGACTACAGTAGAGGTAGTGTACAGTGGAGCACAGTAGAGGTAGAGTACAGTGGAGCACAGTAGAGGTAGAGTACAGTGGAGTATAATAGAGGTAGAGTACAGTAGAGCACAGTAGAGATAGAGTACAGTAGAGCAGAGTAGAGGTAGAGTACATTGGAGTACAGTAGAGGTAGAGTACAGTGGAGCACTGTAGAGGTGGAGTACAGTGGAGTACAGTAGAGGTAGAGTACAATGGAGCACAGTAGAGATAGAGTACAGTAGAGTGCAGTAGAGGTAGAGTACAGTGGAGCACAGTAGAGATAGAGTACAGTGGAGTACAGTAGAGGTAGAGTACAGTGGAGCACAGTAGAGGTAGAGTACAGTGGAGTACAGTGGAGCACAGTAGAGGTGGAGTACAGTAGAGTACAGTAGACTTAGAGAACAGTACAGTACAGTAGAGGTAGAGTACAGTGGAGTACAGTAGAGATAGAGTACAGTAGAGCACAGTAGAGGTAGAGTACAGTGGAGTATAGTAGAGGTAGAGTACAGTGGAGTACAGTAGACGTAGAGTACAGTGGAGTACAGTAGAGGTAGAGTACAGTGGAGCACAGTAGATGTAGAGTACAGTGGAGCACAGTAGAGCTGGAGTACAGTGGAGTACAGTGGAGCACAGTAGAGGTGGAGTACAGTAGAGTAGAGTAGAGGTAGAGTACAGTGGAGTACAGTAGAGATAGAGCACAGTGGAGTAGAGTAGAGATAGAGTACAGTGGATTAGAGTAGAGATAGAGTACAGTGGAGTATAGTTGAGGTAGAGTACAGTGGAGCACAGTGGAGGTAGAGTAGAGTGGAGTATAGTTTAGGTAGACTACAGTGGAGTACAGTAGAGGTAGAGTACAGTGGAGCACAGTAGAGATAGAGTACAGTAGAGCACAGTAGAGGTAGAGTACAGTGGAGCACAGTAGAGGTAGAGTACAGTGGAGTATAGTTGAGGTAGACTACAGTAGAGTACAGTAGATGTAGAGTACAGTGGAGCACAGTAGAGATAGAGTACAGTAGAGCAGAGTAGAGGTAGAGTACAGTGGAGTACAGTAGAGGTAGAGTAGAGTGGAGCACATTAGAGGTGGAGTAGAGTAGAGTACAGTAGAGGTAGAGTACAGTGGAGCCCAGTAGAGATAGAGTACAGTAGAGCACAGTAGAGGTAGAGTACAGTGGAGCACAGTAGAGGTAGAGTAGAGTGGAGCACAGTAGAGGTAGAGTACAGTGGAGTACAGTAGAGGTAGTGTACAGTGGAGCACAGTAGAGGTAGAGTACAGTGGAGCACAGTAGAGGTAGAGTACAGTGGAGTATAGTAGAGGTAGAGTACAGTAGAGCACAGTAGAGATAGAGTACAGTAGAGCACAGTAGAGGTAGAGTACAGTGGAGCACAGTAGAGGAAGAGTACAGTGTAGTACAGAAGAGATAGAGTACAGTGGAGTACAGTAGAGGTAGAGTACAGCTGAGCACAGTAGAGGTAGAGTAGAGTGGAGCACAGTAGAGGTAGAGTACATTGGACTACAGTAGAGGTAGTGTACAGTGGAGCACAGTAGAGGTAGAGTACAGTGGAGCACAGTAGAGGGGTGAGTACAGTGGAGTATAATAGAGGTAGAGTACAGTAGAGCACAGTAGAGATAGAGTACAGTAGAGCAGAGTAGAGGTAGAGTACATTGGAGTACAGTAGAGGTAGAGTACAGTGGAGCACTGTAGAGGTGGAGTACAGTGGAGTACAGTAGAGGTAGAGTACAGTGGAGCACAGTAGAGATAGAGTACAGTAGAGCACAGTAGAGGTAGAGTACAGTGGAGCACAGTAGAGCTAGAGTACAGTGGAGTACAGTGGAGCACAGTAGAGGTGGAGTACAGTAGAGTAGAGTAGAGGTAGAGTACAGTGGAGTACAGTAGAGATAGAGTAGAGTGGAGTAGAGTAGAGATAGAGTACAGTGGATTAGAGTAGAGATAGAGTACAGTGGAGTATAGTTGAGGTAGAGTACAGTGGAGCACAGTGGAGGTAGAGTAGAGTGGAGTATAGTTTAGGTAGACTACAGTGGAGTACAGTAGAGGTAGAGTACAGTGGAGCACAGTAGAGATAGAGTACAGTAGAGCACAGTAGAGATAGAGTACAGTGGAGCACAGTAGAGGTAGAGTACAGTGGAGTATAGTTGAGGTAGACTACAGTAGAGTACAGTAGAGGTAGAGTACAGTGGAGCACAGTAGAGATAGAGTACAGTAGAGCAGAGTAGAGGTACAGTACAGTGGAGTACAGTAGAGGTAGAGTAGAGTGGAGCACATTAGAGGTGGAGTAGAGTAGAGTACAGTAGAGGTAGAGTACAGTGGAGCACAGTAGAGATAGAGTACAGTAGAGCACAGTAGAGGAAGAGTACAGTGTAGTACAGAAGAGATAGAGTACAGTGGAGTACAGTAGAGGTAGAGTACAGCTGAGCACAGTAGAGGTAGAGTAGAGTGGAGCACAGTAGAGGTAGAGTACAGTGGACTACAGTAGAGGTAGAGTACAGTGGAGCACAGTAGAGGAAGAGTACAGTGTAGTACAGAAGAGATAGAGTACAGTGGAGTACAGTAGAGGTAGAGTACAGCTGAGCACAGTAGAGGTAGAGTAGAGTGGAGCACAGTAGAGGTAGAGTACAGTGGACTACAGTAGAGGTAGAGTACAGTGGAGCACAGTAGAGCTAGAGTACAGTGGAGTACAGTGGAGCACAGTAGAGGTGGAGTACAGTAGAGTAGAGTAGAGGTAGAGTACAGTGGAGTACAGTAGAGATAGAGTAGAGTGGAGTAGAGTAGAGATAGAGTACAGTGGATTAGAGTAGAGATAGAGTACAGTGGAGCACAGTAGAGGTAGAGTAGAGTGGAGCACAGTAGAGGTAGAGTACAGTGGACTACAATAGAGGTATTGTACAGTGGAGCACAGTAGAGGTAGAGTACAGTGGAGCACAGTAGAGGTAGAGTACATTGGAGTACAGTAGAGGTAGAGTACAGTGGAGCACTGTAGAGGTAGAGTACAGTGGAGTATAGTAGAGGTAGAGTACAGTGCAGTAGAGTAGAGGTAGAGTACAGTGGAGCACAGTAGATGTAGAGTACAGTGGAGCACAGTAGAGGTAGAGTACAGGGGAGTATAGTTGAGGTAGACTACAGTGGAGTACAGTAGAGATAGCGTACAGTGGAGTACAGTAGAGATTGAGTAGAGTAGAGCGGAGTAGAGGTAGAGTAAAGTGGAGTACAGTAGAGGTAGAGCACAGTGGAGCACTGTAGAGGTAGTGTACAGTGGAGTACAGTAGAGATAGAGTACAGTGGAGCACAGTAGAGGTAGAGTACAGTGGAGCACAGTAGAGATAGAGTACAGTAGAGCAGAGTAGAGGTAGAGTATAGTGGAGTACAGTAGAGGTAGAGTACAGTAGAACACTGTAGAGATAAGTGCAGTGGAGTATAGTAGAGGTAGAGTACAGTGGAGTACAGTAGAGGTAGAGTACAGTGGAGTACATTAGAGGTAGAGTACAGTGGAGCACAGTAGAGGTAGAGTAGAGTGGAGTACAGTAGAGGTAGAGTACAGTGGAGAACAGTAGAGGTAGAGTACAGTGGAGTAGAGTAGAGATAGAGTACAGTGGAGCACAGCAGAGGTAGAGTACATTGGATCACAGTAGAGATAGATGACAGTGGAGTACAGTGGAGCACAGTAGAGGAATAGTACAGTGGAGCACAGTAGAGATAGATTACAGTGGAGTACAGTAGAGATAGAGTACAGTGGAGTACAGTAGAGGTAGAGCACAGTAGAGCAGAGTAGAGGTAGAGTACAGTGGAGTACAGTAGAGGTAGAGCACATTGGAGCACTGTGGAGGTAGAGTACAGTGGAGTACAGTAGAGATAAAGTACTGTGGAGCAGAGTAGAGGTAGAGTACAGTGGAGCACAGTAGAGGTAGAGTACAGTGGAGCACAGTAGAGGTAGAGTACAGTGGAGTACAGTAGAGGTAGTGTACAGTGGAGCACAGTAGAGGTAGAGTACAGTGGAGCACAGTAGATGTAGAGTACAGTGGGGCACAGTAGAAATAGAGTACAGTGGAGCACAGTAGAGAAGAGTACAGTAGAGCACAGTAGAGGTAGAGTACAGTGGAGCACAGTAGAGATAGAGTACAGTGGAGTACAGTAGAGGAAGAGTACAGTGGAGTACAGTGGAGCACAGTAGAGGTGGAGTACAGTAGAGTACAGTAGAGGTAGAGTACAGTGGAGTAAAATAGAGAGAGTACAGTGGAGTAGAGTAGAGATAGAGTACAGTGGAGCACAGCAGAGGTAGAGTACAGTGGATCACAGTAGAGATAGAGTACAGTGGAGTACAGTGGTGCACAGTAGAGGTAGAGTACAGTGGAGAACAGTAGAGATAGAGTACAGTGGAGTACAGTAGAGGTAGAGTACAGTGGAGCACAGTAGAGATAGAGTACAGTGGAGTACAGTAGAGGTAGAGTACAGTGGAGCACAGTAGAGGTAGAGTACAGTGGAGTACAGTGGACCATAGTAGAGGTGGAGTACAGTAGAGTACTGTAGACTTAGAGAACAGTACAGTACAGTAGAGGTAGAGTACAGTGGAGTACAGTAGAGATAGAGTACAGTAGAGCACAGTAGAGGTAGAGTACAGTGGAGTATAGTAGAGGTAGAGTACAGTGGAGTACAGTAGAGGTAGAGTACAGTGGAGTACAGTAGAGGTAGAGTACAGTGGAGCACAGTAGATGTAGAGTACAGTGGAGCACAGTAGAGCTGGAGTACAGTGGAGTACAGTGGAACACAGTAGAGGTGGAGTACAGTAGAGTAGAGTAGAGGTAGAGTACAGTGGAGTACAGTAGAGATAGAGCACAGTGGAGTAGAGTAGAGATAGAGAACAGTGGATTAGAGTAGAGATAGAGTACAGTGGAGTATAGTTGAGGTAGAGTACAGTGGAGCACAGTGGAGGTAGAGTAGAGTGGAGTATAGTTTAGGTAGACTACAAAGGAGTACAGTAGAGGTAGAGTACAGTGGAGCACAGTAGAGATAGAGTACAGTAGAGCACAGTAGAGGTAGAGTACAGTGGAGCACAGTAGAGGTAGAGTACAGTGGAGTATAGTTGAGGTAGACTACAGTAGAGTACAGTAGAGGTAGAGTACAGTGGAGCACAGTAGAGATAGAGTACAGTAGAGCAGAGTAGAGGTAGAGTACAGTGGAGTACAGTAGAGGTAGAGTAGAGTGGAGCACATTAGAGGTGGAGTAGAGTAGAGTACAGTAGAGGTAGAGTACAGTGGAGCACAGTAAAGATAGAGTACAGTAGAGCACAGTAGAGGTAGAGTACAGTGGAGCACAGTAGAGGTAGAGTAGAGTGGAGCACAGTAGAGGTAGAGTACAGTGGAGTACAGTAGAGGTAGTGTACAGTGGAGCACAGTAGAGGTAGAGTACAGTGGAGCACAGTAGAGGTAGAGTACAGTGGAGTATAGTAGAGGTAGAGTACAGTAGAGCACAGTAGAGATAGAGTACAGTAGAGCACAGTAGAGGTAGAGTACAGTGGAGCACAGTAGAGGAAGAGTACAGTGTAGTACAGAAGAGATAGAGTGCAGTGGAGTACAGTAGAGGTAGAGTACAGCTGAGCACAGTAGAGGTAGAGTAGAGTGGAGCACAGTAGAGGTTGAGTACATTGGACTACAGTAGAGGTAGTGTACAGTGGAGCACAGTAGAGGTAGAGTACAGTGGAGCACAGTAGAGGTAGAGTACAGTGGAGTATAATAGAGGTAGAGTACAGTAGAGCACAGTAGAGATAGAGTACAGTAGAGCAGAGTAGAGGTGGAGTACAGTGGAGTACAGTAGAGGTAGAGTACAATGGAGCACAGTAGAGATAGAGTACAGTAGAGTACAGTAGAGGTAGAGTACAGTGGAGCACAGTAGAGATAGAGTACAGTGGAGTACAGTAGAGGTAGAGTACAGTGGAGCACAGTAGAGGTAGAGTACAGTGGAGTACAGTGGAGCACAGTAGAGGTGGAGTACAGTAGAGTACAGTAGACTTAGAGAACAGTACAGTACAGTAGAGGTAGAGTACAGTGGAGTACAGTAGAGATAGAGTACAGTAGAGCACAGTAGA
The DNA here is from genome assembly GCA_030578255.1 of Tiaroga cobitis. Classification (NCBI taxonomy): domain Eukaryota; kingdom Metazoa; phylum Chordata; class Actinopteri; order Cypriniformes; family Leuciscidae; genus Tiaroga; species Tiaroga cobitis. The sequence continues at coordinate 817,246 of JAROOI010000053.1, read as the reverse complement.
GGTAGAGTACAGTGGAGTATAGTAGAAGTAGAGTACAGTGGAGTACAGTAGACGTAGAGTACAGTGGAGTACAGTAGAGGTAGAGTACAGTGGAGCACAGTAGATGTAGAGTACAGTGGAGCACAGTAGAGCTGGAGTACAGTGGAGTACAGTGGAGCGCAGTAGAGGTGGAGTACAGTAGAGTAGAGTAGAGGTAGAGTACAGTGGAGTACAGTAGAGATAGAGCACAGTGGAGTAGAGTAGAGATAGAGTACAATGGATTAGAGTAGAGATAGAGTACAGTGGAGTATAGTTGAGGTAGAGTACAGTGGAGCACAGTGGAGGTAGAGTAGAGTGGAGTATAGTTTAGGTAGACTACATTGGAGTACAGTAGAGGTAGAGTACAGTGGAGCACAGTAGAGATAGAGTACAGTAGAGCACAGTAGAGGTAGAGTACAGTGGAGCACAGTAGAGGTAGAGTACAGTGGAGTATAGTTGAGGTAGACTACAGTAGAGTACAGTAGAGGTAGAGTACAGTGGAGCACAGTAGAGATAGAGTACAGTAGAGCAGAGTAGAGGTAGAGTACAGTGGAGTACAGTAGAGGTAGAGTAGAGTGGAGCACATTAGAGGTGGAGTAGAGTAGAGTACAGTAGAGGTAGAGTACAGTGGAGCACAGTAGAGATAGAGTACAGTAGAGCACAGTAGAGGTAGAGTACAGTGGAGCACAGTAGAGGTAGAGTAGAGTGGAGCACAGTAGAGGTAGAGTACAGTGGAGTACAGTAGAGGTAGTGTACAGTGGAGCACAGTAGAGGTAGAGTACAGTGGAGCACAGTAGAGGTAGAGTACAGTGGAGTATAGTAGAGGTAGAGTACAGTAGAGCACAGTAGAGATAGAGTACAGTAGAGCACAGTAGAGGTAGAGTACAGTGGAGCACAGTAGAGGAAGAGTACAGTGTAGTACAGAAGAGATAGAGTACAGTGGAGTACAGTAGAGGTAGAGTACAGCTGAGCACAGTAGAGGTAGAGTAGAGTGGAGCACAGTAGAGGTAGAGTACATTGGACTACAGTAGAGGTAGTGTACAGTGGAGCACAGTAGAGGTAGAGTACAGTGGAGCACAGTAGAGGGGTGAGTACAGTGGAGTATAATAGAGGTAGAGTACAGTAGAGCACAGTAGAGATAGAGTACAGTAGAGCAGAGTAGAGGTAGAGTACATTGGAGTACAGTAGAGGTAGAGTACAGTGGAGCACTGTAGAGGTGGAGTACAGTGGAGTACAGTAGAGGTAGAGTACAGTGGAGCACAGTATAGATAGAGTACAGTAGAGCACAGTAGAGGTAGAGTACAGTGGAGCACAGTAGAGCTAGAGTACAGTGGAGTACAGTGGAGCACAGTAGAGGTGGAGTACAGTAGAGTAGAGTAGAGGTAGAGTACAGTGGAGTACAGTAGAGATAGAGTAGAGTGGAGTAGAGTAGAGATAGAGTACAGTGGATTAGAGTAGAGATAGAGTACAGTGGAGTATAGTTGAGGTAGAGTACAGTGGAGCACAGTGGAGGTAGAGTAGAGTGGAGTATAGTTTAGGTAGACTACAGTGGAGTACAGTAGAGGTAGAGTACAGTGGAGCACAGTAGAGATAGAGTACAGTAGAGCACAGTAGAGGTAGAGTACAGTGGAGCACAGTAGAGGTAGAGTACAGTGGAGTATAGTTGAGGTAGACTACAGTAGAGTACAGTAGAGGTAGAGTACAGTGGAGCACAGTAGAGATAGAGTACAGTAGAGCAGAGTAGAGGTAGAGTACAGTGGAGTACAGTAGAGGTAGAGTAGAGTGGAGCACATTAGAGGTGGAGTAGAGTAGAGTACAGTAGAGGTAGAGTACAGTGGAGCACAGTAGAGATAGAGTACAGTAGAGCACAGTAGAGGTAGAGTACAGTGGAGCACAGTAGAGGTAGAGTAGAGTGGAGCACAGTAGAGGTAGAGTACAGTGGAGCACAGTAGAGGAAGAGTACAGTGTAGTACAGAAGAGATAGAGTACAGTGGAGTACAGTAGAGGTAGAGTACAGCTGAGCACAGTAGAGGTAGAGTAGAGTGGAGCACAGTAGAGGTAGAGTACAGTGGACTACAGTAGAGGTAGAGTACAGTGGAGCACAGTAGAGCTAGAGTACAGTGGAGTACAGTGGAGCACAGTAGAGGTGGAGTACAGTAGAGTAGAGTAGAGGTAGAGTACAGTGGAGTACAGTAGAGATAGAGTAGAGTGGAGTAGAGTAGAGATAGAGTACAGTGGATTAGAGTAGAGATAGAGTACAGTGGAGCACAGTAGAGGTAGAGTAGAGTGGAGCACAGTAGAGGTAGAGTACAGTGGACTACAATAGAGGTATTGTACAGTGGAGCACAGTAGAGGTAGAGTACAGTGGAGCACAGTAGAGGTAGAGTACATTGGAGTACAGTAGAGGTAGAGTACAGTGGAGCACTGTAGAGGTAGAGTACAGTGGAGTATAGTAGAGGTAGAGTACAGTGCAGTAGAGTAGAGGTAGAGTACAGTGGAGCACAGTAGATGTAGAGTACAGTGGAGCACAGTAGAGGTAGAGTACAGGGGAGTATAGTTGAGGTAGACTACAGTGGAGTACAGTAGAGATAGCGTACAGTGGAGTACAGTAGAGATTGAGTAGAGTAGAGCGGAGTAGAGGTAGAGTAAAGTGGAGTACAGTAGAGGTAGAGCACAGTGGAGCACTGTAGAGGTAGTGTACAGTGGAGTACAGTAGAGATAGAGTACAGTGGAGCACAGTAGAGGTAGAGTACAGTGGAGCACAGTAGAGATAGAGTACAGTAGAGCAGAGTAGAGGTAGAGTACAGTGGAGTACAGTAGAGGTAGAGTACAGTAGAACACTGTAGAGATAAGTGCAGTGGAGTATAGTAGAGGTAGAGTACAGTGGAGTACAGTAGAGGTAGAGTACAGTGGAGTACAGTAGAGGTAGAGTAGAGTGGAGCACATTAGAGGTGGAGTAGAGAAGAGTACAGTAGAGGTAGAGTACAGTGGAGTACATTAGAGGTAGAGTACAGTGGAGCACAGTAGAGGTAGAGTAGAGTGGAGTACAGTAGAGGTAGAGTACAGTGGAGAACAGTAGAGGTAGAGTACAGTGGAGTAGAGTAGAGATAGAGTACAGTGGAGCACAGCAGAGGTAGAGTACATTGGACCACAGTAGAGATAGATGACAGTGGAGTACAGTGGAGCACAGTAGAGGAATAGTACAGTGGAGCACAGTAGAGATAGATTACAGTGGAGTACAGTAGAGATAGAGTACAGTGGAGTACAGTAGAGGTAGAGCACAGTAGAGCAGAGTAGAGGTGGAGTACAGTGGAGTACAGTAGAGGTAGAGCACAGTGGAGCACTGTGGAGGTAGAGTACAGTGGAGTACAGTAGAGATAAAGTACCGTGGAGCAGAGTAGAGGTAGAGTACAGTGGAGCACAATAGAGGTAGAGTACAGTGGAGCACAGTAGAGGTAGAGTACAGTGGAGTACAGTAGAGGTAGTGTACAGTGGAGCACAGTAGAGGTAGAGTACAGTGGAGCACAGTAGATGTAGAGTACAGTGGGGCACAGTAGAAATAGAGTACAGTGGAGCACAGTAGAGAAGAGTACAGTAGAGCACAGTAGAGGTAGAGTACAGTGGAGCACAGTAGAGATAGAGTACAGTGGAGTACAGTAGAGGAAGAGTACAGTGGAGTACAGTGGAGCACAGAAGAGGTGGAGTACAGTAGAGTACAGTAGAGGTAGAGTACAGTGGAGTAAAATAGAGAGAGTACAGTGGAGTAGAGTAGAGATAGAGTACAGTGGAGCACAGCAGAGGTAGAGTACAGTGGATCACAGTAGAGATAGAGTACAGTGGAGTACAGTGGTGCACAGTAGAGGTAGAGTACAGTGGAGAACAGTAGAGATAGAGTACAGTGGAGTACAGTAGAGGTAGAGTACAGTGGAGCACAGTAGAGATAGAGTACAGTGGAGTACAGTAGAGGTAGAGTACAGTGGAGCACAGTAGAGGTAGAGTACAGTGGAGTACAGTGGACCACAGTAGAGGTGGAGTACAGTAGAGTACAGTAGACTTAGAGAACAGTACAGTACAGTAGAGGTAGAGTACAGTGGAGTACAGTAGAGATAGAGTACAGTAGAGCAGAGTAGAGGTAGAGTACAGTGGAGTACAGTAGAGGTAGAGTAGAGTGGAGCACATTAGAGGTGGAGTAGAGTAGAGTACAGTAGAGGTAGAGTACAGTGGAGCACAGTAAAGATAGAGTACAGTAGAGCACAGTAGAGGTAGAGTACAGTGGAGCACAGTAGAGGTAGAGTAGAGTGGAGCACAGTAGAGGTAGAGTACAGTGGAGTACAGTAGAGGTAGTGTACAGTGGAGCACAGTAGAGGTAGAGTACAGTGGAGCACAGTAGAGGTAGAGTACAGTGGAGTATAGTAGAGGTAGAGTACAGTAGAGCACAGTAGAGATAGAGTACAGTAGAGCACAGTAGAGGTAGAGTACAGTGGAGCACAGTAGAGGAAGAGTACAGTGTAGTACAGAAGAGATAGAGTGCAGTGGAGTACAGTAGAGGTAGAGTACAGCTGAGCACAGTAGAGGTAGAGTAGAGTGGAGCACAGTAGAGGTAGAGTACATTGGACTACAGTAGAGGTAGTGTACAGTGGAGCACAGTAGAGGTAGAGTACAGTGGAGCACAGTAGAGGTAGAGTACAGTGGAGTATAATAGAGGTAGAGTACAGTAGAGCACAGTAGAGATAGAGTACAGTAGAGCAGAGTAGAGGTGGAGTACAGTGGAGTACAGTAGAGGTAGAGTACAATGGAGCACAGTAGAGATAGAGTACAGTAGAGTACAGTAGAGGTAGAGTACAGTGGAGCACAGTAGAGATAGAGTACAGTGGAGTACAGTAGAGGTAGAGTACAGTGGAGCACAGTAGAGGTAGAGTACAGTGGAGTACAGTGGAGCACAGTAGAGGTGGAGTACAGTAGAGTACAGTAGACTTAGAGAACAGTACAGTACAGTAGAGGTAGAGTACAGTGGAGTACAGTAGAGATAGAGTACAGTAGAGCACAGTAGAGGTAGAGTACAGTGGAGTATAGTAGAGGTAGAGTACAGTGGAGTACAGTAGACGTAGAGTACAGTGGAGTACAGTAGAGGTAGAGTACAGTGGAGCACAGTAGATGTAGAGTACAGTGGAGCACAGTAGAGCTGGAGTACAGTGAAGTACAGTGGAGCACAGTAGAGGTGGAGTACAGTAGAGTAGAGTAGAGGTAGAGTACAGTGGAGTACAGTAGAGATAGAGCACAGTGGAGTAGAGTAGAGATAGAGTACAATGGATTAGAGTAGAGATAGAGTACAGTGGAGTATAGTTGAGGTAGAGTACAGTGGAGCACAGTGGAGGTAGAGTAGAGTGGAGTATAGTTTAGGTAGACTACATTGGAGTACAGTAGAGGTAGAGTACAGTGGAGCACAGTAGAGATAGAGTACAGTAGAGCACAGTAGAGGTAGAGTACAGTGGAGCACAGTAGAGGTAGAGTACAGTGGAGTATAGTTGAGGTAGACTACAGTAGAGTACAGCAGAGGTAGAGTACAGTGGAGCACAGTAGAGATAGAGTACAGTAGAGCAGAGTAGAGGTAGAGTACAGTGGAGTACAGTAGAGGTAGAGTAGAGTGGAGCACATTAGAGGTGGAGTAGAGTAGAGTACAGTAGAGGTAGAGTACAGTGGAGCACAGTAGAGATAGAGTACAGTAGAGCACAGTAGAGGTAGAGTACAGTGGAGCACAGTAGAGGTAGAGTAGAGTGGAGCACAGTAGAGGTAGAGTACAGTGGAGTACAGTAGAGGTAGTGTACAGTGGAGCACAGTAGAGGTAGAGTACAGTGGAGCACAGTAGAGGTAGAGTACAGTGGAGTATAGTAGAGGTAGAGTACAGTAGAGCACAGTAGAGATAGAGTACAGTAGAGCACAGTAGAGGTAGAGTACAATGGAGCACAGTAGAGGAAGAGTACAGTGTAGTACAGAAGAGATAGAGTACAGTGGAGTACAGTAGAGGTAGAGTACAGCTGAGCACAGTAGAGGTAGAGTAGAGTGGAGCACAGTAGAGGTAGAGTACATTGGACTACAGTAGAGGTAGTGTACAGTGGAGCACAGTAGAGGTAGAGTACAGTGGAGCACAGTAGAGGGGTGAGTACAGTGGAGTATAATAGAGGTAGAGTACAGTAGAGCACAGTAGAGATAGAGTACAGTAGAGCAGAGTAGAGGTAGAGTACATTGGAGTACAGTAGAGGTAGAGTACAGTGGAGCACTGTAGAGGTGGAATACAGTGGAGTACAGTAGAGGTAGAGTACAGTGGAGCACAGTAGAGATAGAGTACAGTAGAGCACAGTAGAGGTAGAGTACAGTGGAGCACAGTAGAGCTAGAGTACAGTGGAGTACAGTGGAGCACAGTAGAGGTGGAGTACAGTAGAGTAGAGTAGAGGTAGAGTACAGTGGAGTACAGTAGAGATAGAGTAGAGTGGAGTAGAGTAGAGATAGAGTACAGTGGATTAGAGTAGAGATAGAGTACAGTGGAGTATAGTTGAGGTAGAGTACAGTGGAGCACAGTGGAGGTAGAGTAGAGTGGAGTATAGTTTAGGTAGACTACAGTGGAGTACAGTAGAGGTAGAGTACAGTGGAGCACAGTAGAGATAGAGTACAGTAGAGCACAGTAGAGGTAGAGTACAGTGGAGCACAGTAGAGGTAGAGTACAGTGGAGTATAGTTGAGGTAGACTACAGTAGAGTACAGTAGAGGTAGAGTACAGTGGAGCACAGTAGAGATAGAGTACAGTAGAGCAGAGTAGAGGTAGAGTACAGTGGAGTACAGTAGAGGTAGAGTAGAGTGGAGCACATTAGAGGTGGAGTAGAGTAGAGTACAGTAGAGGTAGAGTACAGTGGAGCACAGTAGAGATAGAGTACAGTAGAGCACAGTAGAGGTAGAGTACAGTGGAGCACAGTAGAGGTAGAGTAGAGTGGAGCACAGTAGAGGTAGAGTACAGTGGAGCACAGTAGAGGAAGAGTACAGTGTAGTACAGAAGAGATAGAGTACAGTAGAGTACAGTAGAGGTAGAGTACAGCTGAGCACAGTAGAGGTAGAGTAGAGTGGAGCACAGTAGAGGTAGAGTACAGTGGACTACAGTAGAGGTAGAGTACAGTGGAGCACAGTAGAGCTAGAGTACAGTGGAGTACAGTGGAGCACAGTAGAGGTGGAGTACAGTAGAGTAGAGTAGAGGTAGAGTACAGTGGAGTACAGTAGAGATAGAGTAGAGTGGAGTAGAGTAGAGATAGAGTACAGTGGATTAGAGTAGAGACAGAGTACAGTGGAGCACAGTAGAGGTAGAGTAGAGTGGAGCACAGTAGAGGTAGAGTACAGTGGACTACAATAGAGGTATTGTACAGTGGAGCACAGTAGAGGTAGAGTACAGTGGAGCACAGTAGAGGTAGAGTACATTGGAGTACAGTAGAGGTAGAGTACAGTGGAGCACTGTAGAGGTAGAGTACAGTGGAGTATAGTAGAGGTAGAGTACAGTGCAGTAGAGTAGAGGTAGAGTACAGTGGAGCACAGTAGATGTAGAGTACAGTGGAGCACAGTAGAGGTAGAGTACAGGGGAGTATAGTTGAGGTAGACTACAGTGGAGTACAGTAGAGATAGCGTACAGTGGAGTACAGTAGAGATTGAGTAGAGTAGAGCGGAGTAGAGGTAGAGTAAAGTGGAGTACAGTAGAGGTAGAGCACAGTGGAGCACTGTAGAGGTAGTGTACAGTGGAGTACAGTAGAGATAGAGTACAGTGGAGCACAGTAGAGGTAGAGTACAGTGGAGCACAGTAGAGATAGAGTACAGTAGAGCAGAGTAGAGGTAGAGTACAGTGGAGTACAGTAGAGGTAGAGTACAGTAGAACACTGTAGAGATAAGTGCAGTGGAGTATAGTAGAGGTAGAGTACAGTGGAGTACAGTAGAGGTAGAGTACAGTGGAGTACAGTAGAGGTAGAGTAGAGTGGAGCACATTAGAGGTGGAGTAGAGAAGAGTACAGTAGAGGTAGAGTACAGTGGAGTACATTAGAGGTAGAGTACAGTGGAGCACAGTAGAGGTAGAGTAGAGTGGAGTACAGTAGAGGTAGAGTACAGTGGAGAACAGTAGAGGTAGAGTACAGTGGAGTAGAGTAGAGATAGAGTACAGTGGAGCACAGCAGAGGTAGAGTACATTGGACCAGAGTAGAGATAGATGACAGTGGAGTACAGTGGAGCACAGTAGAGGAATAGTACAGTGGAGCACAGTAGAGATAGATTACAGTGGAGTACAGTAGAGATAGAGTACAGTGGAGTACAGTAGAGGTAGAGCACAGTAGAGCAGAGTAGAGGTAGAGTACAGTGGAGTACAGTAGAGGTAGAGCACAGTGGAGCACTGTGGAGGTAGAGTACAGTGGAGTACAGTAGAGATAAAGTACCGTGGAGCAGAGTAGAGGTAGAGTACAGTGGAGCACAGTAGAGGTAGAGTACAGTGGAGCACAGTAGAGGTAGAGTACAGTGGAGCACAGTAGATGTAGAGTACAGTGGGGCACAGTAGAAATAGAGTACAGTGGAGCACAGTAGAGAAGAGTACAGTAGAGCACAGTAGAGGTAGAGTACAGTGGAGCACAGTAGAGATAGAGTACAGTGGAGTACAGTAGAGGAAGAGTACAGTGGAGTACAGTGGAGCACAGTAGAGGTGGAGTACAGTAGAGTACAGTAGAGGTAGAGTACAGTGGAGTAAAATAGAGAGAGTACAGTGGAGTAGAGTAGAGATAGAGTACAGTGGAGCACAGCAGAGGTAGAGTACAGTGGATCACAGTAGAGATAGAGTACAGTGGAGTACAGTGGTGCACAGTAGAGGTAGAGTACAGTGGAGAACAGTAGAGATAGAGTACAGTGGAGTACAGTAGAGGTAGAGTACAGTGGAGCACAGTAGAGATAGAGTACAGTGGAGTACAGTAGAGGTAGAGTACAGTGGAGCACAGTAGAGGTAGAGTACAGTGGAGTACAGTGGACCACAGTAGAGGTGGAGTACAGTAGAGTACAGTAGACTTAGAGAACAGTACAGTACAGTAGAGGTAGAGTACAGTGGAGTACAGTAGAGATAGAGTACAGTAGAGCACAGTAGAGGTAGAGTACAGTGGAGTATAGTAGAGGTAGAGTACAGTGGAGTACAGTAGAGGTAGAGTACAGTGGAGTACAGTAGAGGTAGAGTACAGTGGAGCACAGTAGATGTAGAGTACAGTGGAGCACAGTTGAGCTGGAGTACAGTGGAGTACAGTGGAACACAGTAGAGGTGGAGTACAGTAGAGTAGAGTAGAGGTAGAGTACAGTGGAGTACAGTAGAGATAGAGCACAGTGGAGTAGAGTAGAGATAGAGAACAGTGGATTAGAGTAGAGATAGAGTACAGTGGAGTATAGTTGAGGTAGAGTACAGTGGAGCACAGTGGAGGTAGAGTAGAGTGGAGTATAGTTTAGGTAGACTACAGTGGAGTACAGTAGAGGTAGAGTACAGTGGAGCACAGTAGAGATAGAGTACAGTAGAGCACAGTAGAGGTAGAGTACAGTGGAGCACAGTAGAGGTAGAGTACAGTGGAGTATAGTTGAGGTAGACTACAGTAGAGTACAGTAGAGGTAGAGTACAGTGGAGCACAGTAGAGATAGAGTACAGTAGAGCAGAGTAGAGGTAGAGTACAGTGGAGTACAGTAGAGGTAGAGTAGAGTGGAGCACATTAGAGGTGGAGTAGAGTAGAGTACAGTAGAGGTAGAGTACAGTGGAGCACAGTAGAGATAGAGTACAGTAGAGCAAAGTAGAGGTAGAGTACAGTGGAGCACAGTAGAGGTAGAGTAGAGTGGAGCACAGTAGAGGTAGAGTACAGTGGAGTACAGTAGAGGTAGTGTACAGTGGAGCACAGTAGAGGTAGAGTACAGTGGAGCACAGTAGAGGTAGAGTACAGTGGAGTACAGTAGAGGTAGAGTACAGTAGAGCACAGTAGAGATAGAGTACAGTAGAGCACAGTAGAGGTAGAGTACAGTGGAGCACAGTAGAGGAAGAGTACAGTGTAGTACAGAAGAGATAGAGTGCAGTGGAGTACAGTAGAGGTAGAGTACAGCTGAGCACAGTAGAGGTAGAGTAGAGTGGAGCACAGTAGAGGTAGAGTACAGTGGAGTATAATAGAGGTAGAGTACAGTAGAGCACAGTAGAGATAGAGTACAGTAGAGCAGAGTAGAGGTAGAGTACATTGGAGTACAGTAGAGGTAGAGTACAGTGGAGCACTGTAGAGGTGGAGTACAGTGGAGTACAGTAGAGGTAGAGTACAATGGAGCACAGTAGAGATAGAGTACAGTAGAGTACAGTAGAGGTAGAGTACAGTGGAGCACAGTAGAGATAGAGTACAGTATAGTACAGTAGAGGTAGAGTACAGTGGAGCACAGTAGAGGTAGAGTACAGTGGAGTACAGTGGAGCACAGTAGAGGTGGAGTACAGTAGAGTACAGTAGACTTAGAGAACAGTACAGTACAGTAGAGGTAGAGTAAAGTGGAGTACAGTAGAGATAGAGTACAGTAGAGCACAGTAGAGGTAGAGTACAGTGGAGTATAGTAGAGGTAGAGTACAGTGGAGTACAGTAGAGGTAGAGTACAGTGGAGTACAGTAGAGGTAGAGTACAGTGGAGCACAGTAGATGTAGAGTACAGTGGAGCACAGTAGAGCTGGAGTACAGTGGAGTACAGTGGAGCACAGTAGAGGTGGAGTACAGTAGAGTAGAGTAGAGGTAGAGTACAGTGGAGTACAGTAGAGATAGAGCACAGTGGAGTAGAGTAGAGATAGAGTACAGTGGATTAGAGTAGAGATAGAGTACAGTGGAGTATAGTTGAGGTAGAGTACAGTGGAGCACAGTGGAGGTAGAGTAGAGTGGAGTATAGTTTAGGTAGACTACAGTGGAGTACAGTAGAGGTAGAGTACAGTGGAGCACAGTAGAGATAGAGTACAGTAGAGCACAGTAGAGGTAGAGTACAGTGGAGCACAGTAGAGGTAGAGTACAGTGGAGTATAGTTGAGGTAGACTACAGTAGAGTACAGTAGAGGTAGAGTACAGTGGAGCACAGTTGAGATAGAGTACAGTAGAGCAGAGTAGAGGTAGAGTACAGTGGAGTACAGTAGAGGTAGAGTAGAGTGGAGCACATTAGAGGTGGAGTAGAGTAGAGTACAGTAGAGGTAGAGTACAGTGGAGCACAGTAGAGATAGAGTACAGTAGAGCACAGTAGAGGTAGAGTACAGTGGAGCACAGTAGAGGTAGAGTAGAGTGGAGCACAGTAGAGGTAGAGTACAGTGGAGTACAGTAGAGGTAGTGTACAGTGGAGCACAGTAGAGGTAGAGTACAGTGGAGCACAGTAGAGGTAGAGTACAGTGGAGTATAGTAGAGGTAGAGTACAGTAGAGCACAGTAGAGATAGAGTACAATAGAGCACAGTAGAGGTAGAGTACAGTGGAGCACAGTAGAGGAAGAGTACAGTGTAGTACAGAAGAGATAGAGTACAGCGGAGTACAGTAGAGGTAGAGTACAGCTGAGCACAGTAGAGGTAGAGTAGAGTAGAGCACAGTAGAGGTAGAGTACATTGGACTACAGTAGAGGTAGTGTACAGTGGAGCACAGTAGAGGTAGAGTACAGTGGAGCACAGTAGAGGTAGAGTACAGTGGAGTATAATAGAGATAGAGTACAGTAGAGCACAGTAGAGATAGAGTACAGTAGAGCAGAGTAGAGGTAGAGTACATTGGAGTACAGTAGAGGTTGAGTACAGTGGAGCACTGTAGAGGTGGAGTACAGTGGAGTACAGTAGAGGTAGAGTACAGTGGAGCACAGTAGAGATAGAGTACAGTAGAGCACAGTAGAGGTAGAGTACAGTGGAGCACAGTAGAGCTAGAGTACAGTGGAGTACAGTGGAGTACAGTAGAGGTGGAGTACAGTAGAGTAGAGTAGAGGTAGAGTACAGTGGAGTACAGTAGAGATAGAGTAGAGTGGAGTAGAGTAGAGATAGAGTACAGTGGATTAGAGTAGAGATAGAGTACAGTGGAGTATAGTTGAGGTAGAGTACAGTGGAGCACAGTGGAGGTAGAGTAGAGTGGAGTATAGTTTAGGTAGACTACAGTGGAGTACAGTAGAGGTAGAGTACAGTGGAGCACTGTAGAGATAGAGTACAGTAGAGCACAGTAGAGGTAGAGTACAGTGGAGCACAGTAGAGGTAGAGTACAGTGGAGTATAGTTGAGGTAGACTACAGTAGAGTACAGTAGAGGTAGAGTACAGTGGAGCACAGTAGAGATAGAGTACAGTAGAGCAGAGTAGAGGTAGAGTACAGTGGAGTACAGTAGAGGTAGAGTAGAGTGGAGCACATTAGAGGTGGAGTAAAGTAGAGTACAGTAGAGGTAGAGTACAGTGGAGCACAGTAGAGATAGAGTACAGTAGAGCACAGTAGAGGTAGAGTACAGTGGAGCACAGTAGAGGTAGAGTAGAGTGGAGCACAGTAGATGTAGAGTACAGTGGAGTACAGTAGAGGTAGTGTACATTGGAGCACAGTAGAGGTAGAGTACAGTGGAGCACAGTAGAGGTAGAGTACAGTGGAGTACAGTAGAGATAGAGCACAGTGGAGTAGAGTAGAGATAGAGTACAGTGGATTAGAGTAGAGATAGAGTACAGTGGAGTATAGTTGCGGTAGAGTACAGTGGAGCACAGTAGAGGAAGAGTACAGTGGAGTATAGTTGAGGTAGACTACAGTGGAGTACAGTAGAGGTAGAGTACAGTGGAGCACAGTAGAGATAGAGTACAGTAGAGCAGAGTAGAGGTAGAGTACAATGGAGTACAGTAGAGGTAGAGTACAATAGAACACTGTAGAGGTGGAGTAGAGTGGAGTACAGTAGAGGTAGAGTACAATGGAGCACAGTAGATGTAGAGTACAGTGGAGCACAGTAGAGCTGGAGTACAGTGGAGTACAGTGGAGCACAGTAGAGGTGGAGTACAGTAGAGTAGAGTAGAGGTAGAGTACAGTGGAGTACAGTAGAGATAGAGTAGAGTGGAGTAGAGTAGAGATAGAGTACAGTGGATTAGAGTAGAGGTAGAGTACAGTGGAGTACAGTAGAGATAGAGTACAGTAGAGCACAGTAGAGGTAGAATACAGTGGAGTACAGTAGAGGTAGAGTATAGTGGAGTACAGTAGAGGTAGAGTACAGTGGAGTACAGTAGAGGTAGAGTACAGTGGAGCACAGTAGATGTAGAGTACAGTGGAGCACAGTAGAGCTGGAGTACAGTGGAGTAGAGTGGAGCACAGTAGAGGTGGAGTACAGTAGAGTAGAGTAGAGGTAGAGTACAGTGGAGTACAGTAGAGATAGAGTAGAGTGGAGTAGAGTAGATATAGAGTACAGTGGATTAGAGTAGAGATAGAGTACAGTGGAGTATAGTTGAGGTAGAGTACAGTGGAGCACAGTGGAGGTAGAGTAGAGTGGAGTATAGTTTAGGTAGACTACAGTGGAGTACAGTAGAGGTAGAGTACAGTGGAGCACAGTAGAGATAGAGTACAATAGAGCACAGTAGAGGTAGAGTACAGTGGAGCACAGTAGAGGTAGAATACAGTGGAGTATAGTTGAGGTAGACTACAGTAGAGTACAGTAGAGGTAGAGTACAGTGGAGCACAGTAGAGATAGAGTACAGTAGAGCAGAGTAGAGGTAGAGTACAGTGGAGTACAGTAGAGGTAGAGTAGAGTGGAGCACATTAGAGGTGGAGTAGAGTAGAGTACAGTAGAGGTAGAGTACAGTGGAGCACAGTAGAGATAAAGTACAGTAGAGCACAGTAGAGGTAGAGTACAGTGGAGCACAGTAGAGGTAGAGTAGAGTGGAGCACAGTAGAGGTAGAGTACAGTGGAGTACAGTAGAGGTAGTGTACAGTGGAGCACAGTAGAGGTAGAGTACAGTGGAGTACAGTAGAGGTAGAGTACAGTGGAGTATAGTAGAGGTAGAGTACAGTAGAGCACAGTAGAGATAGAGTACAGTAGAGCACAGTAGAGGTAGAGTACAGTGGAGCACAGTAGAGGAAGAGTACAGTGTAGTACAGAAGAGATAGAGTACAGTGGAGTACAGTAGAGGTAGAGTACAGCTGAGCACAGTAGAGGTAGAGTAGAGTGGAGCACAGTAGAGGTAGAGTACAGTGGACTACAGTAGAGGTAGAGTACAGTGGAGCACAGTAGAGCTAGAGTACAGTGGAGTACAGTGGAGCACAGTAGAGGTGGAGTACAGTGGAGTAGAGTAGAGGTAGAGTACAGTGGAGTACAGTAGAGATAGAGTAGAGTGGAGTAGAGTAGAGATAGAGTACAGTGGATTAGAGTAGAGATGGAGTACAGTGGAGCACAGTAGAGGTAGAGTAGAGTGGAGCACAGTAGAGGTAGAGTACAGTGGACTACAATAGAGGTATTGTACAGTGGAGCACAGTAGAGGTAGAGTACAGTGGAGCACAGTAGAGGTAGAGTACATTGGAGTACAGTAGAGGTAGAGTACAGTGGAGCACTGTAGAGGTAGAGTACAGTGGAGTATAGTAGAGGTAGAGTACAGTGCAGTAGAGTAGAGGTAGAGTACAGTGGAGCACAGTAGATGTAGAGTACAGTGGAGCACAGTAGAGGTAGAGTACAGGGGAGTATAGTTGAGGTAGACTACAGTGGAGTACAGTAGAGATAGCGTACAGTGGAGTACAGTAGAGATTGAGTAGAGTAGAGCGGAGTAGAGGTAGAGTACAGTGGAGTACAGTAGAGGTAGAGCACAGTGGAGCACTGTAGAGGTAGTGTACAGTGGAGTACAGTAGAGATAGAGTACAGTGGAGCACAGTAGAGGTAGAGTACAGTGGAGCACAGTAGAGATAGAGTACAGTAGAGCAGAGTAGAGGTAGAGTACAGTGGAGTACAGTAGAGGTAGAGTACAGTAGAACACTGTAGAGATAAGTGCAGTGGAGTATAGTAGAGGTAGAGTACAGTGGAGTACAGTAGAGGTAGAGTACAGTGGAGTACAGTAGAGGTAGAGTAGAGTGGAGCACATTAGAGGTGGAGTAGAGAAGAGTACAGTAGAGGTAGAGTACAGTGGAGTACATTAGAGGTAGAGTACAGTGGAGCACAGTAGAGGTAGAGTAGAGTGGAGTACAGTAGAGGTAGAGTACAGTGGAGAACAGTAGAGGTAGAGTACAGTGGAGTAGAGTAGAGATAGAGTACAGTGGAGCACAGCAGAGGTAGAGTACATTGGATCACAGTAGAGATAGATGACAGTGGAGTACAGTGGAGCACAGTAGAGGAATAGTACAGTGGAGCACAGTAGAGATAGATTACAGTGGAGTACAGTAGAGATAGAGTACAGTGGAGTACAGTAGAGGTAGAGCACAGTAGAGCAGAGTAGAGGTAGAGTACAGTGGAGTACAGTAGAGGTAGAGCACAGTGGAGCACTGTGGAGGTAGAGTACAGTGGAGTACAGTAGAGATAAAGTACAGTGGAGCAGAGTAGAGGTAGAGTACAGTGGAGCACAGTAGAGGTAGAGTACAGTGGAGCACAGTAGAGGTAGAGTACAGTGGAGTACAGTAGAGGTATTGTACATTGGAGCACAGTAGAGGTAGAGTACAGTGGAGCACAGTAGATGTAGAGTACAGTGGGGCACAGTAGAAATAGAGTACAGTGGAGCACAGTAGAGAAGAGTACAGTAGAGCACAGTAGAGGTAGAGTACAGTGGAGCACAGTAGAGATAGAGTACAGTGGAGTACAGTAGAGGAAGAGTACAGTGGAGTACAGTGGAGCACAGTAGAGGTGGAGTACAGTAGAGTACAGTAGAGGTAGAGTAGAGTGGAGTAAAATAGAGAGAGTACAGTGGAGTAGAGTAGAGATAGAGTACAGTGGAGCACAGCAGAGATAGAGTACAGTGGATCACAGTAGAGATAGAGTACAGTGGATTACAGTGGTGCACAGTAGAGGTAGAGTACAGTGGAGAACAGTAGAGATAGAGTACAGTGGAGTACAGTAGAGGTAGAGTACAGTGGAGCACAGTAGAGATAGAGTACAGTGGAGTACAGTAGAGGTAGAGTACAGTGGAGCACAGTAGAGGTAGAGTACAGTGGAGTACAGTGGAGCACAGTAGAGGTGGAGTACAGTAGAGTACAGTAGACTTAGAGAACAGTACAGTACAGTAGAGGTAGAGTACAGTGGAGTACAGTAGAGATAGAGTACAGTAGAGCACAGTAGAGGTAGAGTACAGTGGAGTATAGTAGAGGTAGAGTACAGTGGAGTACAGTAGAGGTAGAGTACAGTGGAGTACAGTATAGGTAGAGTACAGTGGAGCACAGTAGATGTAGAGTACAGTGGAGCACAGTAGAGCTGGAGTACAGTGGAGTACAGTGGAACACAGTAGAGGTGGAGTACAGTAGAGTAGAGTAGAGGTAGAGTACAGTGGAGTACAGTAGAGATAGAGCACAGTGGAGTAGAGTAGAGATAGAGTACAGTGGATTAGAGTAGAGATAGAGTACAGTGGAGTATAGTTGAGGTAGAGTACAGTGGAGCACAGTGGAGGTAGAGTAGAGTGGAGTATAGTTTAGGTAGACTACAGTGGAGTACAGTAGAGGTAGAGTACAGTGGAGCACAGTAGAGATAGAGTACAGTAGAGCACAGTAGAGGTAGAGTACAGTGGAGCACAGTAGAGGTAGAGTACAGTGGAGTATAGTTGAGGTAGACTACAGTAGAGTACAGTAGAGGTAGAGTACAGTGGAGCACAGTAGAGATAGAGTACAGTAGAGCAGAGTAGAGGTAGAGTACAGTGGAGTACAGTAGATGGAGGGGGGAGTGAAGCACATTAGAGGTGGAGTAGAGTAGAGTACAGTAGAGGTAGAGTACAGTGGAGCACAGTAGAGATAGAGTACAGTAGAGCAGAGTAGAGGTAGAGTACAGTGGAGTACAGTAGAGGTAGAGTACAATAGAACACTGTAGAGGTGGAGTAGAGTGGAGTACAGTAGAGGTAGAGTACAATGGAGCACAGTAGATGTAGAGTACAGTGGAGCACAGTAGAGCTGGAGTACAGTGGAGTACAGTGGAGCACAGTAGAGGTGGAGTACAGTAGAGTAGAGTAGAGGTAGAGTACAGTGGAGTACAGTAGAGATAGAGTAGAGTGGAGTAGAGTAGAGATAGAGTACAGTGGATTAGAGTAGAGGTAGAGTACAGTGGAGTACAGTAGAGATAGAGTACAGTAGAGCACAGTAGAGGTAGAATACAGTGGAGTACAGTAGAGGTAGAGTATAGTGGAGTACAGTAGAGGTAGAGTACAGTGGAGTACAGTAGAGGTAGAGTACAGTGGAGCACAGTAGATGTAGAGTACAGTGGAGCACAGTAGAGCTGGAGTACAGTGGAGTAGAGTGGAGCACAGTAGAGGTGGAGTACAGTAGAGTAGAGTAGAGGTAGAGTACAGTGGAGTACAGTAGAGATAGAGTAGAGTGGAGTAGAGTAGATATAGAGTACAGTGGATTAGAGTAGAGATAGAGTACAGTGGAGTATAGTTGAGGTAGAGTACAGTGGAGCACAGTGGAGGTAGAGTAGAGTGGAGTATAGTTTAGGTAGACTACAGTGGAGTACAGTAGAGGTAGAGTACAGTGGAGCACAGTAGAGATAGAGTACAATAGAGCACAGTAGAGGTAGAGTACAGTGGAGCACAGTAGAGGTAGAATACAGTGGAGTATAGTTGAGGTAGACTACAGTAGAGTACAGTAGAGGTAGAGTACAGTGGAGCACAGTAGAGATAGAGTACAGTAGAGCAGAGTAGAGGTAGAGTACAGTGGAGTACAGTAGAGGTAGAGTAGAGTGGAGCACATTAGAGGTGGAGTAGAGTAGAGTACAGTAGAGGTAGAGTACAGTGGAGCACAGTAGAGATAAAGTACAGTAGAGCACAGTAGAGGTAGAGTACAGTGGAGCACAGTAGAGGTAGAGTAGAGTGGAGCACAGTAGAGGTAGAGTACAGTGGAGTACAGTAGAGGTAGTGTACAGTGGAGCACAGTAGAGGTAGAGTACAGTGGAGTACAGTAGAGGTAGAGTACAGTGGAGTATAGTAGAGGTAGAGTACAGTAGAGCACAGTAGAGATAGAGTACAGTAGAGCACAGTAGAGGTAGAGTACAGTGGAGCACAGTAGAGGAAGAGTACAGTGTAGTACAGAAGAGATAGAGTACAGTGGAGTACAGTAGAGGTAGAGTACAGCTGAGCACAGTAGAGGTAGAGTAGAGTGGAGCACAGTAGAGGTAGAGTACAGTGGACTACAGTAGAGGTAGAGTACAGTGGAGCACAGTAGAGCTAGAGTACAGTGGAGTACAGTGGAGCACAGTAGAGGTGGAGTACAGTGGAGTAGAGTAGAGGTAGAGTACAGTGGAGTACAGTAGAGATAGAGTAGAGTGGAGTAGAGTAGAGATAGAGTACAGTGGATTAGAGTAGAGATGGAGTACAGTGGAGCACAGTAGAGGTAGAGTAGAGTGGAGCACAGTAGAGGTAGAGTACAGTGGACTACAATAGAGGTATTGTACAGTGGAGCACAGTAGAGGTAGAGTACAGTGGAGCACAGTAGAGGTAGAGTACATTGGAGTACAGTAGAGGTAGAGTACAGTGGAGCACTGTAGAGGTAGAGTACAGTGGAGTATAGTAGAGGTAGAGTACAGTGCAGTAGAGTAGAGGTAGAGTACAGTGGAGCACAGTAGATGTAGAGTACAGTGGAGCACAGTAGAGGTAGAGTACAGGGGAGTATAGTTGAGGTAGACTACAGTGGAGTACAGTAGAGATAGCGTACAGTGGAGTACAGTAGAGATTGAGTAGAGTAGAGCGGAGTAGAGGTAGAGTACAGTGGAGTACAGTAGAGGTAGAGCACAGTGGAGCACTGTAGAGGTAGTGTACAGTGGAGTACAGTAGAGATAGAGTACAGTGGAGCACAGTAGAGGTAGAGTACAGTGGAGCACAGTAGAGATAGAGTACAGTAGAGCAGAGTAGAGGTAGAGTACAGTGGAGTACAGTAGAGGTAGAGTACAGTAGAACACTGTAGAGATAAGTGCAGTGGAGTATAGTAGAGGTAGAGTACAGTGGAGTACAGTAGAGGTAGAGTACAGTGGAGTACAGTAGAGGTAGAGTAGAGTGGAGCACATTAGAGGTGGAGTAGAGAAGAGTACAGTAGAGGTAGAGTACAGTGGAGTACATTAGAGGTAGAGTACAGTGGAGCACAGTAGAGGTAGAGTAGAGTGGAGTACAGTAGAGGTAGAGTACAGTGGAGAACAGTAGAGGTAGAGTACAGTGGAGTAGAGTAGAGATAGAGTACAGTGGAGCACAGCAGAGGTAGAGTACATTGGATCACAGTAGAGATAGATGACAGTGGAGTACAGTGGAGCACAGTAGAGGAATAGTACAGTGGAGCACAGTAGAGATAGATTACAGTGGAGTACAGTAGAGATAGAGTACAGTGGAGTACAGTAGAGGTAGAGCACAGTAGAGCAGAGTAGAGGTAGAGTACAGTGGAGTACAGTAGAGGTAGAGCACAGTGGAGCACTGTGGAGGTAGAGTACAGTGGAGTACAGTAGAGATAAAGTACAGTGGAGCAGAGTAGAGGTAGAGTACAGTGGAGCACAGTAGAGGTAGAGTACAGTGGAGCACAGTAGAGGTAGAGTACAGTGGAGTACAGTAGAGGTATTGTACAGTGGAGCACAGTAGAGGTAGAGTACAGTGGAGCACAGTAGATGTAGAGTACAGTGGGGCACAGTAGAAATAGAGTACAGTGGAGCACAGTAGAGAAGAGTACAGTAGAGCACAGTAGAGGTAGAGTACAGTGGAGCACAGTAGAGATAGAGTACAGTGGAGTACAGTAGAGGAAGAGTACAGTGGAGTACAGTGGAGCACAGTAGAGGTGGAGTACAGTAGAGTACAGTAGAGGTAGAGTAGAGTGGAGTAAAATAGAGAGAGTACAGTGGAGTAGAGTAGAGATAGAGTACAGTGGAGCACAGCAGAGGTAGAGTACAGTGGATCACAGTAGAGATAGAGTACAGTGGATTACAGTGGTGCACAGTAGAGGTAGAGTACAGTGGAGAACAGTAGAGATAGAGTACAGTGGAGTACAGTAGAGGTAGAGTACAGTGGAGCACAGTAGAGATAGAGTACAGTGGAGTACAGTAGAGGTAGAGTACAGTGGAGCACAGTAGAGGTAGAGTACAGTGGAGTACAGTGGAGCACAGTAGAGGTGGAGTACAGTAGAGTACAGTAGACTTAGAGAACAGTACAGTACAGTAGAGGTAGAGTACAGTGGAGTACAGTAGAGATAGAGTACAGTAGAGCACAGTAGAGGTAGAGTACAGTGGAGTATAGTAGAGGTAGAGTACAGTGGAGTACAGTAGAGGTAGAGTACAGTGGAGTACAGTATAGGTAGAGTACAGTGGAGCACAGTAGATGTAGAGTACAGTGGAGCACAGTAGAGCTGGAGTACAGTGGAGTACAGTGGAACACAGTAGAGGTGGAGTACAGTAGAGTAGAGTAGAGGTAGAGTACAGTGGAGTACAGTAGAGATAGAGCACAGTGGAGTAGAGTAGAGATAGAGTACAGTGGATTAGAGTAGAGATAGAGTACAGTGGAGTATAGTTGAGGTAGAGTACAGTGGAGCACAGTGGAGGTAGAGTAGAGTGGAGTATAGTTTAGGTAGACTACAGTGGAGTACAGTAGAGGTAGAGTACAGTGGAGCACAGTAGAGATAGAGTACAGTAGAGCACAGTAGAGGTAGAGTACAGTGGAGCACAGTAGAGGTAGAGTACAGTGGAGTATAGTTGAGGTAGACTACAGTAGAGTACAGTAGAGGTAGAGTACAGTGGAGCACAGTAGAGATAGAGTACAGTAGAGCAGAGTAGAGGTAGAGTACAGTGGAGTACAGTAGATGGAGGGGGGAGTGAAGCACATTAGAGGTGGAGTAGAGTAGAGTACAGTAGAGGTAGAGTACAGTGGAGCACAGTAGAGATAGAGTACAGTAGAGCACAGTAGAGGTAGAGTACAGTGGAGCACAGTAGAGGTAGAGTAGAGTGGAGCACAGTAGAGGTAGAGTACAGTGGAGTACAGTAGAGGTAGTGTACAGTGGAGCACAGTAGAGGTAGAGTACAGTGGAGCACAGTAGAGGTAGAGTACAGTGGAGTATAATAGAGGTAGAGTATAGTAGAGCACAGTAGAGATAGAGTACAGTAGAGCAGAGTAGAGGTAGAGTACATTGGAGTACAGTAGAGGTAGAGTACAGTGGAGCACTGTAGAGGTGGAGTACAGTGGAGTACAGTAGAGGTAGAGTACAGCTTAGTACAGTAGAGGTAGAGTACAGTGGAGCACAGTAGAGGAAGAGTACAGTGTAGTACAGAAGAGATAGAGTGCAGTGGGGTACAGTAGAGGTAGAGTACAGCTGAGCACAGTAGAGGTAGAGTAGAGTGGAGCACAGTAGAGGTAGAGTACATTGGACTACAGTAGAGGTAGTGTACAGTGGAGCACAGTAGAGGTAGAGTACAGTGGAGCACAGTAGAGGTAGAGTACAGTGGAGTATAATGGAGGTAGAGTACAGTAGAGCACAGTAGAGATAGAGTACAGTAGAGCAGAGTAGAGGTAGAGTACATTGGAGTACAGTAGAGGTAGAGTACAGTGGAGCACTGTAGAGGTGGAGTACAGTGGAGTACAGTAGAGGTAGAGTACAATGGAGCACAGTAGAGATAGAGTACAGTAGAGTACAGTAGAGGTAGAGTACAGTGGAGCACAGTAGAGATAGAGTACAGTGGAGTACAGTAGAGGTAGAGTACAGTGGAGCACAGTCGAGGTAGAGTACAGTGGAGTACAGTGGAGCACAGTAGAGGTGGAGTACAGTAGAGTACAGTAGACTTAGAGAACAGTACAGTACAGTAGAGGTAGAGTACAGTGGAGTACAGTAGAGATAGAGTACAGTAGAGCACAGTAGAGGTAGAGTACAGTGGAGTATAGTAGAGGTAGAGTACAGTGGAGTACAGTAGAGGTAGAGTACAGTGGAGTACAGTAGAGGTAGAGTACAGTGGAGCACAGTAGATGTAGAGTACAGTGGAGCACAGTAGAGCTGGAGTACAGTGGAGTACAGTGGAGCACAGTAGAGATGGAGTACAGTAGAGTAGAGTAGAGGTAGAGTACAGTGGAGTACAGTAGAGATAGAGCACAGTGGAGTAGAGTAGAGATAGAGTACAGTGGATTAGAGTAGAGATAGAGTACAGTGGAGTATAGTTGAGGTAGAGTACAGTGGAGCACAGTGGAGGTAGAGTAGAGTGGAGTATAGTTTAGGTAGACTACAGTGGAGTACAGTAGAGGTAGAGTACAGTGGAGCACAGTAGAGATAGAGTACAGTAGAGCACAGTAGAGGTAGAGTACAGTGGAGCACAGTAGAGGTAGAGTACAGTGGAGTATAGTTGAGGTGGACTACAGTAGAGTACAGTAGAGGTAGAGTACAGTGGAGCACAGTAGAGATAGAGTACAGTAGAGCAGAGTAGAGGTAGAGTTCAGTGGAGTACAGTAGAGGTAGAGTAGAGTGGAGCACATTAGAGGTGGAGTAGAGTAGAGTACAGTAGAGGTAGAGTACAGTGGAGCACAGTAGAGATAGAGTACAGTAGAGCACAGTAGAGGTAGAGTACAGTGGAGCACAGTGGAGGTAGAGTAAAGTGGAGCACATTAGAGGTAGAGTACAGTGGAGTACAGTAGAGGTAGTGTACAGTGGAGCACAGTAGAGGTAGAGTACAGTGGAGCACAGTAGAGGTAGAGTACAGTGGAGTATAGTGGAGGTAGAGTACAGTAGAGCACAGTAGAGATAGAGTACAGTAGAGCACAGTAGAGGTAGAGTACAGTGGAGCACAGTAGAGGAAGAGTACAGTGTAGTACAGAAGAGATAGAGTACAGTGGAGTACAGTAGAGGTAGAGTACAGCTGAGCACAGTAGAGGTAGAGTAGAGTGGAGCACAGTAGAGGTAGAGTACATTGGACTACAGTAGAGGTAGTGTACAGTGGAGCACAGTAGAGGTAGAGTACAGTGGAGCACAGTAGAGGGGTGAGTACAGTGGAGTATAATAGAGGTAGAGTACAGTAGAGCACAGTAGAGATAGAGTACAGTAGAGCAGAGTAGAGGTAGAGTACATTGGAGTACAGTAGAGGTAGAGTACAGTGGAGCACTGTAGAGGTGGAGTACAGTGGAGTACAGTAGAGGTAGAGTACAGTGGAGCACAGTAGAGATAGAGTACAGTAGAGCACAGTAGAGGTAGAGTACAGTGGAGCACAGTAGAGCTAGAGTACAGTGGAGTACAGTGGAGCACAGTAGAGGTGGAGTACAGTAGAGTAGAGTAGAGGTAGAGTACAGTGGAGTACAGTAGAGATAGAGTAGAGTGGAGTAGAGTAGAGATAGAGTACAGTGGATTAGAGTAGAGATAGAGTACAGTGGAGTATAGTTGAGGTAGAGTACAGTGGAGCACAGTGGAGGTAGAGTAGAGTGGAGTATAGTTTAGGTAGACTACATTGGAGTACAGTAGAGGTAGAGTACAGTGGAGCACAGTAGAGATAGAGTACAGTAGAGCACAGTAGAGGTAGAGTACAGTGGAGCACAGTAGAGGTAGAGTACAGTGGAGTATAGTTGAGGTAGACTACAGTAGAGTACAGTAGAGGTAGAGTACAGTGGAGCACAGTAGAGATAGAGTACAGTAGAGCAGAGTAGAGGTAGAGTACAGTGGAGCACAGTAGAGCTAGAGTACAGTGGAGTACAGTGGAGCACAGTAGAGGTGGAGTACAGTAGAGTAGAGTAGAGGTAGAGTACAGTGGAGTACAGTAGAGATAGAGTAGAGTGGAGTAGAGTAGAGATAGAGTACAGTGGATTAGAGTAGAGATAGAGTACAGTGGAGTATAGTTGAGGTAGAGTACAGTGGAGCACAGTGGAGGTAGAGTAGAGTGGAGTATAGTTTAGGTAGACTACAGTGGAGTACAGTAGAGGTAGAGTACAGTGGAGCACAGTAGAGATAGAGTACAGTAGAGCACAGTAGAGGTAGAGTACAGTGGAGCACAGTAGAGGTAGAGTACAGTGGAGTATAGTTGAGGTAGACTACAGTAGAGTACAGTAGAGGTAGAGTACAGTGGAGCACAGTAGAGATAGAGTACAGTAAAGCAGAGTAGAGGTAGAGTACAGTGGAGTACAGTAGAGGTAGAGTAGAGTGGAGCACATTAGAGGTGGAGTAGAGTAGAGTACAGTAGAGGTAGAGTACAGTGGAGCACAGTAGAGATAGAGTACAGTAGAGCACAGTAGAGGTAGAGTACAGTGGAGCACAGTAGAGGTAGAGTAGAGTGGAGCACAGTAGAGGTAGAGTACAGTGGAGTACAGTAGAGGTAGTGTACATTGGAGCACAGTAGAGGTAGAGTACAGTGGAGCAAAGTAGAGGTAGAGTACAGTGGAGTACAGTAGAGATAGAGCACAGTGGAGTAGAGTAGAGATAGAGTACAGTGGATTAGAGTAGAGATAGAGTACAGTGGAGTATAGTTGCGGTAGAGTACAGTGGAGCACAGTAGAGGTAGAGTACAGTGGAGTATAGTTGAGGTAGACTACAGTGGAGTACAGTAGAGGTAGAGTACAGTGGAGCACAGTAGAGATAGAGTACAGTAGAGCAGAGTAGAGGTAGAG